>JBBHKE010002836.1:103529-144059 GCA_037447655.1 Zygnema cylindricum
TTCAACGATGTTTTTTTTTTTCTAAAATCAAAATAAACGTATTTTGTTTAAAACGTTTTGATTGCAAAACGTTTTTTTTTTAATAGTAGTCTATTCCTTTCAGTAACAAACCTTTTTTTTTTTTTTTCGGTAGCAACTTTATTTTTCGGTTCCAATGTTTTTATCTTTTTTTCTATCTAACTATGCCTTTTCAAATTATGTGTAAAAAACAATCTGTCGTCACTAATATAAATATTAGTGAATTAATATAAATATTAGTGAACTAATATTAATGTTAGTGAACTAATAATAATATTAGTTAACTAATATTAATGTTAGTGAAATAATATTAATATTAGTGAAATGACAAATCCACATTAATATCCGGGCTTGGGGCATTTTAGAGGTTCCTTTTCGTAGATCTTTTGTAGATCTTTTGTGGATCTTTCGTAGATCTTTCGTCATGTTGCGTTTTGGCGTTTGAGGTAATGGTGGTCTAAGCACATTGTTGTTTCCTCGCTCTACCGATTGTTGCTTCTTTGTGTGTCTTTGTTTTACATACTCTTCTTTTGTGTGTTAATTTCTTTTCTTTCGCGTTGTTTTTCCGTTTTGCTTGCTTAGTTTTTCATTTTTGGCTTGCTGTCCCCCGTTTTTTTTTTTTTTTTTTTGGTTCCCATGTACCTGAGATGGTTTACCATTGTACTACCTTAATCAAAAGTATTTGTGGTTATTTTAGAATAAGTACGTTTCTGACAAGCATAGTTGTTCAATTCGTATATTACACACGCATCGAATGCACGACTACTACGTGGAATGCGCATTGAACAATTATGAAGTGTTGGTAAAATGCGTACCAAACTTTGTATCTGTACATTTTTCGTACATTTACAACGTACAATGTCTATATATTTCCGTATTTTTTTGGGTTATTTAAGGGGGGTTTTTAGGGTTGTTAGGGTACATTCCCGTACATATCTGTATATTTTAGTAAAAAAAAAATAACGGTTCCGTATGTTTACGTACAGTGTTCGTATATTTTCGTACCTTTTAAGGTTGTTTAAAGGGATTTTAGGATTTGTTAGGGTACATTCTCGTACATTCCCGTATATTTCAATACAACTGCCTCACATTTTCGGTACTTTTACGATGTACATTGTCCGTATATTTTCTTAATTTTTAGGGTTGTTTAAGGGGATTTTAGGGTTGTTAATTCCCGTACATTCCCATTTCCATAATTTGAAGGTTTTTAGGGTACACTTTCCGTATAGTTCTCGTACTTTTTAGGATATTTAAGGATTTTTTGTGGTTTATTTAAGGGGACATTTGTACATTTTTTCCGTACAGCGAAAACCATACGAAATTTGCAAAAATAATAAAATCAACAAATACTACGTAAAAATAGTAGCAAAGTCCAAATCTGTACGAATTGAACAACTTGCAGCTACTCTGTCACTGGGTGCTTATTCCTAAAAGTATGCACTCAATTTGAACCAAGGGTGAAGTTCCATTAGACGAAAAGTGGGGTTCGTTACTGGACGCCGTACTTTTTCGTACATCGCTGTACAGAGCCGTACCAATTTTTACAGAGCCGTACCAGTTTTTTTTTTTTTGTCGGACGAAACATCGTTACTGGAAAGCTGTCGGGAAGCTCCAATGATGTAGGGGTAATTCTTGAGCGTTGGATGTTTCATTTTTTGAGATCCGCGAAGCAATTGAGCACATCATCTAGTGGGGCCCAACTCTCCTCGCGAGGAGAGTTAGGGCTCTTTAGATGCTTACCATTCATTACCATTGGTACACGTGAAAAGGAAAAAAAAAATCTACGTTGTACAAGCGATCACAGGCGTGCGCGTCGTACATGCCATGTGCCTCCTGCCACGTTGAATGCAGGTCAGGTGAAAATATCCTCGCACGCTCCGTCTGATATCCACCGACATTCAAAGTTTGTCGCGTCTTTTTGCCATTCTGTTTCAAAATTTTGATTTCCATTTTCAAAATCAAAATCTAGCCGAAAACTTTATATACGAATCATTAGTTACCTCCGGTGGTACATGAATTCCGTACAGATATTCCGTTTGTAGATTTTTTTCAAGATTTTTAGAATCTGGACTCTAACCTACGTGGCGCCAATCATAATTGAGGAAGGTTTGTCACTGGCCCGACACAATGGAACGGACTTCCAATAAACGCTGCCAGTAGACTTCGTCGTACATTTACTGGGACCGCCTAATGGAACTTCACCTTAAGGGTGAACTTCCATTAGAAGAAAAGTGGGGTTGTTTAATGGATGCGGTACGATTTTGTACAGATTCGTACCATTTTTTTTTTGTCGGGCGAAACATGTTTACTGGATGGCTCCAATACTAATAAGAGTAAGTATCGACCGTTGGATGTTTCACTTTTTTTAGATTTGCGAAGCAATCACTCAAATCGTCTAGTGTGAAGAGACTCTCCTCGGCGAGGAGAGTTTCTTCACACGGGTCGCGTTACCATTGGTACACTTGAAAAGTAAAAAAAAAAGCCGCCACTAAGGGTGCGTCTCCATGTGCCTAAGTAAGGGTTTTTTTTCTGTCGTTTTCCTGTAAAACTTAGAGCCGTACCGCGTAAGTTTCAACCGTACAAAAAAATAGAGAAAATGAGACGTACATTTTGCGTCATTGTTGAACTTAAGATGTACTACATGTTGTCGTTTTGTGTTCTTCGACCCACGGCCACGCCAAAAAACGTCATCTTCAAACTTTTATTTAAAACTCAGGGAAGATGTGTTTTAAAACAAAGAATTTCCGTAAAACAAATAGAAACACGTAGTCGCACGTGTAAATTTTTTTCAAGAAATTTCAAAAGAATTCAAGCGACGACGAAAAGTGCACGATCCGCTATGTTTTGTCCGTTTGCGTTCTGGTAGGACAAAGCAAAGTACACAATTTGTTTGGTTTTATCCGTTTGCGCCTGTTACAAATTTTATTTCGCCAGGGGTCTCAAGCATAGTTCAAAAGTAGGTGACCGTACGCCCATACAATATGGCTATTGTACGCAAAACATACAATATGCCCTTAAGACCCATATTGTATTGGCCGCAAAATGAAATAAAATAGGAACAGGGTTGAGTTGCACATCGATCGATAGAGAATTAAACAACATGTCTAAATTTTGAAAAAAGATCGGACAAAAAAAAATATTTTCTGTGAGTTTTGAGGGACTTTTTATTTAAACCGTCAGATTTGGACGATCGGACGGTCGCTGATCAAAGTAGGCGATTTAAAAAGATCACATGAAAAGCCCATAACACAACTTATGAAAGGACAAT
This sequence comes from Zygnema cylindricum, assembly GCA_037447655.1. Taxonomy (NCBI): domain Eukaryota; kingdom Viridiplantae; phylum Streptophyta; class Zygnematophyceae; order Zygnematales; family Zygnemataceae; genus Zygnema; species Zygnema cylindricum. Next base: position 106,816 of record JBBHKE010002836.1, read on the forward strand.
CTGTCATATTAGCGTCTGCAATTTTGAGGGCCACACTAAATAAAGCCACAAATTGACCAACTAGGCAGTATGGGACGATAAAAAAAAAAATACCACACAGCCAAAAAAAATTACCAAAACCTACGGACCAACCCCGTTCGTGGCTGCAAACCAACTTTCCGAAAAAGATATGAACTGTCCGTAAAAAAAATGTCAGTTGCAAGAATGCTTACACTAATATAAGTAACCGTACAAAATCTGACAAATCGTACAAAAATCGAACGTTCACACGGTCAAAACGCGGCTGTCAGACGAATATGTGTGAACGGGATTTTTTACGACATGGTTTTTTTTCCTTTTTAGAACGCACATTCTCATGCGTCCGCGGCTACTAAAACTAATTTATTGTACTTTTTAACTTAAAAAGGTACATTTATGTACTGTCTGACACTGACCGTACACCACTCTATTTAAGAGACAACGTACTTTCATTTTTTACGGTACTTGGAAATAGCCCTAATAAAAGTAATGAAAAATATAGAATAAACTACTCTATTTGCGAATTTAAAAAAAACCGGAAAGGAATTAGTCGACACTTCGCTAATAGCGATTGGCGGTGTAGTGAACTTGAGAACCGCATATAGGCGGTGCAATGAACTAGAGAACCGCATATAGTGTTTCCTTACATTTTATGCAATGTTGGGATGTTGCCTTAACTGTATTCCTTTCTTTGGCAGTTTTTAGTTTGTGGCCGGTTTGCTGGATCTGTAATCTTTTTTTTTTTTTTTTTTTTTATGCAAGTGGTTCATTCACGGTAGAAATTTTGTTTGGTTGCCCGTCCGCGTTTTTTTTTTTCCTTGTTTTTTTTCCCACGGAATGTCATCCTACACCGTGTCAGTTCTCTAAAAAAATTCGTCAGGCGGCGAGCGCTGTACTTTGATCTTACGTCAGATTCGGACGTTCGTACATGAGTGTGCACGACGCACACACATACAGTATGCCTACGTTGCGCGAGTTTTGTGCAAAGTTTTGTGCGCCTACCAAAGGCCTACCATAAAAAAACCTACTTTTGAACTATGGTTTGAAGATCCGATGCCATTTCACGTCGAGCGGACAAGAGACGCAAAGGCAAATTGCATCTTCTTCAACCGTGAAACGGCACAGGCTGGATGGCGATACGTCTACAATGTCACGAAAGTTGAAGAAACAGCACAAACTGGATGGCGGTACGTCTACAATGTCATGAAAAGTCATGCGACGTCACAAACAGTTACAAAGAATAACGTGCGTCATCACAGATTGTACACTGTTGACAGCCGTCACGGGCATTGTCGACGTATACAATCGTCACGCCCTTAAGTGACAACTTCGTTTGGTACACATAGGGACACCCAAAATCCGGGTTCGTCGAATCTGCGCTAAAAAGCAAAGTAAATTCTCTAAGTTTCAAGTACATGGAGACGCTCCCTAACAGGCGATGTGAAAAGAACACGTCGTACACGCCATGTGCCTTATGCCATTGTGAATGTGGTCAATCGAAATATCCTCGCAGGCTCCTTCTAACATCCGCTGACCTTCAAAGTTTGCGGCGCCTTTTCGCCATTCCGTTTCGAAATTTTGATTTCCAATTTCAAAATAAAAATTTGGTCACAAAATTTTCGTACGAATCGTTAACTACTGTACCTCCGCTCGTACAAATATTGCCTACAGATTTTCAGTTTGAAGAATATTTTTAGATTTTAAGAATCTGAAAACTATCCTACGTGGCGCCAATCATAATTGAGAAACGAAGTTTCCTCCGCTCGTTACAAATATTTTGTACAGATCTTGAGTTTGAAGAATATTTTTAGATTTTAAGAATTTGAAAACTAACCTACGTGGCCCCAATCATAATTGAGAAATGATGTTTACTGGCACGACATAATGGAACGCCGTGCCAGTAAACACTATAAATAAACGTCTACGCATGTTTACAGGGACCGCCTAATGGAGAAGAGGCCTAAGGGTAACCTTCCATCAGGCAAAAAGTGGGTTTGTTTATTGGAGAAAGTACCTTGCCGTACTAAGCCGTACGGTTTTTTTTTTTTTTTAACAAAAGATATTTACTAAAAAGTCGTTGAGATTCTCCAGAATTCTTGGCGAAAGTTACCACCGTCCGATTTTCAATTTTCGACGCAAACGTCCCTTGTTTCCAGTACCTGGCTAGTCTCCTCCGACTGTCCTCAGGAGGACACTTAGCGCTTACTGGACACGTCTATTGGTCCACTTGTAATGTCAGCGTCGATCCACGACGGACGTGAAGTTATAAAGTTACATGTGGCAAATGGCTTGTACCTTCTGACATCAAAGCCACCTTGTTCGACGACAAAAAAAACTTGGTTGTAGGACATCACGCCACCTTCATAAATGTGCGATACAGCGATAATACATTCACATACAAATTTTACATTCTTGGACATTTGTACAAACTTTAATTTTGCAACGGTTTTCGTGGCCGTTGGTACGACAACAATCCTAAGAACGTTCAACGTTCAGATTGTACATTAGCGTGACGCTACTAGATATTTTAATCGGCGCCGCGCGTACACATGCAGCTACGATTTTGTCCTTTTGGAAATGATAATGCTCAACAGGATCCTACGTGGTACCAATCGCAATCTAACACCTCATTCATTGGCACGGCCTGATGGAAGGGTGTTACAAATATTACTGCCAGTAAACGTGTTCGTACGATTACTGGGAACGCCTGATGGAAGGTTACCCTAATCCATTATAAATGATGTAGTCCGAGCAAGCCGTAAATTATTTTTAGTGGTTGGTTAGGTTTGTTAGTTATTTAGGTTCGGTTAAGTAACTCTCGTTGTGTGCACATGGCTGAAACCGTTATATTCTGGTTGACGGCCGTTCAACAAGTAAGCGGCCAAAACTGGACTCTATAAATCGCACGGAATAATAAACGGTAAGTCGTTCGTACGTATATCAAGGGCGGACCAAAAAAAACAAAAAGTGAGAGAGAAGCAGCGAAAACTTGTACGAAAAACGTGTAGTGTGCGGATATTTACCTGGATTTTTGAATAACCGTACAGTCTTGATACTTGTCCACAGTCCGTAGTGTATTTTGCAATTCTCACGTGTGAACAGATAGCGTTTCCGTGCGCCGCATATTGGGGCTGTCACGAGCTAGACACGTGGCATGCTATGCTATCCCTCGTGACCGCGCAAGAATATCTACCCTGTGCACTTTTTAAACACAAAAGACACAAAAGATATTACAAAACGACAATTTTTTATCCATTGTAAAAAATAACTTAGCTGCATGGAAACGCTCTTGCGATCGTAGAGGAATCAGAGAAATGGAGAGAACCAATGATGGAAGTCTATGAGCACTACACCGTGTATCGCTATTATTGTTAACAATATTTTCCCACTTACAACATCTTTTCTCCGTACACGCTTGTCCGATTTTCAATTTGAGACCGCCAATCGGAAGCTAAGAATCTTACCTTTCAATCGCAACCATCGGATCCACAACCCGACAAGCGTATACGGAGAAAAGATGTTTAAAGTGGCAAAAAAAACATTAACCCTAATAGCGATTCACGGTGTACACCGCCAATCGCTATTAGCGTTGTGTACACTAATTCCGTCCCGCCCTTTTTTTTTTTTATTCTCCATTAGCGTAGTTCATTCTAATTTTTTCTGTACTCTATTTAGGGTTATTTTTTTAGTACCGTACAAAGCGGAAGTACGTCATCCTTTAATTAGTGTGGTGTACGGAAAGTATCAGACCGTACAAAATAGTACATTTTTAAGTAAAAAAGTACAATTCATTATGTTTAATAGCAGCGGACGCATGAGAATGTGCGGTCTTAAAAGGGGTTCAATCCGGGTCGTAACAAATTACGTTCGCACATATTCGTCCAACAAACGCCTGGTCGACCGTGTGAACGTCAAACACATTCGCATGTGGAAAGTCATTTTAACTCAGTAAATGAATGTAACTGAATCAAATGTCACGCCAACGTATAACTGTAAACTTTAATATATACGGTTTCAACTCCAACTAAGTTCCTTGTAAGCAGGTAGAGTGACTATTAATGCTATTTTATGGTTTTGGTTAATTTGGCGTAAAAGTTTATGCTATTAAGGTGATAATGGTCCCATTTAGTATAAAAGTCTATTGTAAAATGGTATCGAACACAAATTAGAGTAAATGTTAATGTTAATATGGGTTGATGTGCCAAAAAAATTGCAAATTAGAGTAATTAATTGATTTAAATAGAATAAAATAACAACATTTGGCGTTGGTGATATTTGGGGCGAGGAAACGCCAAATGCGGACAATCCCCAAAAAATAAGATCCGTTCTTGACGAGTCACAACCAACTGTTTTTTGTACCTGTGGGATCTCACGTTTACGCCGTCATTTTAAAAAAATATCAATCGTTTCATCAAGAAGCAGGCGAAAGCTCCGCCTGCTCCACTTTTCATCCATGGATTCCATTTCATGGACGCCATCACTCCCTTTGTACTTCCCTCTTCTCACGCCATCCATGTCTCTCATCCTCCCCGTCGCCTTCCCAATCTGTCTCTACCTATCACTTTCTCCCTCTCTTTTTCTCTCTCACAATCTTCCTCCTCATCTCATTCTTACCTCTCACTAAACCCTCTCTCCTCCCTATCGACCTGCCTTTTCTGCTTCCACCCACCCTGTCTCCTCCATTTCTCCCTAAACCTATGGTGAAAAACGCTCCCTCTCTCAGTTTGCGTGTCCCTCTCCCTCGCCATATTCCTCGCCTCCCCATATCCCCCTAGGTTTGCCCCCCTTCCCCCCTCCCCCCCTTCTCTCTCCCTACCTCTGCCGCTCTCTCTCCTTTCCCCCTCTTCCCCTCTCTCCCTCTCAATCTGTCTCACCCTATTCGTTAATCCCTCTGTCTCTCTCTATATTTGTTTCCTTTTTTTTTCTTTCCCTCATTCTCACCACTCAAGAAGCCTATGCCGCCCCCTTTCGATCTGCCTCCCTCTTTTACTTTTAATCTCCCTTCCCCTCCCCCCCTCCCCTTCTCTCTCCCTACCTCTGCCCCTCTCCCTCTCAATCTGCCTCTCCCGAACCCTTAATCCCTCTATCTCCCTCACTTTTTCTCCCTCTCAATTTACCTCTTCCTCTCATTCTCGCCTCTCGCATTTCCTCTCCTTCTCACTCTCAGTCTGCCTCTCTTTGTTCCATCAATTCTCCCTACCCCTCTTCCCCCTAATTCCCCTCTCAAATTATCCCCCTCTACATTTCCCTCACTTCCCCAATTCCCCTTAGGTTACCCCCCCCTTCTCTCTCCTAACCTCTGCCGCTCTCCCTCCCTCCCTTTCCTTTTCCCCTCTCCCCTCTCCCTCTCCCTCTCCCTCTCAATCTTCCGCTCCCTCTATTTCTTCCTCTCAATCCTGTCCCATTCCCCCTATTTCCCAGTTTGCCTCTCCCGCTCCACCTCCGTTTCCCTCTCCCTCTCCCTCTACTTCTCCTTCGTGTAGTTTCAATTTATAGAGGAAAATTGAATCCCTAAGAAGGCGAAAAAAACGTTTTTCACCGTTACATACAGGTAGTAAGTTTTTCTCCGTTTATTTTTCTAACTTTCTTAGCATCTATCTCTATCCCTTTCTATCCCTCTCCCAAACATCATTTTTCTCTTTTTCTTTTTACTTTTGTCTCTCCCCCTCTTCCTTCTATTTCTCTCTCAACCTCTCCTTCAGTTTTTGTTCCACATCCCTCTTTACTTTTCTCCTTTTCTCTATCCTATTTTCTCTTTCTCAATTTCTAACCCTTTTTTCCCCTCATTATGTTGAAAAGTTGTTATATTCTCTCTCCCTCTCCCCCTCTCTCTCCCTCTCCCTTTCTCTCCCTCTCCCCCTCCCCCTCCCTCTTCCCCTCTCCCTCCCTCTCCCTCTCCCTCTCCCCCCCCCTCTCCCTCTTCCTCCTAATCTGCCTTTCCCCGTCCTTATCCCTCTCCCTCTCCTCTCTATCTGCCTCTCTCTCCCCTCTCCCTCTCCCTCTCAATCTTCCTCTTTCTTCCTCTCAACCCTCCTTTCCTATTCCCTCTCTCTCCCGGTTTGCCTCTCCCTTTCCCTCTCCCTCTCCCTCTCCCTCTCCCTTTTATACTCCCTCTCAATTTGCCTCTCCACATCTTTCTCCCTCTCCCTCTTCCTTTCAATCTGCCTCTCTCTTTACCTCTCCTTCTTTCTCAATCTACCTTTCCCTCTCCCTTTAAATCTCCCTCTCCGTCTTCCTCTTCCTCAAAATTTACCTCTCCCTCTCCCTCTCAGTTTACCTATTCTTCTTGATCTTTGTCTTCTTCTTGATCTGCCACCCTTCTCCGTCTCCCTCGTCCTCTCCCTCTCCTTTTTCCTCTCCCTCTCAGTTTACCTCTCCCTCTCCATCACCTTCTCCCTCTCAATCCGCCACTCCTCTCCATCTCCTTCTTCCTCTCCCTCTCAATTGACCTCTCCCTCTCCATCTCCGTCTCCATCTGCATCTGCCACCCTCTCTCTGTCTCCGTCTCCCTCTTCCTCTGCCTTACAATTTGGCTCTCCTTCTTCCTTTTCCTCACCCTCTCAGTTTACCTCTTCCCCTCCATCTCCGTCTCCTTCTCAATTTGCCACCCCTCCCCGTCTCCATGTCAATCTTCCACGCCCTCCCTGTCTCCCTCTCAATTTGCGACCCCTCTTCGTCTCCATCTCACTCTCCCTTTTCCTCTCCCTCTCTCTTTTTCTCAAATCCTCCCGCCTTTTTTGTCCTTTATTAGGCTGCCAATCTGTTTTTTTTTTCCAATCCCTCTCTCTCTTTCTTTCCCTTTTTCTTTCCCTATCCCTCTCGCTATCTTTCGCTATCTCTCTCCCCCTCTCTTTCCCTTTTACTTCACCCATTCCCTCTCCCTCTCTCTCTCTACTCTGCTTCTCACTTATTTTTGACCTTTTTTTTTCTCTTTGCTGAACTTTTATCACTTTTGTTAGGGCAAAAAAAGAGAGAGAGAGAGAGAGAGAGAGAGAGAGAGGGAGAGAGGGAGAGGGTGGGGAGTGGGAGAGAGGGGACCGATTTAGAGGGGCAAATTTAGGGGGACAGAGAGGGGAAGAGAGGGCATATTTAGAGGAGAGTGAGAGGGAGGGAGGATATGACAGATTTTTGGGAGAGAAAGAGGGATAATGCAGATTTTTAGGAGAGGGAGAGGGAGAGGGCAGATTTTTGGGAGAAGGAGAGGGAAAGGGAGAGGGATAGGGTATACTTAAGGGAGAGAGATAGAGAGCGGGATAAGGCAGATTGAAGTTGGAGGAATAGAGAGAGAAGAGGGCGAATTTAGGGGAGAGGGAGGGATAGGGATAGGGTAGATTATTGGGAGAGGGGGAGGCTGGATTGAGGGGAGATAGATAGTGAGGGGGAGAGGGTAAGTTTAAGTGAAAGGGAGAGGGAGAGATATAATGAGAGGGAGAGTGAGAGATGTACTTGGAGTAAAGGGAGAAGGATAGGGGTAGGGAGAGGCAAAGAAGAGAGAAAAGAGAGGGAAAAAGTGAGAGAAAAGGAGAACGTTATTTTTTTTTCGTTTTTTTATGTTTAATGGCATTCATTTTCTCGTACCTTATTGTTGTGGAAGTTTAGTCTCCACAATGATGATTTCCCTCTCCTTGAAGTTCGTCCTTTTCTGAAGGTAATAACTCAACATTAATGACGAAACCCTAAAAACAAAATAGGTAATAAAAACCCTAAAAATGAAAAAAGAGGAGAAAGAGAAGAAAATTCCAGATGCTTCTTGTCCAAAAAATGGCGAGATTCAAGATGTGATCCCACGAAAAGGATTAAAGTTGTGGCTGTGATACGTCGTTTTAGAACCATAATGTTTGCGTGGATGTAAAATTGACCACGTGTAATTTTAAGCGACCAATCAAAATAAGCTTGAGACGAGGTGGTTGTTGTGATTGTACATTTAGGACTAATTTAGAATAAGAGTTTACTCTAATGAGTCATTACATTAACGCTAATACCGGTCACAAGTTGGGAAGACACACGGAAGTGCATCCATTTTAGAATTAACACACATATTAGCATGAATTTACTATAGTAAAACAAAACGTCGCGACATTATTAGAGTAAAGATCCCTTATTAACGTAGATTATCGCGGTAAAACGGACAAGTGCAAAACCGTTGACACAACAAGCGTTGCTTAAACGTTAAATCTGTACAAATTACACTTCGTAAAACTGTATCAAATTTGTATAATTAACGGCGAATAGCTGACGCTTAACCGCGGTGAAATATTCTGACATGTACACTGGAATGATTTACATTGTTACGTGACGGCGTACGATTTGAATTAAATTGTACAGGTACCTTTATTACTGTAAGCATGTTTGCGACCGACATTTCTTTTTGTCAAAGACCCAAATTAGCGTTAGTAATCAATTAGAGTGTATGTTTTTTTCCGAAAATCTGAAATTCTCAAATAGCGTAAACCATTGTAATTGGTTGTATACGCTAATGAAACCTATACGCTAATAGCGATTGGCGGTGTACTGTACTTTGATGTAACTACACCCTGAGTGTACTGTATTCCATGGTCACAGACAAAAAGACAAGAAATCTGCCACTGAAAATTGGTCAAAACGTTTTTCCCCGGCTTGGAAAATTGGAAAAGGTACAGACCATAGTTAAAAAGTAGGCGTTTTTTGGTAGGCCTTTTGTAGGCCGCCTTTAGCGTAAGTTGTGTTACGGGCTTTCCATGTGATCTTCTTAGATCGCTACTTTCATCATCGACCGTCCGATCGTCCGAATCTGAAGATAGTCCTATCGTAAGTTGTGTTATGGGCTTTTCATGTGATCTTCTTAGATCGTTACTTTCATCAACGACCGTCAGATCGTCCAAATCTGACGGTTTAAGTAAAAAGTCGCTCAAAACTCACAGAATAAGATTTTTTTGTCCGATTTTTTTTTCAAATTTAGACATGACGTTTAATTCTCTATCGATCCATGTGTAACTCAACCCTGTTATTATTTTATTTCATTTTGCGGCCAATACAATATGGGTCTTAAGGCCATATTGTATGTTTTGCATACAATAGGCATATTGTATGGGCGTACGGTCACCTACTTTTGAAATATGGTACAGACTAGGTTTCTACTGCAGTTCGAATCAAAGTCGTCTCGGACGCCGTGCTTTGTCGTACGTGTTTGTCCTCCACCGGATAAACCCATACACGCTCTGCCGATGCGATTTTCGTAACCAACGCATACAAAAAAAAACGATTACGAATCGTCACGTACGGTAAAATACCGTAACGTACTGTACAGTACAGTACTGCAGCGCACCTTCGCCCTCTATCCTCGATATCTCGTCCGTCGATTCCCGCCACTCCCCCGCATCTTCCGGGCCGTCCGTCCGCTGCCCCGCCGCCCGATGGCGCCTCGCGGGAAGAAGAAGGGCGCGCGGCCGACCTCGCCGCCGCCCTCCGCCGCCAAGTACCTCCGGACGCCCGACGAGGCGGAAAGCGCGGGGAACCGCCACGCCTTCTACCAGCGGGCCGTACAGGTAGGATGACGTCAGCGACACGAGCGATGACGTCGGTATCAGGGATGATGACGTCAGCAAACGGGGTGCTGACGTCGGCGCGGAAAGTTCGAAGACGGAAGTTGTCGGGGATGTTATTATTTTTTTTTGCTGTTGTAGTTGCTTGTTTTGATGGAGGATGAAGGTCGTGGTTGTAAGGAGGGGAGAGAGAGAGAGGGAGAGGGAGAGGGAGAGAGTGAGAGAGAGGGAGGGGTAGAGAGGGAGAGGGAGAGGGAGAGAGTGAGAGAGAGGGAAAGGATAAGGTGGTTTTTTAGGGTTGTAGATTCCGCAGAGTGCATTGTTTAGAAGTTACACAAACGCATATGCGCATGAATCACTGTTCAAATGGTTGGGAAACAACAATGCCATCAAATGGTAACTGTTTGTATTTCAAATTGACTTTGGAGGAAAATAGTATCTCCTCCCTCCCCCCTTTCGCCTTCCCATCCCCGTTTCCCACCTCTACTCCTCCCTACCCTCCCACCCACCCTCCCTCCCTCCCTTCCTCTCTTCCCCTCCCACAGACTCTGAACCCTGAACCTCACACTTGGTAACCCTAAATCAATATTAACCACACTATTTCTACAATGTATGTTTCACTTTTATTTAAATCCTTCTCACTCCCCTACACAACCCCATCCAACCCTGAACCCCTTCTGTACCTTCCTATCCCTCAATCCTAATTCTCTGAACCCTGAACCTTCGTTTTCAGAAATCCGAACTTTTTAACGCTGTAAATCCGTCAACCTGAAGCATCCTCCTCTGTCTCCCCCCCCCCCCCCCCTCCCCATCCCTCCTCCCCTTCCCTCTCCCTTCTCCGGCCCCGTTGTGCCTCAGCGTCCCAAAGGTGACATCAGCTATCTTGTCAAGTTCTTCCTCACCTATGTCGGAGGACGTGTGCCCCTCCACTTGCGAGAGGACTTCTGTGGGACCGCCCTCCTGTGGTCAGCCTCTCTCTTTCTCGCTCCCTCCCTCCCCCCCCCTCTCTCTCTCTCTCTCTCTCTCTCTCTCTATCTCTCTCCCCTCCCCCTCCCTCTCCCTTCCTCCCTCCTGTCATCCCTGCTTATATCAACCTTTTCCAAATTCCTTCCTCACTTCTCCCTCCCCCCCCCTCCCCCTCCCCCTCCCCCTCCCTCCCCCCCTCCCCCTCCCCCTCCCCCTCCCCTTCCTCCTCCCCCTCCCCCTCCCCCTCCCCTTCCTCCTCCCCCTCCCCCTCACTCTCCCTTCCTACCTACTGTCAACCCTGCTTATATCAACCTTTTCCAAATTCCTTCCTCACTTCTCCCTCCCCCCCTCCCCCCTCCCCCTCCCCCTCCCTCCCCCCCTCCCCCTCCCCCTCCCCCTCCCCTTCCTCCTCCCCCTCCCCCTCCCTCTCCCTTCCTCCCTCCTGTCATCCCTGCTTATATCAACCTTTTCCAAATTCCTTCCTCACTTCTCCCTCCCCCCCTCCCCCCTCCCCCTCCCCCTCCCTCCCCCCCCTCCCCCTCCCCCTCCCCCTCCCCTTCCTCCTCCCCCTCCCCCTCACTCTCCCTTCCTACCTACTGTCAACCCTGCTTATATCAACCTTTTCCAAATTCCTTCCTCACTTCTCCCTCCCCCCCTCCCCCTCCCCCTCCCCCTCCCTCCCCCCCTCCCCCTCCCCCTCCCCCTCCCCTTCCTCCTCCCCCTCCCCCTCCCTCTCCCTTCCTCCCTCCTGTCATCCCTGCTTATATCAACCTTTTCCAAATTCCTTCCTCACTTCTCCCTCCCCCCCTCCCCCTCCCCCTCCCCCTCCCTCCCCCCCTCCCCCTCCCCCTCCCCCTCCCCTTCCTCCTCCCCCTCCCCCTCACTCTCCCTTCCTACCTACTGTCAACCCTGCTTACATCAACCTTTTTCAAATTCCTCCCTCACTTCTCCTCTCCCCCCGCCCCTCCCTCTCCCTCTCTCTCTCTCTCCAGTGCTGAGTGGCTGCGTGGCGACGCCCGTCGCACCGCCGTGGGTCTGGACCTCGACTCTGACGCCCTCAGATGGGGCCTGCACCACAACCTGACAAAACTGCCAGGTGGCGCCCAGGGGAGGCTGGCGCTGCTGCACGGAAATGTGCTCCGGCCGATAGGGGAGGCCAGGAGGGTCGGACCAGGAGGGGAGGGAGGGAGGGGGGAGGGGGAGGGGGACGGGGAGAGAGAGGAGTGGGAGGGGAGAGGAGAAGGAGATGAGGGAGGTGAGGGAGACGAGGCTGATTCGGAGGCGGAGGAACAGAGAGGGGAGAGAGGGGAGAGAGAAAGTAGAGAAAGGAGAGAAGGGGGAGCGGGAGTGGATAGAAAGGAGAGGGAGGAAGGGGAGGAGGAGGAGGTGAGGAGCAAAGGGGCTGATATAGTGTGTGCGTTTAATTTCAGCACCTGCTGTCTCCACACGAGGGAAGAGTTGAGAAGGTACTTGGGGGGGGTGAGAGAGGGAGTGAGCAGGGAGGGAGGAGTGGTGGCGGTGGACCTATATGGAGGGACATCATCGGAGTGTGCACTCAAGATCAAGAGGACGGTCGAGGATTTTACGGTGAGAGGGAGAGGGAGAGGGAGAGGGAGAGGGAGAGGGAAGGGTGGGAAACGGGGGAGAGAGGAGGGAGAGGTGGTTGGGGAGGAGAAGAATGGGAGGGGAAGTTGGTGGAGGAGTGAAGAGAGAGAGAGAGGCGGTGAAGAGAAGGAAGAGAGGGAAGAGAAAGTAGGTGGAGAAGGAGAGGAAATTGAGAGAGTAAGGAGTTTGAAGAAGAGAGGAGGAGCGGTAAACATGGGAGAACTACAGGGTGCGAATTATAGAGGGAAGAGAGGGAGGAAGGTGATAGTGGGAATAGAGTGTGAGGAATTGAAGGAAGGCAAGTCTTATTGGGAGGAGAGGGATAGCAGAGGATGCGAGAGAAGGCAGAGGGATGACTATGAAGTAGATGTATGTAGAGAGAGTGGGAGAGGGGGGCAGAGGGAGATTGGGGGCGGGAGGGGGAGGGGGAGGGACAATTTTCATGTTAGCTCTTTTCTCTGCTCTGCTCTTCTCTGAGAGAGAGAGACTGATAAAATGAGAGGTATAGCGAGGGAGAGAGTGGGGGAGAGAGAAAGAGTGAGAGGGAGAGGGAGGGCCTGAGCGAGATCGAGAGCTAGAGAGAGAGAGACAAAGAAAGAAAGTGCGAAAGAATGGAAGAGCAACAAGGGAGAGAGAGAGAGAGAGTGAGGGAGAGAGAGAGGGAGGGGGAGAGAGAGGGAGAGATCGAGGACGATAGTGGTCTTGCTTGGTGAGTGGTGTGTCCTGGGTGGGTGTGTCTGCAGTACACCTGGGAGCAGGAGGCCTTTGACGCGGTGCGCCGCATGACGCGCATTGCCCTGCACTTCCGCCCAAGCCAAGGCACTCGCACACTGCGCAAAGCATTTGCCTACGACTGGAGACTGTGAGGACACTGGCCCTTTCCCTCTCCTTCTCCCTCTCCCTCTCCCTCTCCCTCTGCCTCTGCCTCTCTCTCCTGCTCTGAATTTTCCTCTACCTCTCCCTCTGCCTCTGCATCTCCCTCTGCCTCTGCCTCTGCCTCTGCCTCTGCCTTTGCCTCTCCCTTTCCCTCTGCGTCTCCCTCTGCCTCTCCCCTCCCTCTTCATCTCCCTCCCTTTGGTCCGTAAGGTCTGAAAGCAATGTGCGGATGTCCCATTTTTTTGCTTAGGAATCAACATCATTTATTGTTATACTCTAGTAACATTACAGTGTCGTCACAACATTCTGTCCGTGCCTGTCCTTTCATACCTTATTGTCCCTTTTGTACTTTTCTATCCAAATCCGTTTCATTGGACTTGTATCCTTATCCATACTATGTGACATTTTACCCTTATGCAATTCGTTGTACTTTTCTTGTACTATTCCATACGATGGGTGGCCATGTGATGGGAAGCCATACTAGTTTCTGGGGATTGCTTGTTATGATATGGATTGATATTAATAGATACCTTCGTTGATATTAAGCGACCCAACATTAATCAGCACGTGGCATAAAATATTTGCGCAGATAAGTCAACGATTGTTTTGATAATTACCTTTTGTTTGGATGTTCTTTATACCGTTTGACTTTGGCAATGTAACTGTATCGAAGACACATGTTTGTCCGTTGTTGCTGTAACAAGAGATATCATACCTTCTCGTGATGGATTTTTAAGCACTTTATTGAGAAGTTACGAGCAAACGGTTTTAACCATGCAGCTTCTCAACTTTTGTCATTTGTGGAGTAAAATTGTTATCATCAAAAAGTGTTTGAATATTTGCCGCTTTCCATGTAGTGGATTCATATCGATGTCCAAAAATCCAGTGAGAATGTATCTTTTCTATCACATAGGCTGAGATCCTTATGCTGGTCAATGAGTCGATCTATGACCATTGTACTTTTACTATTCTTATCCATACTTGGTACTTACTTTCCAAAATTCACGCTCGATTTCCAAACTAATTTGGTGCCTTAACTTTTGCACATTGATAGAACTAGGAATATAGATGTGAATGGTTCAATGCACAATTTTAAGTATTTTAAGCCACGCTTTTTTAGTTGGGAGTTTTGTAACATGAAATTATATGTTTCGGTTTTTATCAGTTCCCAATCATTTTCTGCATGTATACTCAGTATATGTACAGATACATAATGATATTAAACACAAATGAGGTTAATTCTGTCATTTTTTCTTGTCACAAGACACCAAATTCCAAAGGGGATATCATGATTCCTTTATCAAACATCAAAAGGCGTGCTATAACACTTGGTATTTGGTGGAAAAATAAATACAATTAAATGATTTTAACGTTATGGTGGTTTGGTATTTTGAGGGTTTTTGAGGCGTCAGATGGACGATTCCGGAAGTGAAGGAGTGTATGGAGGAGGTGGGATTTCGGGAGGTCCATGTGTGGATAAGGGAGATGCCGGATTTGGGGGGAAGAGTGAGCGAGGAGGAGGAGTTAGAGGCAGATCCTAGAGCTTTGTATCAAGAAGTGGAGAGATTTCCACAATGTGATGCTTGGGGCGCTTATATCGTAGGTGTAGTTTAAAATTTTCTTGAAAGGTTCATAGATTCTTAGGTGTTGTTTTATGTCTTAGATTTGTTGGCGAGGTTTTTCTTCTTATTCTGGGGAGATTTTTGGTCTAAAATCAAACGTATTTTTGGTGTAACATCGGAAAATAAACGTAGAGAGCATTGGGAGGTATATTCTTTTGTACATCAATAAAAAAAAAATTATCCTTGTATTTTCTTGACAGTTGTGTTTCTTGTTGCATTGTACATAAAAGTTACAACATTGGAACAAATTCTATTTTGGAAATTGAACAACAAGTATTGTACTCTTAAATTTCACAATGCATGTTTCCACTTCAACCACGTTTCGATGTGCCGAAAAAAAAGAAGCATATCACTTTTCAGGAAAGGACTAAATTGTCATCTCTATGTACATTTTATACAAACCATGATCGTCACACACTCATGAAAAGTAACCACAGCACCCATAACCTACACCTATACATAAAATATACATAAATTTACTGAATGGTGCTGCCCTATTTGTCAGCAATTTTCGTACTAAAGTTAAAACTGAAAAAAATGACGATACTAAGAACCGTCTCGACCAATTTGACGGTCTGCAAGCCCTAACATTTTTTGTGGCTGAAATTGAGACACGTCCTGTCGGTCACAACGCGCTGTGCGGATTCCCATGTGTGAAAACTCGCCGACACTGCTCGCACGTGTGCCAGAACTTTGATGACTGCTGCCGGTCGACGGCAGACGGCCGGGACTGCTGGTCGGCGGTAAGGACTGCCAGCGAAGCAGCTCGGTCCGTACGGACTCAAGCTCGGCTTGTAAGTGAAGTACCTGCTGCTGCAGGATGGAAATCGCGGCCACGCATCCGTACACGGGATCTTTCACACGTGCGTCTGCTTCGTACGCTAAAC
This sequence comes from Zygnema cylindricum, assembly GCA_037447655.1. Lineage (NCBI taxonomy): Eukaryota > Viridiplantae > Streptophyta > Zygnematophyceae > Zygnematales > Zygnemataceae > Zygnema > Zygnema cylindricum. Next base: position 122,311 of record JBBHKE010002836.1, read on the forward strand.
TGCAAAGCACGGAATGCGACCTTGTGTCAATTGTGGGATGGACGGGCGTCGGCTGACGACTTTGTATACATTGAGAATGAATATTCCGCACTGTAAATAGCCAAGTATTGATTGCAAACACGACCAGTGGACATGGAACATTTTGGTAAAGATTAAAGATTAAAGATAAAGATGTAATGTTAAGGATAAAAAAGTAAAGATTGATTTTAAGGATTAGTCATTATTAAAGATTGAAGTTTAAAGATTAGTCATTCTAAAGTGAAATGTTGGTATTTTTAAATCAGACACGTTGGACATTCTAAGTTGAACATTAGACACACTAAAATTGAACATGGATGTTATGAATTGAAAATTGAGCATTAAATATTGAACATTATAATGTGAGCATTATAAATTGAACATTATAAATTGAGCATTAAAGATTGAACATTAAATTGAACATTATAAATTGAACATTTAGGAATTCTGGAATCTTGGCAGTCAACATGGCATTGAACTTCTAAATTGGACATTGGACAAGAAAATTGTTGGGAATCTGGACATTATCCAACAGTGGCGCACATTTGCGATTCTATTTTTCACCACATTGTTATATTCAATTTAAACCTTGTGCATCTTGAGAATGTAGGTCTCTTCGAGTTTTCCATTCATCTCCAAACTCTAATACCAATTTCCATACTTTACCAATTTCTCATACCAATTTTGACATACTTTACCTCGCATTGCAATTTTTTCAAATTTCACCCTTCTTCCATGCAATTTTTCTTGTATACTTTCTTTTAAAGAATTTTAGAGAGTTTTGAGTACAAATTCAAAATCTAATCCCCTTAAATCTAACAAACATGTAACAAATTTCGTTTCCAAGTCTCCCTAAACCATTTGCATTCACTTGCCAAGTACACATTCTTCCTTCCTCCATCCATACCCAATCCCCATCCATCCTTTCCTCCCTAGAAACGCGGCCCTTAACCCCAAAACATTCAAAAACAAAAAAAACCCAATGCATTATTTCCTTTCACCTGCTGACCGCGTCCTCCCTCGCGTGTTCGGGCAGGTCGTTCAACATTTTCGTAATATTACTCACGCCGAAAATCTTATGTACGGCGGCGAACTTCGCCGCTTGTTCCGCCGGAAAATAAGGCGCGAATGGGCATTCGGGAATACATTTCCGCCTCAGATACTTGCATGCCGCGCATGCGGACCCGCCTCCCGTAGTGCTTCCCGCCATCTTGCAATAGGAGGAATCGCGTAAAGAAATGATACAATAGAGCCGCGAGTATTTAACTATTTAATGCGGCTCAGCCAGTCACTTCAGTCTGCGACACGATTGGTTTCGACGTTCGTCCTCACACGTGTCCGGAGATGGAATCTGCTAAATTTGTCGGTTGCTTGAAACGTAACCGAAACGGCGGAGACACGTAGGCGGGAGTGGCGCCGGGAGTTACGGGAAAGGCCCACAATGTTTTGATTTAGGGCAAATAGAATTGTGACGCTGGGAAAAGTGGCCCCCCCGGGTTAGATTTGGTTTTGTCATCTAGTGGAGTGGCAGACAAACGGAATCTTGGTACTGGAACTAGACCTGATTTCTTTTTTTAGGAGGAAATTGTTAATTGTTTTAGACTGCTATTGAATGTGGTGGGTTAAAGAAGAACAAGTGGATTTCAGATGTCCACGTATGCTGGTTGTTGGCAAACACGAAACAGTGTTTCCTGTGACAGATTTACATTTTCTGACTTCCGAGTGATCCAGATTGCGTATGTACTTTTTGGTGTTCCCATTGGCCTGACGTCGTGACGCGTAACTGACCTGCTATTCAAGTCCGTTGGCGTGTTCGTACAATCCGGCGTTGCGGCCGGCCGTCCAGCCTGCGGAGCCGGCTGGCCTCGCGGCCCGGGGACCACTCCGCGGGGGTTGTTAGGCGCGCGGCGTGGCCGCTCCCGACGACCGCCTGCAACAGATTTACCGCCTGCATGCAAGCGCGCATGCAATGCATGGTCTAGTTTTGCGCGTGCGGGAATACAGTGCATGATTCAAAAATACGTACACACCTAGGACATATGATATGCATACGTTATTGATTTCTAGAATTATAGTAAAAATCAAAGAGAAGTAGAAAACCGAATACAGTATGGATTTCACAGTTTTGAAAGACCGGATTGTGACACGATGGATCCAACGGACCACAGTTTTTGCGGTCAGTTACATTGAAGGTTTCCGTACGCCTTTACACGACTGGCGGCTCCTTTAAATTAAAAAAAAAAAATCATGCGTTTCATTGGCTCCTTTGCACGTGTCTGATGTCATTTGTCCTTCATTTGACATAAGCATCCGCTATTCGCTATATTTCGAGGAGCTTTACTCGAGGACAGGTTCATTACTCGAATTCCAATAATAGTAAAAGTTCAGAGTCTCTTCAGCGAAATATAACTCGACACGTAAGAAAAAAAATTAGGAACTCGAATCTCTCCGTACATATGGTCAAACTCTCCAGCGGCCGCAGAATCGTCAGCGGCCGGAGAATCGAACGGCCAATCGACGGTTCACCATTCGATCTCCACTTTTTACCACGCTTCGCTACTGGATGTTGGCAGATTTTTGTCAGGTGGGACATTTTCCACGTGAAGTCAACAATAATTCGGAAAACGATTTTGTTCTTTGTCGTTCTGTGACTAGATTGACCTAGCTCGCGTTCATTTTAGAGCTATTTATTGCCTCACATTAGGACGGACACAAAAACCGGCGTAAGCTACGAAGTACTTTATGCTAAATGGGGCTCAAAAAGTTGAAAAACATGCTATGGAAGCGAGGAGACGCGGATACGACAAAGCACTTTCGAGCCCTCTCCCCCGAAACGTCATCGGTTGGGTGAATTGGCTCGATTTCCATGGACCCCTTGGCATTACTCTGGTTAAGGAACGTTTGACCTTTGTCGGCTGACGTCACAGCTATTCGTCTAAGCCATGACGAACGCTGACGTGAAGCTGGGGCAGTGGGGCGTCTTTGAGGAGATCGCATACTACAGTATATGTCGTATACATATATTCGCGATTTTGTATTGTGCGAACAGAAATCCCATTTGGTAAAAATGAAAAAACGATGGAAGCTACAGTATTTTCTAGCCTTTTCTAGTTTACTTACCTCCTTGTACCTCTGTAGATGTAAACGTACAAGTTTCTCGTGTGCCAAGTACGAAAAAGTACAGAGGTATAAAATTCGAAATTTCACAGCTAATACTGTCGCTGCTGGTACGGAGACTCGCGGTTTGGGCCGTCCGACGACAACACGTCAAGAATCGATGAGTTTTCTGTCGGTGCGCGCTGCGTCAATGAATTCAGCCGTTTCAAACCCTTACGCCTAACAGCCTATAGAAATCTGCCACGTGCACATATGGCATGAGAATCACGCCGAGCTTGGGCCTGATCTGGTCCTAACTACAAAAAAGCTTATCAAACTTGAGCATTTTGTCGCAAGTTCCCATTACCAAGTACAGTACCATTGCCATGGATATCGGCAACCGCATTGGTATCGTCCGATGCTCTCAGTTTTTCAGTACAAACTCATACTGTAGGCATGCATTTTTTTGAACAGATTTACGAAAAAATACTATCGAAATTTTTGAACTATTAGGCGCTCTATCTTTGTCGCGCGCCGAAAAATTTGTCATAAAACTGTCAATTGCGAGCTACACCGCGAATCGCTATTAGCGTTAATAACGCTAATTCGGCGCCCCTAATTTTTTACCCAAATTCTTAAATAGTGATTAATAAAACCCTAAAATCCAAATTAGAGTGACTGGTTTCCTTGCAAATACCCAAATTCCCAATTAGCATTAATCACACTAATTGTTTATTAGCACTAAATATTTGTTAACGCTAATAGCGATTCGCGGTGTACAGTACATATCACGCCGATACTCATTATTTGGCGATACATCGTATCGCGTCGCTTCGAATCGTCATATCGTATCAAATAAACTGCAAAATATTGCATTGTCACATCCTATCAACGCCGAGCGGATACGCATCGAAAAACCGAATTTGCTCCACCAACGTGTCGACATGCGACGTTACAGTAACTCCAATTATTATTATTGCCATGTATCTCTTCAAAGGTCTCTCACACACATGGGAGCCCACTCGATTAATCCGTTTTTATGGTCTGCATTACTTACGAGAGACGTTTTTTAATCATTTCTGGTCGTATTAACTCCCCGCATTGCATGGTACCGGCTTTTTCTCTTAAGCTTTAAATCAAGAAAGCATCTATTTGAACTCGTACGCTAAATGAAATTGGTCTTGTTTCTCCTTTTCTAAAAGGTTTCCCCCCATAATAGAGAAGTTATTCGTGCAAAAATTATTCCAGTTACTGTCAGGTGTTCACACTAGCGCTCCAAGGAATGTTTACAAAACGTTGACCAATATTTAGTCGGGATTTACTAAGGATGGGCGATACTTTCCCTATTGAACCAAAAATCGGGTAACATTCCATGGATATTGCTTTAATTTTCCCAAGTATTGCGCGATTGTGAACATCCCTATTAGCTATTGGAGTGTACAGATTTCGGTTGGAAATTGTCTTTACTGTGACTGATAATAATAGATTGGCATCGTGTTTCAGAGCTTCCTAGGCGAGCTACAATGAGGAAGGGGAACAAAAATGTTAGGTCCTCTTTCCAGAGGCTTAATTGCTGGTTGGTTTGGTGGTTTTATTAGTTTTCCGAAAATTGCTTAAATCATCATTTTTAGCTTTTAATCCTAGACTTCAACTCGTACTTTTGCAAGTCAATGGAATATTGCAAAATTGCAATTGTCTGTGCTTGATCTAATGCAAAATTTTCCAATTTTGCCTTTAAATTCTATCCAAAAACTGGGATGGTTTACCATCGCAGGTTTTTAATGAAGCTGATTATTTTTTTTTGCCCTCCAATGACTTCATCATTCTACAATAAGAAAGACAGAGCTCTCTTTTTCAGCTTATAAAACACAAAAGACCTCGAAGAGCCACCGAAGGAAATGATACATGAATCTGGACTGAGGTTTCGTAAAGTAGATGCATTACCATTTCACTTTAAGCAATAATAGCGTTTACAAAGTTAATTAGAGTTAATGTTAAAACGATTCCATTTGAAGACGCAAATTGGAAAGGTAAGAACCTTACTTTTGCATCACAGCTGTAACTCGTGTGCACGGAGAAAAGATGGTTCCAGTGGCAAAAAAAAAACATCAACGCTAATAGCGCAGATTACGAAGGAACAGAACAACCTTTCCCACCATTTGATGCCTACTGCCCTTCAAGAGCATTTGAGAAATTAATTCACCAGAGAGTTCATAACACAGCCATGAGTGACAAAAGACATAGTAAAGTTAAAACAGCTTAAACCAGCATTAATAAAAGTTTTTGGTCACAATAACACTCCACAAAGACCATCCTCCTAAAAGTTATCCTCCACAAGGATTCCTACGACAGAACTCTGCGACTGAATCTAGAATTCTAGACATAAAGAACAATACCTTGCGTCTTATCTCAAAACCTAACAAATTCATTCTGATAAAAGGGATCACCAGAAACTCAAATGTTACTGTGAAATCACCTCTGGTCAGGTACAACTACTACTGGAAATATGGTAAACCTAGTTCCTTGGAGAGACAACTTTTACTACCATATATGGGGATACAATACCTGCCTGTACATCAATTGGTGTAACCTCGGAAGTGCTTTAAAAAGAAGTGGTACTCTACCACCTGCTTTCGGCCCTTAAGTTAGCAGAACATTGTTGCAGAAACGTCCATATGGAAGAACACAAAACATACTTGTAGTCGACAGATACCGTATAGTGTGACATGGAGTCGTCAAATAAGTCTTCAAACAAAAGATTCATCTGTCTGCATATGGTTTCTATTTTCCATTAAAGGGCAATTGCACAGAAATCTGGAGGTCATCGTTATCTTGCCTCCAGGTTTTTACTACACCCAGCCTATATCCAGGCTAGGAGCAGTCAGCAAAACTCACTGGAGACTGATAAATTGACAATAGTGACAAGTCAGGAACTACTCTCGGGGAGGTTCAGCCTCTGGGAGGAAGATAGTCTCAGAGTTTTCTATCAGTGAACGGACAGCTTGGAGGATTGCCTTTTGAGCCTTTGAATCTTCTACTGAATCATCGACCGTCTTTCCTGGTCCTTCAATCACTGCAAAGAAAAAAATACAAAAGAGTTACAAACCCAGTGAGAACCGTCCAGGACTCATTCCACAGCAACGGGGAGGGAGGGAAGGGAATTGGACTACCCACTCACGTAATTGGACTACCTTAATCTCAACGAACTACACCTGTATGGACACTACAACCTTCATCGTTATCAGAGTAAAAGACTTTTTTAATTAAAATCGTTAACCTTCGTAACCTTCCTTAAGTTTTCTGATTAAATAAGAATCAATTTACCATTTGAATAATTATGGACTGACATGGTTTGCTGCTGTCCAACTCCTTGAATTAGCACTATTTTGTATAACACTATTTTGTGATTCTGGTCCAAAAACCGCAGTATTAAACCAGTTTTTTATAAACTCTAACAACAACGAACGTGATAGCTGAGTGGACAAAAAAAGCGACTCTTCCATGAGATTTTTGGATATCCAGTACTAAGAAAATACTCGACAAAAGTAAAAATGGACTTGTAAACGACAATTTCACAGGAACCGGTTTACAACCAAAAAACAAAGGCCAGTTGTCATCATTACGCATACTTGCCCAATTATGCAGCTTGACTTCTTGATAATAGTCTCCAACTCCAAATGACAAACCTTCATATTATGCTTTGAAACGATAATGAAAAAACGGAAATTGCATGTAGTTAAACCAAACTCTAATTCCACAGACATCTCACTCCCAGTCAGGCCGTACCAGCGGCTGCATCGCCATTGATTTGCACAGATGGCCCATTTTTCGCTTCAGGTGTTGCACTGGCACCTTTGTCTCCTTCACCTGTCCCTTTCAAAGAATCTTCTGTGGTTGCCTCTGATGCTTTTTCGTTGGAACTTTCCTCAGACACAACGGATTCATTAGCTGCAGTAGAAGAAGGTGCTGTGCCCTTTTTCCAGATTAAGACAGGAGCCCATTCATTTGCCAAATTCACGACATCCATCTGCACATGGTAAACAGATACAGTTAGTCAATTGGAATCAAACAAACTCATCAATTGTACACAACGACAGAACCTGTCTCGACATTTGCTAACAACCTGGATTACGAGGATGATAGGTGTACTTGAAGTGTTTGAATTTACAGGTCTCCTGGTTGAAATCACAGGCAAATTTGAACCATTGTCCTACATACTGGAACAACAAACACACCACACGAGCAAACACATCAAATAGGAATGCACCCCGTCAGGAAGACAATGGTAGCAAAGCACTTCAAAAAGTGAAACATGCCGACTTATTGCACAAAAATATCATTAAAATTCCTGTTGATTATTCAATATATCAAATTTGATAAAATATATTTAACAATCATACTCATGGATGAAAAGAAGTCGAGCAATTTGCAAATCAAGCGCACTAGTCAACACTCTAATTGCATCTTCAAGACCAGTCCAATACATCGAGACCAGTCCAAGAGCTTTCCTAGAGCTATCATATGACCATGAACCATTATTTGATTATGATGATCATATAAGCTTTGAATGTAAAAGCCCATGATATCAATATAGGTACATGAATCTCCTGAAAAGTTGACACAATTTCCTCTGGGGATTAGTGGCCTACCTTTGTGAGTTCCTCTTCCTTAGCAATCTTGCTTAACAAGATCAACACTCGCTCGAGAGTTGCACGATTAGGAGGAGGAAGTGAGCTGATGAGCTCCTTTAAACGAGAAACATCGCTGCCCCCCACTGCAACAATCTCATCGTAGAGGCCAAAGGTCAAGACTGGCTCCGGTAAACACCGAAAGAACGCTAAGAGAAGTTGTGCGACGTCTCGTGGACTGTACCCAGCTGGTATATCGGTCAGGTCATCTGCAAATCCAGTTAAGCATCAAGGTAAGTGGATCATTGAGATAAGCCGAAACAGAAAATAGTACTATGAGTATTTTGCTCCCAGCAACCATCTTGCCCAATAAACAAGAAAAAATATGAGTAAAATGAAATCCCCAGACTCCAGACAGCAAACACGAAGTTGCAAAACAAACACAAAGTCAACTCGTAAGGATGAATTTCACATTTGTACAAATCATTTTACGCAGAGACCCGCCATTGTTCCATCACTTTGGTCACACAAGCAGCAGCTTGTACTGATTTGCAGTTAAACAGGCCACACAGCCTTCACAAGTACATATGGAAACAATTAATACAGTCACCAACAAAAACGAAAGTACCACCCTGAAAATTGCATTTAATTCTAGAGTTCATCCCACAGCTATTCCCCCAAGAACCATAATAAGCAACTATGGTTTGAAATGGAGATGCTTGTCACTTGACAGTTAAGAATTCGCCCTCAACACCAAGGAGTGATTCGAACAACAATATCAACAGTTGCAGCCGTTTAAAAAAAGAATGGATCCAGAACCTCACATGACTTGCTGTATTGAAGAGCAATAAAAAAAGGATAATATTGTCTGCTAAATATTATAAATTTCAAAGGAATAACCTTGATGATCAACACAAAAAAAACAATTTCCAAAAATAGGCAAATTTCTACTTTTGCTTTCACTCATAAAAAAAATTGATGATGCGGTAGATATCGAAAGTTCCACCAAGTACCTCTCTCAAAAATTTTCATTAGTCGTGTTATCATTGCAGGATCCCCTTCGTCATAAAAAAGTTTATCGGTAACCATTCCTGCATAAATAAACCAATAGCCCCGTCAACAATGACGCAGAAGGAATAAAAGAAAATTCTGAAATCAGTTGAAAATGATGTACTGTGTTCCTTTTAAGTGAATAATTATGTTGCATCAAGCACAGCCAATCTAGTGAAAACGCGCTAACTGGAAAGAAATGTGTCTTTCGCATTCAAAAGGAACACATTCATTATTCGTTTTCCTTAAGAATTGTGATTATGGCTTACCGTCTTTCTCGATAAAACTTATGCACGCCACAACAATGTGAGGAACTGGCACAGGTGATGAATGGTATCCAACCACTCTTTCAAGAGCCACCCCGAAAACTGCAACCAGAACCAACCAGTATGAAAACTCGGCCCCTAAGACTGGCCAAGATTGACAGCAGTAGTATGCTTATCATCCAGCCATACTGCATTACCGATGGCAACAATGAAAATGATAAAAACAAAAACAAAATGAAACGATAATAAGGTGAAAAGCAAAACGCCATAGAAAAATAACAGCATGATCGATGAATCACAGTGGGGCAGCCAATACTTACCACCTCTTGGGTTTGCTTCCTGCAAGCCCAACACATGCAAAACATACTCTGGGATGAGCAACATTCTAATCACAACTAAAAGCAAATAGCTGTTGAAGCAATTTCAGTTCACAACATAAACATCCCAAGTTGGAAAAGGCATGTGATGAAAAGGAGAACTTTTATTTCCAGTGACTGTAAAAAGACGCAATTAGTGATAACATGTTCACAAGCTTAGTAAGGATCCCTACCGGTGGTAAAATTTCCATTCTAACCAAAAAGCTCCTGCTTCGCTCCAAAGAATTTCTTGTTGCCTGTCATCAGTACCAAGTGAAGCACCTAATCAGCCCACACTGACAATCATCATAGGACTCTGTATGTGTTATACAAAAAGGTCAGTATCGAAGCAGCTATTTAAAAATGGCAGCTTATGTACCTCTGCAACTCGATGACTAATTGTCCCGAACGTCACTCGGTCACGAGTGTCAAGAATCCCCTTCTTTATCTTTGCACCAGTCTCAGCTGCAACTCTTGCTGCAATTTCCATCTTTGGCTGCACAGAAGTCTGCCAACCTTCCTTGGTTGACTGCAAAGTGGAGCTTACTCTCGGCTGCACATTTGTTTGCCATCCTTCTCTTGTGCTTTCCCATGTCGACTTAACACGATTACTGGTAACTTCAGCAGCACCAGCAACAGCAGTGCCTGCCTTTGCGGCCGCTTCTCGCAGCTTTGTCGCTGTAATGATCCAACAGTTTCACGCAAATGAGCAATCTGTTTATTATGAGTATCTGGCGAATAAGTCGGAGCAGCATGCTTAGAAGCCTTCAATAGGATCCAAACACATTTGCCTTGGAACAAAAGCGCACTACAAAAGTAAAGCGGTTATAGAATTGGTTTACTTACAAGAGTTGCTGATGAGTGTATTTGCTTTCTCCCTCCAGGGAGGTGGCGGGCCTCCTTGAGGAAGTGCAGCACTTTCTTCGACAGGACCTAGAGGAGGTATTGCAGGAGTTGCCGGTGCTTCCTGAAGACAGCAATCTCTATTCCATTAATGCACCAAAAATTGTGTTTACCAAAACTACCAAAAGCTTTGAGGCGAAAACACGTCCTATCTAAAGCATAAAATGTATGAGAAACCAGAAGCAGCAAAAAAAGCAAGGTGGCAGTCCTTTTTCCCCTCAGGATCCCATCCAAAATACTGAAAACCTTCCATATGAAATAGAGGGTTGAAAAGGAAAGACATTTCACAGACTACAGAATTTGTGCATAAGAGTTAAGCAGGTCAAACTGCAGGCATAAATTCACACAAAAAAATTGCACAACCTTCCACCAAGCATCATGTTTATTATCATGTCTATACCAGTTTCCACGCCACATAAATAGAAATAACCACGGCTTGCTTTATGGTTCGAAAAAAAATCCAAAGTTGACAGAAAAAGAGATTTCACACAATCCTTACACTTCAGCTCCGAAATATCATTTTAAAAAGTAAGATTGTGACAGCAAGTAGACCGCCAAACAGCAATGCAATATGCTCATCATGTATAATAGTATACAGATAATAGTACAGCATCACATTTTCAGCTTTAAAATATCTATGTCTAGCTCTTTGTGAAAACATGTCATTCTAAACCTTCGACTCCTGCCAAAAATTACCTCACAGATCCATCCACACATTCCTACGCCATCATAGCTACGGTCACATTTCGAATATCAGGTTCACTTTCAGCTAATCGAGAAGAAATATCTCTTACCGTCTGCGGCGATTCCATGGCGGCAAACTTCACAATTGCAGTAGGGGAAGCAAAATTGGATGTAAACTTTCGCGGCAGCGGAAGGGATTCAAGTCATGCGGCGAGGATGTGACTTTTGTCACACCGGTATCGCGTGGCTAATTTTATTTTAGTTTTTAATGGCAAAGGTCAAGTGTTCTCACGTGACGCGCGACTCAGCTGTTCGACGGATTAAATGGTAGTGTTTAAAGTGTGAACGTTTCTAATATTATGTAGATATTTTGAGTCGCGAACGCGATTTACATGTTCTCATGCGACGCGCGTGACGCTATTTGTGGTGAATGCTCTATATGAGAACGCTGTAAGTATGAACACTTTGTTTTTTTTTGTTTTTTTGTCCATCTGACCTAATCAGCGAGGAGACTCCTAAAAAATAATTCTCTGCGCTTCGCGCGATTTTTTTGTCCTTATCAATAACTGGGAGGGATTTACATCGCCCGGGCAAAATCCTCCTCGAAGGTCTCCGCCGCCCGTCAAATAAGCCCTCCCCCCAATGTCGAAAACTACTACATTATATTTACGAAAAATGTACGGTTTTTTACGGGAAATGTAGGGAATGTGACGAAAAAATACGTTGCACTTAGTAGTACTTTTTGGGCGGTTAACTAAACATAAATTTTACGCGAACGTACGGAATTGTACCGATAAACTGTTTATCATGGAACGGTAAAAAGACGGCGGACACAAATTACAACGGAAGCAAAATAACATTATGCGCGCCGCCAGAATCGAACGGAAGACATTCAATGAGAAAGTACGAGCGGACGGTGAGCTTGAGCGCCGGCATCTCGGAATGGCTTTTTTGTCGGCTTTTGCCAAAAAAGCCGACGGATTGACACGTGGCAGTTTTCCAGTGGATCCCAAAAAATATAGGGATAAAGCCACGGCGTCGAATGTGAAAGGTACATCGTTTTAACTGGAGCCGTACTAAAGCCGTACACATCTTATGCCGCCTACTGTACTTTCGGCTTGTACAAATGATCTGATTGGTAGGTACCTCAGGGGTTGTGAGTAGGGCACGTCGGGGGGATAAGACGTACAGTTGAGTGTACATGCCGTACAGTTGTCTGTGCGGCTCGTACAGTTATCGCCGATAGTTGTCGTTATCGGCATTATTGCCGATAAGTAGCCGATATAATCGGCTACTTATCGGCGATAAGACCGATAGCGATATATCGTACCAATCTATCGATTATTGGGTCCCCGGAAAAAGGCCCATGTCGGTTATCGACAAATCCTTACCGATACATAACACTAATTTTTACCATCCTGATGGATGTTTGGTCAACAGTTTTCTGCCAATACACGTCCGTATGAACCCTGACATCGCCTATGGAATATTGTGTTTAGTACTTAAGTGGAATACTTAGTGGAATATTTTACGGGTGGTCCACAACCTCCGATTCGAATGTATTTCGACTTTTTTACGAAAATTACGTATTATTTGTGGATATCATACTTTTCATAAATTTCGTATTGTTTTCACTGTATGAACTTCATAGTTGTTCACAGCGTTTAGTGCGAACGATTTAATCGTGACGAATTATACGTAGCAAACGCATTGAACCTTTTGAAAAAATCGTAAAAATCGTTAATGAATTTTCGTCCGTACTATTCCGTACATGTAAACAAAAATAAATTTCACATATACCGCAATTTGTACCAATTTCGTACATTTTCCGTATCTTTTCGTAATAGTCCGTACATTTTTTGGTACGATTCCGTACATTCCCGTAAAATTTCTGTCAAGTTTACCGGACAGAAAGTACTACGAAGTGCAACGTATCTTTTTGTCAAATTCCGTTCACTTACTGTACAAAACCGTACAGTTATCGTAATATACCGTGCAGTTTCCGTGAATTAGCCGTTCAGTTTACCGGACAGAAAGTACATCGTTTTTTTTTACTATTTATTCAAAAGTCACGAACTATACGTTTTAAACGGAAAAAGGAAAAAATCGCGCGATTTGAACAACTATGATGAACTTGTACAAAAATGTACGAAAAGTGTGACCCAAGAATATCCTTAAAAAATCTGAAAAAGGTACGAAAGATATACGGAAATGTACAAAAATTATACGGAAAATCTACGATAGCTGTACCATAGTTCAAAAGTAGGTGTCCGTATGCCCATACAATATCCCTATTGTACGCAAAACATACAATATGCCCTTAAGATCATATTGTATTGGCCGCAAAATGAAATAAAATAGGAACAGGGTTGAGTTGCACATTGATCGATAGAGAATTAAACGACATGTCTAAACTTTGAAAAAAAATTATTTCTGTGAGTTTTGAGGGACTTTTTACTAAAACCGTCAGATTTAAGCGATCGGACGGTCGTTGATCAAAGTAGGCGATTTCAGAAGATCACATGAAAAGCTCATAACACAACTTACGAAAGGACAATCTGTCATATTAGCGTTCGCAATTTTGAAGCCACACTAAATAAAGCCTCAAATTGACCAACCAGGCAGTATGGGACGATAAAATTTTTTTTTGCCACACTGCCAAAAAAATTACCAAAACCTACGGACCAACCCCGTTGGAGTTCACACGGTCGAAAAGCGGCTGTCAGACGAATGTGTGTGAACGGGATTTTTTACGGCATGGTTTTTTTCCCTTTTTCGAACGCACATTCTCATGCGTCCGCGGTTACTAAAACTAATTTATTGTACTTTTTAACTTAAAAAAGTACATTTATGTACGGTTTGACACAGACCTTACACCACTCTATTTAAGATACTTTTATTTTTACGGTACTTGGAAAATAGCCCTAATTAGAGTAATGAAAAATATATAATAAACTACGCTATTTGAGAATTTTCCCGGTTTTTTTTCCCACGGAATGTCATCCTACGCCGTGTCAGTTCGCTAAAAAATTCCGTCCGGCGGCGTGCGCTGTACTTTGATCTTACGTCAGATTCGGACGTTCGTACAGGAGTGTGCACGACGCACACACATACAGTATGTCTACGTTGCGCGAGTTTTGTGCAAAGTTTTGTGCGCCTACCAAAGGCCTACCATAAAAAAGCCTACTTTTGAACTATGAGCTGTACTGAAATATAACGAAAACATACGAAGATGTACCCTAAAAACCCTAAAATCCCGCTTTAAAAACCTTAGTGCACGGAAAGGTACAGCAATGTACAAAAATGTACGGCCTCACAGTAAAGTGCGAATTTTATTAACTTTTCAAAATCGTTTGATGCGCACTGTACGTAGTAGTCGTTAGTTTATTCCGTGCGTTTTATGCGCATAGGGCATCTATATTTGCATATGCCGACATCAGTTTGGACATTTATGACGAGATGTACCACAGCCTGTACGGAAGAGCTATTTATCGCAGCATATCATTGCCTTACTGTCAAAGTCGGTCAGAAAGATTCCTTCTTTGATACATGAACCTGCCCATAGAAGGCGTATGCCGACATTAGTTTGGACATTTATGACGAAACGTACCAAAGAATGTACGGAACTGCTATCTAACTTTGACAGGTGGATGACGGTGGTCCACTTCGCTGTCAGATAGTGCTATCAGATAATTTTGAAAATGTACCGTTTTCGTACACTTCGGCGTCGTTCTGTACGGAAATGCTTGATATTCCGAGCGGTACAATCTATGACGTGGCGATGCACAATCAAAGGTGGCGAGGTCAACGGTGGACATGCGCAGGAGCTGTCAATTAATGGCGGTGTACTGGTTCCAGTAATCCAATACTGGAAATGTTAACTGGAGGATTACATGGAGACTAAGGACGGGCGTCATCCCTTCGTGATAAGCTCTACTCTTAAACGTGATTTTAGTAACGGGTGAAATTATAAGTGTTTTCTGTCGAAAGCCTCTTACCGATATTAAATATATCGGTTAAATGTTGTACCTATTCCGGATATATCGGTCCGGTATATCGATAATCCTAATATCGCAGCCGCTAATAATATACTTCCGTACGCTCTGTACCAAAATGGATTGTCAAAAAATAATCAAAAGCCCCACGTCGTGAAACCTCGTTACTTTTCCCGTAATTTATTTGGGTACGGCAGATGTACGGACCACCAGTCCCCCCACCCAATGTATCGCTAACAAAAAATTTAGGGCCAGGAGCGATATATGATGCCACTTCACCGATCTATATTTCGATATAAATAGATAGCCGATATATATCGAGATACAAAATTACCCGATACACAACAATAGAAATTACACTTTAATATTTATAGTGTGTACACCAAAACGGCTATGGTATACACAACTAAAAACCAGAAAAAAAAAAAAACAAAAAAAAATGAAAACGGTTAAGATTTTTTTATAAGATGTTTTTTTTTTTTTTTTTTTTTTTTTCTTGTGTTTTTTCTTGTGTTTTTTCTTGTACTTTCTTTTGTAAATTTAAATCTCTTCCTTTTCTTTTGGAAACTAAGTTTCCAAAAAAACTAAGTTACCAAACTGTCACGCCGTGATTCCTAGCTCCAAAGTTACACACGCCTCAAACTACTAATTGTTCGAAAAAAAAAAAGAATAGAAACCTCCAATGGGATTATTGTAAAATCATTGCGACTATTCGACACTAAATAATGAGCGGTGAGGCTATTCCATAGTGCGGTCACCACATCAATGGACAACACATTCTTACTACAATTGTAGACAAAACTAGCTTCCAATTCACAAAAAGACAAAAATGATTGTTGTTCATTTGATTAATCAACTGAGGCAAATACTGTCCCCTCAAATACTTTCCCCCTTATCCCTCTCCCCATTTTTCCCTCTCTCCCCTTTTCCCCTTGGATGGATTACAAGATTTAGAACCGTAAAGAATGGCGTATATCCATTTTTCTATTGCTACTATATTTATCAATTATTTTTGGAATAGAGTACGGCTAAACAATCGAAAAGAGTGCATCAAAATGAAGGTTTTTGTTAGAAAGACATCATAAGATAACAAAGGATGTACTTCATTTTGACGTCTCGACTGTCAAAGCTCACCTCTTTTTTGTCCTTTTTGTACCGATGAAAAAAACAGTTGCGAAACAAAATAAACCAATGAAAGGGAAGATCAACCAAACAAAAAGGGAAACAACAGGACACAAACAAATTCAAACACTTTTACTGTTTTTCAAAAATTAATGATTAACTCCCATTGCACCATTTCTTTTGTCTTTTTGCACAAAAGTCTCACAAATATGTCAATCTTCTCGACGTCCTTTCACAACCTTCAGTCCTACTTTTCAATGTATCTACTCTTAGGGTTTAACTCTCCCGAGATGATAATTGCACATCTTTGTTTTTTAACGATTTATCAACAGAAACATCCATGTTTTTTGTCATCTACCAACTTATGTGCTTCTTATAATGTGCAATCGACAGAGACATCTGCATTTGTTCCCGCCTCTGTAATCAGCATTACATGACCAAATATTGACCAAAAAATAACCAAAAGATGACTAAAAAATGACCAAAAGATGACAAAAAAGACCTAAAAATGACCAGAAATTGACCAAAAGATGAATTGAAAATAACCAAAAAAATGACAAAACATTGACCAAAACATGACCAAAAAATGACCAGAAAAACGACCATAAGATGACCAAAAATCGAAATTACCAAAAGATGACCAAATATTGACCAAAAGATAACCAAAAGATGACTAAAAATTACCAAAAGTTGACTAAAAATGACCAAAAAATTACCAAAAACTTACCTATAAATGACCAGAAATTGACTAAAAGATGACTAACAAATTACGAAAAAATGACAAAAAAATGACCAAAAGATGACCAAAAAATGACAAAAAACTGACAAAAAATGACCAAAAACTGACCAAAAGATGACAAAAAATTGCCTAAAACATGACCAAAAAATGACAAAAAAAACGACCAAAAGATGACCAAAGATTGAATTACCAAACGATGACCAAAAAATGACCTAGATGACCAGAAACTGACCAAAAGATGACCCAAATATGACCAAAAAATGACCAAAACATGAAGAAACAATGACCAAAAGACAAGAAACAAACGTAAGTGAGAACAGACAACTGTCATATAGTGGTCATCAAAAATTCTTCCTTGCGAAAAATGACGGTAACATAAGATATGAAAATGATACACATTCCGAAAATCACCAACCGACAAAAACAAGAGTGGATCAGCCGTACAAATTGAAAGAGTCTAGAATATTATTTTTCATTTTTCATGATACATACACCTATATACAGGTATACACATATGCATGTATGTCTACTAGTGTTGGGTATCGGGTAATTTCATATCGCGATAATTGCGATATTCGATATATCGAATATCGATCGAGCAGACTCTTTGATATATCGTACCGAGACCAACATAAAATATCGCGATATATATCGCGATATATAGTATTTTATAAATATAATATTTTATATAATATGTTATTTTAGCTATAAAGACAAATTGTCTGATACGCGACGTACGACGTGATTTGCGTTCCGTGACTTAAAGGTAGACGCCGCCAAATGTAACCGTCAAACCGACCATTTTCGTATGGAAATCCGTACTTGCGTATTACGTACGTGTACTTCACAAGTGTACCGCGTCAATGTACCTCAGAGATCTCCTTCACTTTGCTGACTTTCAGGAAAAAATCGTACTTCTTTTCGGCAAAGATTTTACGGTCACCTTGTCCGAAGGCACGTGACTTTGGAGACCTGTGATTTTTATTTATTTATTTATTTAAATGCCTCGATATATCGGAGATACGATATATCGCGATATTTTGATTTTTAATATATCGAAGCAATATATCGATTATCGGGTACCTCAAATTCGATATATATCGAATATCGGCAAACGGTCCTCGATACCCAACACTAATGTCTACAATTACTATAAGTACAGAAAAATAGGGTCCTATCACGTCTGAGACAAAATAACAAAAGTGAGAAAGCCCTCGAAAGTGAGAAAGTGAGAAAGGCCTCTCCTCTACATTTTCCCCAATACGACAATACAACCTCTTCAAGGAGAAGAGGAAAAAAAACTTGTCCTCTCTCTATTCCCTCTCTCGTCCTTATCTAAACAAAAAGTCTGCAAAAAGAAAAAAATTGGCTTCTCCTCTTTCTCTTCCCTTTCTCTCGAAGTAGTTTTTCCCATTTCCCATATTTTGATGCAATCCCTCCTGCCCCCCCCGCCACCGCCCCACCTTCAAAGCTAAGACCATACCAAAGGAGATCACACTTCAAACCCCTCCGTCGACATCCTCGTTGTGCATCCTCGTTATACACTCGTTAAAAATGTATACATAGAAAAATATATCAACATAAATATATATAGAAATAAACATACATCAATATATACGAAAAAAATATATATCTATACTAACATATATTGATATAAACATATATAGATATTAACATATATCGATACTCAAATATATAGTTATACACATATATAGATGTCAACATGTATAGATATAAACATAGATAGAAATAAAAATAGATAGATCAAAACATAGATCGATATAAACATATACAGATATAAACATAAATAGATATAAACAATAAACATAGATAGATATAAACATATATCGATATAAACAAACATCGGTATAAACATATATCGATTTTAACATATATCGATATACATAAATATAGATATACACATATGTAGACATACAAAGTTATAAATATACACATATAAGGATATAAACATAGGCAGATATAAATAGATATAAACATATATCGATACAAACATAGATATATACAAGCATATATCGATACAAACATATATAGATATTAATATATATTGATAAATACACATATCAAAATTTGCAAATACCAATATTAACATGTATCGATTTAAACATATATGGATATAAACATAGATCGATATCAACATAGATCCATATAGGCATAAATCAAAATACACATAGATCAACATAAAAATGTATCGATATAAACATATATCAGATCAATGTAAACATATATCGGGTTGATGTAAAACATATTCTGGATCAACATAAATATATATCAGATCGACATAAACAAAAATCGATATAAAGAAATTTAAATATAAACAATATATCAATATAATCATATAATAATATAAACATATATCGATAAAAACATTGTACAGATATAAACATATACAAATATAAACATATAGAACCTTAAACATGAGGAAACATATTGAATCAAAAAACGTTATGGCAAACCATTTGAGGCTAGGGGTACAAAAGGGGCAAGGCCATAACTGAAAAACTAAAGGGCAGTGGAAATCAAAGAAAACAACGTGAACACAGAAAAACGACGCGTAAAACAAAAGCACTCGAATCAAAAAAAAAAACATAACAACTCACCCAAACGAACCCTCCAACCATAACGCCAACACAATAAAATATCAATGAAAAGAAACCTAGTAGGTTCCCTAATCTTGAGGGAGCACATTGAAGGAGTTTCGAAATGTCGATGATCCATAATCACAATAGCTGATCAAAGGAGAATAAAAGCTTGCACAGGTTGTAAAGCCACAGATAAACGTTGAGGATAAAAAGAACTAAGGACCAAAAGAAGAGGGCTTCAGATCCTCCTCGCTCGAAAGAGCACGAACTACAAGTATGGGGAAAAAGGTCTGATGCTAGACACAAACAACCAAAGATATCGACCGTCATTGGAATAAAGTCATCGATAGGGTATCGTTGTGCATAAACACGCTCCTTCGTCTTAACAGCATCAAGGGCGGCCACCCCAACATGTCGAGTTGCCTCGCGAACGATTGTAGCAGAAGTACGGTTCCCCAAAATAATGTCGCTAAAGATACGACGGGCGCCATCGAGAAAAAAAACATCGATCTTTCGCGAAAAAATAATGTGATAAAATTTTTGACGCACAAAAAAGCCCCCCTCCAAAACGATAGTCGCAATGGCGTCATGTATATAGTCAAAAACGTGGATCGATTATCACCCATGAGAGCAACAAAGCAAATAGAGGACATCGGGCTCCAAGACGCAACCACAATAGCTAGAGAGTCGAGTAAATAAATACGAGGGAGGTCAAGGCGAAACCAGAGGGTAGTGGTGGCTTGACCGTGTGTGAATCGGAGTGTGGATAAAATAAGTGTAGTGGATAACCAAGCACCAGAACCATGTCCATCGGAAGAGAGATGACAAACACACGAAAAATAACAGGGAAACGCCTTGAGAAGCTAAGATTTTATGGCGGCGACAACCCGATCGAAAATCGATTCTTGGACACGCGCAACGGATTTCGTAACGAGGGTCGAATGAACCACCATATCCACTAAGGTAAGAGGAGGAAGAGAACGTGTCACGTCTAAGGCGAATACACTCTCTAGACTCGAGAGACCACTGTGGCGAGAACGGGGGTGCCTCTAGCCAAGAAGCGCGAAACAAGAGTAGAGGCAATATGGTATCACTAAATTTATAATATGTGGTTTACAAGCTCTAAGTGGAAAAAAACCGTACAAAATATAACAACATGTAATGTTGGCCATACAAATACAAAATTTCTTGATCGAACATAAGCCTCAAGGCTCGTGTCCATCACGCACCGCCAATAATTGTACCAACACTTTTACAAGCAGTAATGTATTAATCACTTATCCATCAAGTCGTGCCAACAAGGCAACTAACTCCTACGTTCTTTAATGTGAAAAGTATCATGTTGGTTCGTCTTCAAACGGTTAGAATAGTCAAATATTTTGAAAGCATAAAGTTTGAACGTCGTATCTGTACGAAAGAACAACATTTTAGATTTGTAGAAACGTATTTGAATTTACGTGCTTACTTTATTTGTTGAATTTGCGGTATTTCGTTTTAAATAGCAAAGCCCTTTTCGAGAAGAGTTCTCGCCCTAAATTTTGGAGAATCTTGCCACTTATTTAATAAACATGCTTTGTAATAGAAAGAAAAAAACTTTACTGCTTAGTACAAATCAGTAAATAACCTCATTTTTTGCTTGATGGAGCCCCATCTTTTGCCGCAAATTGAAATCTAATTCACGAAACATCACATCTAAAGAAAATGCAGATCAAGAAACGACGTGATTGAAAACTATACAAGACGAAAATAATGTATGGATATGTTGTACGAAAAGAAATAAATCTTGTACACGAAAAAAAAACAGAAACACACAATTGTTAAAGAATCAACCCAATTTTCATTTAGTTAACACGTGTAGAAATTAATGGTATTTTAAAGTATTTTCAAGTTCTGAATAGAAATATAGAAAGAAGCCGAGGCAGTCTACCTCTAACTTCTCTCTCCAACTCTCAAACTTGTCCCAGTCACTGAGAAATTGGAGAGGAAGCTAGAGCCATGGCTACCTAGGCTATCCTGAGGTTTACGGGAAATTTATATTAGTTCGGGTTTATTTATTTAAAAGGTATGTGCCGGCGGTAGGAATTGATCCTCGTACCTACCGGCCGGCGATAGGAAGTAGCCGGTAGCCTTAGCCGTTAAGTCTAGGAGTCATGATACGTAGTATGTAGTTTGATAGTTATTTAAATATGTATACGTACGATTATTCATTTAACTATAATAGATTACGGGATACATAGATCCGGTAATATATAAAGTACGGATTACGGTACGGACTATAAATCAATACCGCGC
>JBBHKE010002838.1:0-10098 GCA_037447655.1 Zygnema cylindricum
AAAAAAAAAAAGTCACCAAAAAAAGAGAAAAAAAAAAACAAAACAAACCAATCACTTTAAGCTTTCGATACATACTCGTAGGTTCCAGAGCTTTTTCCACTCCAGTTTTTGTACCAATACTGAAAACATTTCCTTCTCCCTCTCCCTTTTCCCCACTCCATCCCTCCCCCTCCCCCCTCCCCTCCCCCTCGTTTCCCCCCTCTCCCCACCCCTCCCCCCACCCTTCCCCCACCCTCCCGCCACCCCTTCCACCAGTTCTTATCAAACTGTATTATTGATATCCACATTTTTTATCCTATGTACATATATCTCTATACCCCGGTATCGCCAGACATCGCCATACCGATACGCCTCTCCACCCCCCCCTACACCTTTCCAGCTTTCTGGCTTCCTCTCCTGCCCAACACCTCTCCCTCGCCCTTTTTTCCTTCATTTGCCATCCTGCCGCGTGTGCCTCCCGTGCACACCCCCCAGCGGCCCCCCTGCTGCCCCCCTGTGCAGGGCTCTCTCTTTCTCTCTCTCTATATATCGGCCGACGGCGCCCCGTAGACCGCGCCAGCGGAGGCGCCGGGTCTTAAGGTATGACGCGCGCTCTTTGAAAAAACCCAAAAACCCCCAAAACTCACTCAAAACCAAACCTCAAAACCCCAATAAAAAAAACTCACCCTTCCTTGAGCCAGTCCTCCCTTCCCTCCTCCTCCCTTTCCTCCCACAGGTACCAACGCCGCTTTCAGCCACTCCAAAACGTTTAAACCATTTTTACCGACTGCCTCCGGTACTCCCGCATACAGTAAAACCGTGTCCTCCTCCTTCTTCTTCTTCGACCCTCCCTCCTGATTCGCTTCTTTCGGAGCCTCGAAAACACTAAACATCATGATCGCGAGTTCCTGTTTTTTTTTTTTTTTTTTTTTTTTTCACCCAAAACACCCCATTTATACCCAAAGATTGACGTCAGTTGGGACCATACGTTTATAACATGTACATTGAAGAAAATACAGTTGTACGAATAACAATGTGTACAAAAAACTAAAAAAACTAAACAAATTGTACTATTTACTTTTGAATCGAGAGTAACTCTTAGACAATAATGTAAATAATATATTGACAATTGTACCCCTGTTCCACCTTTTCCTTATTTTGTCATTTTTTAAAGGTGTTCCTGCTTTCCCTATCTTCCCCATTTCCCCAATTTTTTCCTTTTACTTATTTTATCGTTTTCCTTATTATGTCGTTTCCCATTTTTTTTTGTTTTCCCTCGTTCAACCTTATCCTTATTTTGTCGGTTCTTTAGGGTTTTGTTGTTTTCCCCTAATTCCTCCTTTTTCCCTACTTTGTCGTTTACGCTATTTTCCTTGCTCACCTAACGTTGTCATTTTCCCCAAGTTGTCAGTTCCCTATTTTCACCTTTTTTTTGTTTTCCCTATTTATCCTTTGCCATATTTTGTCAAAAAGTTCCTAAGAACCCTTTTTTTCAGGTACAGTACAGACAAAAAAAAAAAATCTAGTATGCGGACAAAAAATAACAACTATACGGACAAAAACAAAAAGTATACGGACAACAAATACAGTTTTACAGACTAAACAATCACAAAAAAAAAAGTATGTCGTATGATACAGAAAAGCATCACATACGGAAACTGTACTATACGTAAGATTATAAAAAAGGTATTTAATCTCCGTCATTGAAAAAAAAAGACGTAATTCTAAAGCAATCGATAATGTCTGTCCTGCAACAGAGTCGTATTATTTGTTACGACCGTTAAATAAAATATGCGGAACCTTATCCTGACCATTGAATTCAAAAAGTGTACGAAATGAATCCATAAGTGTATTTGCCCATGTATGGCTCATTTCCGTTACAAAATTATAGTTTTACATTTCTTCGATTCGCGGTACCTACCTAATTTCTACTCAGTACTTCGTAGTACATAATACATAAACTGTACTATACACAGTATATTTTTTTTCGTAGTGTATTTTGATACATACAATGTATCATAAAAAGGAGTCGCGTGATACAATGTTTCATTTAATTGACTTGTAGAGCATTGAGAAATATCGAGGTTTTTAAAATACGGTACGCATCACTACTGTACTATTTTGTCGTTTTCCCTATTTTGTCCATACCTTCTGCCACGTCATGACAGCGCATCCAAATCTAACCTGACATCAATCCGAAAAACGTTTTCAGGAAAACAAATAAAAAACCTAAAAAACCATACTTTGTCGTTTTCCCTATTTTGTCCTTCTTTTACCTTCTCCCTCGCCATGACAGCGATGAAGTCAGAAACCAATCCTATCTTGAGACGCTTTTCTTCTGACATGGCATTATCTCTATTTTCTCATTTTCCCTGTGTTGTCTATGTCGTATATTTTGACCGTTTTTGTCCCTATTTTGTTGTTTTTCCTGTTTTGTCCCTATTCCATACCTATTTTAATGTATTTCCTATTTTGTCTGTATTTTGTCCCTAATTTGTTTTCTATTTCGTTGTCCATGTCTTGTTGTTTTACCTATTTCGTCTGTATTTGTCTCTTATCTTGTCATTCTTCCCATTTCATCCCTATTTTGTCTTTATTGTCTCTGTCTTATCGTTTTTCCTATTTCTTCCTGATTTTGTCCTTACTTTGTTGTTTTTCCTAGTTCGTCCCTATTTTGTCGCTATTTTGTTGTTTTCCCTATCTAGTCCCTATTTCATCCGTATTTGTCCCTATTTTGATATTTTGTCCCATTTTGTCCCTGTTCCCTATTCCCTCCGTACCTTCTGCTGCGCCATGACAGTCGTCACGGCCGCCCGCATGGCGTCAGAATCGAGGCCGACATCGATGCGCAGCACATACACCTTTTGGCCGTTTTTGGCCGAAGTCTCCGCGGAGTCCACGGCGGCCTTGATGGCGAGCTCCAGGTTGGCCTTGCCAGCGGCCTTTTGGGCCTGGACCATGCGCTCCTGGGGGGGTGGAGAGAGGGAGAGGGGAAGGAAGAGAGAAGAAGAGAATCATGATAAAAATTGAGAGGAGAGAGGCCTGGATCAGTAATATGCATTCCTGGAGGGAGGGAGGGAAGCGGAAGGGAAGAAGAGGGAGAGAGGAAGGGAGGGAAAGAGAGGCATGATGGCAAGCTCCACATTGGTTTTGACAGAGGCTAGAGGGAGAGCAAAAGGGAGAAGGAGAGGGAGAGGGAGAGAGATAGACAGAGAGATAGACAGAGAGAGTGGGAGAGAGAGAGAGGGAGAGGGAGAGAGATAGACAGAGTGAAAGGGGGAGAGAGAGAGGGAGGGAGGGAGGGAGGGAGGGAGAGAGGGAAAGAGAGGCCAGGAGTGTTTAAGAAGGGGAGGAGGGTGGACAGGAGGGGAGAGCACCATAGAGGGAGGGGGAAGGATGAGATAAATAGAAAGAACATGGACCTTTTAATAGCCCTCCATATAAATAGCCCAACATACTCTTTAATTTATTATTTAATTATAGTTATTTTAATCAATCATTTATCATGTTTATAATTTACCTGTAATGGAATCATTTGGAGTTTAAGTTCGCTTTTTTTCGGGGCAGGAATCTCAGCAGCGTCCAAAGAACTATTCAAAAGTTTTACTTCCTGCCCAAAAAAAAAAAAAATATGTAAAAAGGCACCCAAAAAAATATCACAGAAAAAAAGAATAAAGAATAAATAAATAAATAAAAATAATAATAAAATAAAATATAATAAAAATAAAATAAACATGTAAAAAGTATTGGAAAAAGTTGGTCTGGATGACTAAAATAATCTTTACATATTTTTTGATAGAATATTGAAGAACAAGCCTTTGTACTGATGGTAAAAAAAGAAAATAAATAAATAAAAATAAAAAAAATAGCTTTCCTAATAACTCAACACATCACTGTTTCAC
Organism: Zygnema cylindricum; assembly: GCA_037447655.1. Classification (NCBI taxonomy): domain Eukaryota; kingdom Viridiplantae; phylum Streptophyta; class Zygnematophyceae; order Zygnematales; family Zygnemataceae; genus Zygnema; species Zygnema cylindricum. Next base: position 3,882 of record JBBHKE010002838.1, read on the forward strand.
TCAGTTAACAGGATATTTAAGACAGAGGAAAATTTAAAAAAAGAGTAAAACCTTACACATTTGTAACCAACTTATTTCCTTTTCCAATAAAACTTATTTTCCTTCAAAGTACATAACCCTAAAAATCAATTCCTTTCAAGAACATTATAAAAGAATCAATAAACCAACAAAAATTTTGACAATTGTCGACGATCTTCAGCAAACTTTCATCAAATCTTCAGACCACAACAGATAGTAATTTGAGACGGTTATCTTTACACAATATATATATGCACAGTATATATATACACACACACACACATGTATATAAATATACACACACACATATACATATATAATGTATTTTTACTTACATTCAAATTATAAAGTACAATTACATTAGGGTTAGTAAAAAAAAAGAAAAATAAAAAAACCCACATTCTCCATTTTCTCACCTTCTCCAAAGCAGCTCCATCGAGTTTCGCCGCGTTTTCGACTTTTTTCTGAAACTCCTCTCCCAAAGCTATGGCTTCCAGAGCCTTCTTCTTTGTGTATGCGACCAACCGACGAACTCCTTTGGCCACCGCCTCCTCCGAAATTACAGCAAAAGCTTCGGCTTCCTTTGTGTTGCTCAGATGCGTTCCTGGAAACAAAAACCGATCCGTTCCGTTTTCAGTTCCATGTTTGATTCGTTTTATATTCCGTTCCAAGTTTGATTCAGTTTTCAAGTTTGATTCAGTTTTCAGGTTTCAGGTTTCAGTTTTCAGATCCCGATTAGTTCGGTTTTAATTCGATTTTCAGTTTCCGGTTTCGGTTTCTGGTTTCAGTTCCAAATTTCAGTTTCTGGTTTCAGTTTCTGATTTCAGTTTCTGATTTCAGTTCCCAGTTTCAGTTCCGATTCAGTTTCCAATATCAGTTTCCGATTTCAGTTCTTTGGTTTCAGTTCCAGGGTCGGTATGATGCTCTGTTTCCGTTTTCAATTCTGGTTTTGATTCAGATTTCTGTTCCCATTTTCAGTTCCAATTTATGTTCAGTTTTCAAATTTTGTTTTTGGTTCAGCTCCCAGGTTCCGTTTTCAGTTTGCCAGTTTCAGTTTCAATTTGCAGTTTGCGGTTTCATTTCCAATTTTGAATCGGTTTTCTGTTGTTGGTTTCAGATTCTGTTCTCAGTTTCAAGCTTCAGTTGCCGTTTTAAGTTTCTATATCCAGTTTCTGGTTCCAGTTCCCTTCAATTTCAATTTCAGCTTCAATTTCAGTTTAACTTTCGGTTTCAGTTTCAGATTCAGTCTCCGTTTTTGCCTCTGGAGCGGGAGATGGGAAAGGGGTGGAGGGAGAGAAGCTGTTGTAAAAGATTTTGATGGATTCGAATGAACTCATTCGGTAAAAATTGCTATAACAATTTATTAACAATGCATGTCATATCAGATGGTGAAAAAAACAACATTTATCTAAACCTAAATTTAGCCGTAAACCTGTATTTTGAGTCTAAATTTGAAAAAACTGCCTTAATTTTACAAAAAACTGACCTCGAAGCCGGTATAAAATCCCAATCTGACCTAGAATTGGAAACAATAAACAAATTGAAAAAAATAAACAAATTATAAAAGTTCCGTAACCAGTGTTGTATGGTGGTTTCATATGTGATAATTCGATATTATATATCGAATATCGTCGAACACCTTGATATATCGTGCAGGGACCAGCATAGGCTATGGCGATATATACAATTGCTTGTCGTGCAGTGATAGAGGGAAAACTGTACGAAAACGTCTGCATATTTTACTTACTGACTCGTGACTGAAAAAAAAAAAAAAATCAACACCGATATATCGTCGATATATCGCGATCGCTGATATCGGTCTCGAGGTCCGGCATTATATCGAATATCGACAAATCCTCGTGCCCAAATCAAACAAATAAGACAAAGACTAATGCTGCGGCAATCCCACAGAACTCAATGGAGAAACCGGGATTGGCGGGATCTTTGAGAAGGAGATGGACCGGTTTTCCACGGGCGGGATCCGGATAAACCGCGAATAAAATAAAATAAAAAAAATAAATGAAATCAGAAAAAAAAAAAAAATAAAATGCTGCTTTTCCATATTTCCATCTTCTCTTCCATTATTCCATTTCCCCCAGGCCTCTCTTTCTCTCTCTTCTCCTCTGCCTCTTCCTCCGCCTCTTTCCTCTCCTCTCCCTCTCCTCTCCTCCTCCCCTTTCCCTCTCCTCCTCTCTCCTCTCCTCTTCTCTCCTCTCCTCTCTCTCCTCTCTCCTCTCATCTCTCCTCTCCTCCTCTTCCCTCCTCTCTCCTCTCCTTGCCTCTCCTCTCTCCCCTCTCATCTCTCCTCTCCCCTCTCTTCTCTTCTCTCCTCTTCTCTCCTCTCCTCTCCTCTCTCCTCTCCTCTCTCCTCTCTCCTCTCCTCTGCCCCTTTGCTTCCACATCTCCCTCCCTCCTCTCCTAAAAACTGGTAACCGAAGAGGTACAAATTTGGGGTCAAAATTTTCTTTTTCCGAAAAAGGTATCAAATGGGGTAAAAAAAAGAGAAAAAAAATCTCTCTACCTCTCCAAAAACCGCCCTTAGGCCCAAAATTCTCCTCGCCTCCCCCAGACTGGCCTCCATGGCATACACTTGGAGCTCCTCCGAGATTTGTGACGCGACTATTTTCTCGATTTCCGCGAGTTCCTTACTGTCCACCGGTTTTCCTGGGAAAAGGGTAAAAAAGCGGGTAAAAACAGGAGTAAAAAAAGGGGGATATGGTTAAGAAAAGGGGTAAAAAAAGGGGTAAAAAAAGGGGTTAAAAAAGCGGTAAAAATGGGGTAAAAATGTGTAAAAAATGGGTAAAAAATGGGTGAAAATGCAGAAAATGGGTAAAAAGTGGGTGAAAAATGGACAGGGGGTAAAAAAAATGGGAAGTCGGGTAAAAAAGTGGGTGAATATCTATAAGTCAAGCTCGAGTTCGAGCTTTTTTTTTTCATTTCTTATCGGTTTCCGTAGAAGGAGTAAAAGGACAAAAAAAAGGGGCAAAAGTGGGTGAAAAGTGGGTAAGAAATGGGTAAAGACCAGAAAGGGAGAAAGCGGAGAGAGAGAAAAAAGAAGAGAGAGGTGAGAGAGAGAGGTGAGAGGGAGAGGGGAGAGGAAGAGGGAGAAGGAGAGAGGGAGAGGGAGAGCGGGAGAGGGAGAAGAGAACTGACCGTGTGAGAAATCGAATCGCAGTTTTCCTTCGTCCACCAGAGATCCCTTCTGGTCTATGTGGTCTCCCAATACTGACTGTTTTTCCCCAAAAAAAAAAAAAAAAAAAACAATTCTCAGTTTTTTATTTTCCCTCAAAAAAACATAGGTGTTTACTCAGTTTCAGATTTCGACTTTTCCCAAAGGAAGAAAGCATATACTCCGTTTTCTTATTCCCTGATAAAAAAAACAATATATTTTACTCACATTTTTCCGACTGATACCCCAAAAAAACATAGAAAATTTCACTCAGTTTTTTATTTTCCCTAGCGGGAAAAAAATAAAAACTTAATTATTTTTTGATTTCCGCCCTAAAATTTGCATCAGAAATCATTCATAATCTGATTCATTCCTCAAAAAATAGCATGAAAGATTCATAACATCAAACCCTAGAGAAACCCTAAAAAACAGCATAAAACCAAAAAAACAGCAGAAAATTCTAAAAAACAGCACAAAACCCTAAAAAACTACCTTGAGGGCAAAGTTGAGTAGATGGGTGCATGTGTGGTTGGGCGCCACAAGAGACCTCCTCTCATAGTCTACCTGAAATATAACAATACCAAATACTTTTTTAATAACATTTTTACCCTTTTTCTGAAGTTTTTTTGACATTTTCCTAACGTTTTTCTGAAATTTCCTGAAGTCTTCGGAAGTTTTTCTAAAGTTTTCCGAATTTTTAAACGTCTCATAAGATTTCAAGAGGAAAAATTGAAGTTTATTCAAAAAAATTCAGACTACCGTTAAAATTTTTTGATTTTTTTTTGAAAATTTTCTGATTAATTTTTAAATTTTCTAATTCAAATTTTAAAATTTCGGATAAACATTAGAATTTCCGATCACAGTTTCCAAATAACTTCAAAGTTTCCGAGTAACTCTATTTTCCAATTTTAACATTTAGCTTTATCATTCGAGTTCCAATTAACTTGAAAAATCTCCTTTTTCTTTTCTAAGTTTCCAACAGACTTTAAAATTTCCGATCAACGAAAAAGAAATTCGATATATAAAAAATCCGGCTATTTTTAAAATTCCAAATAACTTCAAAATTTACGAAAAACTCCAAAAATTTCCGGCCGACTAACTTTGATGTTACCGATTACCTTTCTATTTTTTTGTCCAAAATAGAACCTTTACATTTTCCGATTAAGTTCAAAAAAATTCCATAACCTTTGCAGTTTTCGGCGTACTTTAAAAATCTCCCATAAACTGAACTAACTTTAAAGTTTCCAAATATTACCTTCGCTTTCACCGAATCCTCCACTGAAATCTTGCCAGCTGTCACACTTCCCATGTGGACCACAAATCCTCCGTAAACGTGAACGGAACGGACCTCGAAACTTCCGTTTAAACCTTCGATAACTCCCATATCCGTAACTTGTCCTCCTTGTTCCGCATAAAAACTAGTACTCTCCAAAATCACTCCCACATCTCCTCCCTCTCCATCCACACTATTTACAAACTCTTTTCCAGTGTAAATCGCTTTTACGGTGGTTAGTTGGTCCTGTGATTTCAAGGTCGAAGACGTAAAAATAAATAAATAACAGAAAATAAAAGTAAAAATGAAAATTGCAAGTCGTTTTCGCAAGTGGGGATGGGTTAAGAATATGACAGAACCAAGTTTTTTTTTTCATAGATATCTTCAACCCCCTTGTTGCTATCTTTTCAGAAATTTCCTTCTCGTATTCCTCACGTTTTCTCTCATTTTTCCTCTCGTTTCCTGAATTTTATCTCATTTTTCTCTCATTTTTTCTTCACTTTTTCCCCACATTTCCCCTCTCGTTTTTCTCTCACATTTTCTCCTAGTTTTTCCTTCGTTTTTTCTTTCAAATCTTCGCTCTCCTTCATCCCATATTCTATCTGTATCCCTCCTTTTCTCCCTCGTATCCTATCGCTTCTCCTCTCCCTAAAATTCCCATTTCTCCTCTCCTATCTTCCCTTCCCTAAATTAGACTTGGGTGATTCGGGATACAAGTACCGAGGTAAATACCCAATAAGATTAAATAAAATCAACCGAAAAAGTACCGAGTAAAATTATTATTCAAACAGCACTCAGAAAGGTAAAGCATTTCCTGGTGAAATAGGAGCATGTGTATCAGACAAAATCTGATCTTTCGTCTTTTCTGCCTCTCACCTGGTTCCATGCATACTTTGGTTTGTCGTCCGTTGGTTCAATTTTCCGTTTTTCGAGTTCTGCGGTAGCCTCGGCTTCAAGGGCAATTGTTCCTCCTACAATCTGAAGAGACATATTTAAACTACCGTGTGTGAATAATCACATAAAACACCTTCTAAAGGTTTAACTTTAGACTGGAATCTCTTTTTCCCTCTCTCTCTCTCTCTCTCCCCCTAACCCTCTTTCGCTCTCTCCAAGGATATAATTGTAATCTTGGATTTTTCGAAAAACTGTGATACGTACATCGATAGTTTTGGTACCTCATGGCGAACCCTCAATTTTAACTACTTTATGTGTATATACTTTTCATATGTGCAGGCATTGGACAGCTTGCAGATGCTAGTAGATGAATGTGAAGCCTAAGTTGAGCTTTTAACAGCAGGTCCCCTTAAATTACAATAATCTTTTGCATTATGTAAAATTAATTGAGAAACTAGAGCAGGCACCTGGCATTTTTTTACTTTCTCCCTCTTTCGCTCTCTCCCCCTTTCGCTCTCTCCCTCTTCCTTCCTCTCCTCTCTCTCCCTCTCTATACCATTCTCTCTGCTCCCTCTTTCGGATAAATAACATTAAAAGGAGCTTAAGAAAATAAGCTATTTCATTTATTACATAGTTTTTTCCCGTTTTACCTTTAATTCTTCTCTGGTTGTGTGCACTCTCCCCCTCCATCCCCTCCACATCCTCTCCCTCCGTGCCTCTCCACCTCCTCTCTCTCCCTCCTTCCCTTTCTCCTATCCCTCCCTTTCTCCTCTTCCTCCCTCCCTCACTCCTCCCTCCCTCACTCCTCCCTCCCTCCTTCCCTCCTTCCCTCCTTCCCTCCCTTCCCCCCCTCCCTCCCTCCC
>JBBHKE010002838.1:12404-47419 GCA_037447655.1 Zygnema cylindricum
AAGAGAGAGAGAGAGAGAGAGAGAGAGAGAGAGAGAGAGAGAGAGAGAGAGAGAGAGAGAGAGAGAGAGAGAGAAGGATAGAGAGAGAGGGAGGGAAGGAGAGAAAGAGAGAGAGCGGGAGAGAGAAAGAGAGAAAGAAAGTAGTAAGAGAGAGAGAGAGAGAGAGAGAGAGAGAGAGAGAGAGAGAGAGAGAGAGAGAGAGAGAGAGAGAGAGAGAGAGGGACGATGAGGATGAAAACAGTGCAAATTAGGCCATGAGACAAATATCAAAACTAAAGGGGAATTACTTTAAAATAGGGCACGGAAAAAGCACAACATATCGAGTATTAACTGCAACATGGAGCTTGGCATGAAAGACAGTAGGGTGTCTGAAATTGAATGTGAAATTAACAAAAAGTCGAGTACAGAACCGGTACAAAATTGAGTACGGAGCCGGTACAAAATTGAGTACAGAACTGGTACGAAAAAAGACGTGGAATGAATTCAAAACAAAGCGCGATCAACGGCAAACAAGATCAAAATCAAAAATTTTACTTACTTTTTTCTAATTACAGGAGAGAAACAATAAGAGAGGGAGGGAGGGAGAGAAAGCGAGAGAAAGAGAGTGGGAGAGAGAGGTAAAGAGATAGAGCGAATAAGAGGGAAAGAGAGAGAGCAAGAGAGGGAGAGAGAGAGAGAGAGAGAGAAAGAAAAAAAGAGAGAAAGAGAGAAAAAGAGAAAGAGAGAAAGAGAGAGAGAGAGAGAGAGAGAAGGAAAAAACCAAAATCAATGTACCAACCTGGTCTTGCCCCATCGGCAATTGCAAAACTGAGAGTTCGAATGTGGTCTCCGATGACTCTATAGGCCATATCTTTATTTCCCTCATCCTCCTCTCCCAGCTTTCCGGTATAGGGAGGAGCTCCAGTTACCTATAAAACGGAAAAAAAATGGAACAGAACAGTAAAATCGGTACATGGAACCAATAAAGAGATGCTTCATGAAAACAAGGAGAAATTTTTCGAAGGCAGGTTCCTGAAGGAGAGAGAGGGAGAGAAAGGGAGAGGGAGTGAGTGAGAGGAAGGAAAGAAAGAAAGGGGAAGGAAGGAGAGGGGGAGAGAGAGAGCAAGAGAGGAAACGATAGCATTGGGGAAAAAGTGGTTTCCAAGGCCAGGTATTTGAAAGCTTGACTAGATCTTTGAATAACGAGGAAGGAGGAGAGAGTGAAAATAAGAAACAAAATAAAGAGAACAAGATTAAGGAGGAAAAGTAGCAGGAGCAGGAGAAGGAGAAGGACAAGGAGAAGGAGAGGAAAAGGAGAGTGAGAAGGAGAAGGAGAAAGAGGAGGAGGTGGAGGAGGAGGAAAAGCAGAAAAAAAAGGAGAAGGTTATGAAGAAAGAGAATGTGAAGAAAATCCACCTTCTGAATGGCGTCAAAAATGGGCATAAAAATATCTGTATCATAGTTACTCATTTTTTTTTGTAAAATGGAGGCCAAACGCTCAAATCCCATTCCAGTATCCACGTGTTTTGCAGGAAGAAGCTTCAAGGAACCGTCCGCTTCTCGGTTGAACTGCAATCCATTACAACGGAAACCGATCAACAACAACATTCAACAACATTCATCCGTTTCAGTAATCACTAAGCAGAAAAAACAACCGAACTACTTAGTTCTGACATAGAATGGAAAAAAATATATAGTTCTGAAGTGCATAAATGAGGTCTTACTACACGTTTTTTAATACGAAGTTAATGGATGAAAAAAAAATCCCAAGGGTTCAACATCTGTATTATACGCACACACCAGATATAGTGTGGACACGGTTGTCCGCATTAAGAGCTATGGAAGAAATCGGAGGCGGAAAAAATGAAGGGAAAATGAAACAATCCTGCCCGTATCGTCTTTTGAAGTAAATTTATTATCAATGAAATATTTTTTCCTTGGAGAGAGACACTTTTGATTCGTTTGTTTCAGCAAAATCTGTCGCTCGGAAAAACACAAAAAGGCTCGTTATCATTCATCTAAATTTTGGAAGTAAAACTAACATTTTAAAAGTACTTCTCCTGGAAAGTAAGAAGGAGAGTATTACAGAGAGTATGTTGGAGAGTATTTTTTTTTTGGGGTTTTAAGGGTTTTTTGCCTTCCCTTTTTTTCAATGCAATATTACCCATTGGCTACTTTAGCACATCAAATAATAAATGTTAACTTAAATATAAACCTCAACCTACATACAAATGTCACAAATAAATATGATAGAAAAAGATTGATACTCTTGTGTATAATAACTTTACACCCCTTTTTCCCAATTTCGTCCTGCATAGGAAAATTATCCCATACCCAATTTCCTAATTCCCCATATCCCCAAATTCCCATTTCCCTATTTGAACTCTCCCTCTCCCTCTCCCTCTCCCTCTCCTCATCCCTCCCCCTCCCCACTCCCCCTCCCTCTCCCCCTCTACCTTCCCACCTGAATAAGACGGGTTTCCTTGCACAAAGTCCCATATTCACATTTTCCGACCTAAATAAAACGGACTTCTTTTAAGAAACAACACATAGTCCCACTTTCTCAACGAATAAAACTGATTTTCTTTTAAAATAAGCACACATTGCCGATTTCCCACCGAAATAAAATAAATTTCCTTTTAAAAATAACACATAATCCCAGTATCCGACATGAATAAAGTAGATTTCCTTAAGAAAATAACCCATAATTTCCCACTTTCCCACCTGAATAAACACATTATTCCATATTTCGATGCAAGTGGGGTCGTCATAATTCACGAGAGAGGAGGCGTCACGTCCCCCGATGCGATCGTAATGGATTTCCGTACAAGGGCCACAGGGGCCGGTGTCGCCCATTTCCCAGAAATTATCCTGTCAAAGAAAGGAAAAAAAAAAAGAGAAACGGAAAGGAAAACGAAAAGGAAAAAGGGAGAAAAAAAGAAAGGAAAAAGGAGACCAAAGATATAAGAAAAATGGTGGAAGAACATACGGAGGTCGCAAGGAAACGTAAAAAAGTAGAGAGAGGAAGGAAAGCTGACGAAAATAGAAAGTAAAGGAGATTGAGAAAAGAAGGAAGGTGGAAGAGGAATAGGGGAAGAACAGGCAAAGGATATTTAGGAAACAAAAAAAGATACACGAGAAGGGGACGGATGAAAATAGAAGGCACAGAAGAATTAAGAAAAGGAAGAATATAGTATGAAGAATATGTGAAGAACAAACGAAAAGTAAATAAAGGACAACTGAAACATGGGAGACGTACTTGAACAGATAAAAAAGAAGCAAAACAGATGAAAACCAAAACAAAAAAAAGGCAAAAACAAAACAAACATACTCACTGATCATAACAACTACTCCAGAGACACACTACCTTTTTACCATAATTAGAGAGGATTTGTCGGACAAGTTTACTTTGCTCGCAAAATTGCAATGCCAGTACAAATAGTTTTATGTGGTATTTACAGATTAATTTAATTTGCATTTATACATAACATGGTTCCTACCTTTATTAACGACATAGTTTTATGAACGTCTCTAAAAAGGTTATCTAATTTACAGAGCAGAAGCTCAAAATAATGTGATCCAAACTGACTTTGGTGGACAATGTACCAACAGTAGATCGTTTAGTTTCCAAAGAAAAAGACTCAAACCTTTGTAACCTTTAACTAAGACTATCATAAACCTTTATTATACATTTTTTTACCACTTTTTTAACATTCCAAAAAAAATCTGAGGCTATTCACTTTACAACCAAAAGAAAAACTTGAAACTATCACACTAAAACCATTGTCATAATAAATAACTTTGAAAACCACGAATTCAGTTTATGGACAGAATTTAGGGATTCTCGAAAGACCAAAGATCTCGATGAAAATTGGAACTAAAATTGTTGCTTTTTTATACTAAGACTTCAGGAAAGAAATCGAGAGACTTCTTACCTGACAAAAAAAGGGAAGAATTAGACTCTCCTGGTCCACACTAATTCAACAATAATACTAACCGATGAAAAACCTTAAGAAAACTATAATAGGGATTCTGAAAGGACCAAAGGACCAAAATTGATGTTCTTTTAATACTAAAACTTTAGAAAAATAATTAAATTACCTTACAACCAAAAGGAAGAACTCGACTCTCGGGCAAAATCGTTAACCAAATCTCTTTCGCTTCTTCGTCGGGCTCCAATCCCAAGGATTTATCGCCTCCAAAATATGTTGCGTACAAATTTTCTGCTGGAAGTTTGTACACCTGAAATACCCAACAAAAGAATAATTGTTTCCCGTTAGTTGTTTCTTATTTGCTACGAAAAGTATTTTTTTCTCCTCAGTTACTTCCTACTTGCTGGACGGAACGAAAACACGTCCAAGATTCAATTTCCTCCAGGTATTTGAACGTATTTTGAGGTATTAGAAGGTATTTTGAGGTATTTTTCGGTTTTTGTAAGTACATTAAACAAAAAAACAAAAGCTTACCTCCGTAAGAAGTTCCCACGCCCACAAAATGGCCTCCTTTTTGAAATAATCTCCAAAAGACCAATTTCCGAGCATTTCAAAAAAGGTGTGGTGGTAGGTGTCTTTCCCGACATCGTCCAAATCGTTGTGTTTTCCTCCGGCCCGAATACATTTTTGGGTATCGACGGCCCTTTTTAGTTGCTTTAATTTGCTTTTGGGATCCACGGTTCCCAGAAAAATAGGTTTAAACTGGTTCATTCCTGGATTAAATATAAGGAGGAAAACAATAAGGGGTTTTTCAGGGTTTCTAGAGAGAGAGAGAGAGAGAGAGAGAGAGAGAGAGAGAGAGAGAGAGAGAGAGAGAGTGTCAAAATTTTCTACATGATGATAACAACATAGCAGAAACTCTCCTTCCTCCCCTCCTTCCCTTCCTCCCGCTCTCTTCCTCTCCTTCACATTCCACCCAGCTCCTCCCTCATCTCCTTTCCTAATCTTCCTTCCATCCGTCCTCTCCCCCTCCCTTTCGCCACTCTGTCTCCTCCTCCCTCTCCCTCTCCCTCACGCCCCTCTCCCCCCCCTTCTTCTCCCCTCCCTCTCCTCTCCCTCCCCCCCTCACCTGCATTGGCAAACAGCAGTGTGGGGTCCTCCAGCGGCACCACTGGACTGGAGTCCACCACAGTGTGGCCTCTCTCCTCAAAAAATTTCAGAAAAGTGGACCTCACTCGAGAGGACGGCCACTCCGTCTCCATTTTTGTCTTTTGTGTTACGTCTGTCACACTGTACGGAGGAAAAGAGGAAAAAGGAGAGGGGGGGAAAGGAGAAGACAAGCGGAGAGAGGGAAAAGAGGCGAGAGAGAAAGGGAGAGTGAGAGAGAGAGGAGGAGAAGAAAGAGGAAAGGGAGGGAAAGGCAGAGGGAAAGGAGGGAAAGGAAGGGGAAAAGAATGGAAAGTGGAAGAGCAAAGGACAAAGACAGGTTTCTTAAGTTTGTTTGTTTTCAGTTTGTTCATATGTTTTTAGTTTAGTTGTTGTCAGTATACCTTTCCGGATTTTTTGTCTTCCATTCAAAATTTCAGTTTGTTCATGGTATATTTAATTTCAGTTTTTTTTTTTGGGCAGGCTATTGAAATAGTTTCAAATAATAGATCAAAAAAGTTAGCTAAGAAATTTGTTTTAGAGTATCACCAAATCCTGAAATAAAGCTAATTTAACTGACTTCTAACCCTAATCCTACAATTTTTTAACCTATATTTATACTGAAATTAGACCCTATTCCTGTAAATTTTCAAAACCAGCTAAATTAATTCAAACCCTTTTTGTTCAATACTGTAATCTGAACCCTAAACTACAAATTTTAGGTGAAAAAAAGGAACCCTAAACCCTACCCTGTGCCTGGAAAAAAAAAAAACCAACCAAAATTAAAAACCAGAAACATAATTTTTTAGCTCCAAATCTTTAGACTCTAGCCCTGGCCCTAATAAACCCTAATATAATTAAGGAATCCTAATTTTAAATTTTAATTTAACCCCCGTCTAAATCTTAAAATTTGATTTTAATTAGATTTCTATTTTTGTTTTTCAACTTTGGTAAAAAAAAAAAATACCATTAAACTTGAATTCAACTTTAGACTGCAGTAAACATTCAAAATTAGGGTTAAGGGAAGAAAAAGGTCTGATTGCTACTTGATAAAAAACAAAACAGAAAATGAATAAATAAATTGACAGTCCTCTATCCACTACTTAAAAGAAAATCAAAATAAAAGGTTCCTAGAAAAAAAAAATATGCACAAATAAATTTATTATAGCTTAAAAAAAAAGTAAAAAAAGGGACGCTCCTTGTGATTTCTCTCCATTTCCATCATTTAAGATTTCCATTAACCCTAAGAGAAAACCCTAAAAAGAGGAAAAAACAAGACCACTAACCCTAAAAATTAAAGTTCCAAGACATACCTGCCACGTGTCGTCTTGTGATGGAAAACAAGAAAAGGACAACTCTCAACCAACAAGATTGCAGTGAGCAGCCTTCAGGAGGCGCCACGTGTTGTTACAGAATAAAAATTTTCAAAATAAGACGTACCACGTGTCAAGAGGAGCGAACCGACACGTGCGACGTAGTACGGTAACGAAGAGAAGTTCAGAGTACCGGAATCGCACGTGTGAAGTTCACAATGAGCAACAAGGAATCATTAAAAGGACTACAGTAGCAAACTGTTCCGTAAAACTTTTTATTTTTTTTCTTTTCTTTTTTTATATATATAATTTTTTTTTCATTTATTTTTTTCTTGCTATTTGTCAGAACAAAAAAGCTGGTTTCCATAGCACGTGTCAGAAAACGGGTGGTTCACTTTTGCAATTTGGATTTGACGTACAGAAATTACACTGGAAATAGGAAACGTCCAGAAAAATGAAAAATCGTTTGCAATTTTAAATTACAGAAAAAAAAGCGTTTTAGCATTTTAGCAATATATTTTGGATGTGTCTTACGCCGTACGCCGTACGGCAAACGCTGCCCACAACACAAGTACAAAAAAAAATACAAAATTTAACCGCATATTTACATCAGATACAGATATCTAAAACATATCCAACTTGCGTCATCCCTTTATGTAATGTTGGACAGCGAGAAATTTTATCTTTTCGTACTGTACGGAGTACATGCTAGTTAGGAATGGACCAATAACACGTAGGCAAGCTCATATGCTGCATTCACACCGGAATGGATGATGAATTATATGAGGAAACGAGTAATCCCGTACCATACATTTCGCAAAAAAACAAAAACAGAGGCGCCAAACTGACCGACTGCTCGGCTGTCAACCTTTTTGGAGTGTAGCGACGGACAAAATATACGATTTGGAGCGTAGCGACGGACAAAATCGTACGGTCAAGTGCGTCAAAACTTGACAACTGTGGTAATTCATATTTTTTCCCGGAAACCCTTTTCCGAATGCAAAAATCCGACTTTGAAAAAACATGAAGTCGTACCCCGAACGAATGATCCGTACTGTACCTAAATCATGAATCAGATCGCGACGTTTTAGTTGACGTGAGATGACGTCAAGGACGTTTCACGTCCAAACAAAACAAAAGGACATTCGTTTCCTCATATAATTCATCATCCATTCCGGTGTGAATGCAGCAATAGTGCTATACTTGTCGTCTTTGGAGCTAAAGACGAAATCACGAAAATCAGCTATCCAATGTACACGCGTATAGACAAGTGCCACGATTAGAGTGGTATAAAATTAGCGCAGATAGATGTACTTTTATGTACGAAGAAGTATCTCAACAAGCAGTAGTACTAAAACTTCCGCAAATGTCGAAGTTCTCCCACATTTTTATCGATGACGTAAATATAGGAGTACTATTTAGCCTTTCAGCAGTAATCACCTGCGTATTGAGCCGTGTACCAAGTGCATAGCGAACTATTCTTTCGCCTTTTACTAAAGAATACCGTGCACTTCGTACTTGAAGCGGCATACAAAATTTTTTGGGAAAGCCTTTTCGGAGGCTCCACAATGAAATAAATCTGGAAAATTTTGCTTTACATAGTATATAAGTAATTTGTAATTAGGAAATATGAACCTGCTCCATACCCAATATTGTTCAAAACGTTTTGTACTTCAGAATGATAATGCCAGCTGTTTATAAACAATATTTTATTTTATTTCAAAAATAATCAGGGAAGGTGAGCACTCATTAACATTATAGAATGTAAAATATCCAAACAAAGAGAGAGGTTGACTAATCCCGACAGCAACAAAACTGAAACAGTATTATACAAGGTTAGAGATGACGGACAAATGGACGGAACCTTTACAAAGACGCCAGCGCTACTCACTATTGATTAAAATTAGAAAACATTATCGGCATTAATGTTCCAACACAAACACCTACAGGTATATAAACCTCTTTAACATAATATCGCTTAAAATCATTGCACTATAAGGGACCAACCCATAGTATCCATAACAGTGAACTCCACCGACCATAACCACACACATGTACTAATAACTAAGGCATATAACACGTGTCCGCCTTATAGTTGCCATTCAAAAGATCAGACAGAGGAGAGAGAGGAGGGACTTAGAGGAGAGGGAGGGACAGGGAGGGACATAGAGGTGAGGGAGGGACAGGGAGGGAGAGGAAGGGACAGGGGAGGAGAGGAAGGCAAAAAGAGAAAAGGGACATAGAAGCAAAATAGAGGAGAAGAGAGAGAGGGAGAGAGAGATATAAGGAGAGAGTGAGAGAGGGAAGGAAGGACATAAAGAGGGAAGGAGGGAAGGAAGGAAGTAGGAAGAGAATGAATATCAAACTTTCTGAAGTTTAACATTGTGATTTTTATTTTGTATTTATTTTTGGTATTTTGAAAATGACATGTCTTACTACTTTCTCACTCTTTTTAAGTTGTCCCATCAAAAAATATTGTAGTCCTGTATTTGACAAAAACACTTGAATTATTTTACAAACATGTTCTACAACAAAATAAATTCCAAAATCTCCGTAAACTTCAAGTTTCCATATAATCAAAAATCATACATTATGAGCTTAAAAAACCGGAAATCGTGGAAACGCGTCGACAAATCTCACAAAAAACGTTTTTACTCGTACAACAACTATCAAATTTTACAAAAAAGCGTAAAACCTTGCACAAACTTACAAAAAAAAAAAAAAACTTGCCATTAATGTCGACAAAACTTGCTAAAACCTTGTCAAAACTTCCTAAACCTAGATAAATTCCTAAATAACTTTCTAAACCTAAACATAAAACTAATACGTTTTACGAATCTAAAAAGATTCTCCCGTCTCTAATAAGCTTTTAAAAGGCCATTGTTTTTGTCCAGATTTAAAAACTAAGGCGGTTTCCACAAGATCTACCGGCCCTCGGATTGCAAAAACGGTCGGTTGAGATCGAATCGTGAGAAACCAACGAACCGTGGCCGGAAAATTGGCGCGAATTTTAGAATCGATAACCTGCAAAAATTGCAAAAAAGGAAAAAAGGGATGTAAGAATAGAGGACGAAAAAGGGAATGTTAGAAAAAACAATAATAAAACCATACAGAAGTTTCTAAATAAAGAACATCGATAAAAAATAGATTATAAAGGAGCAAATTTATATAAAATGATTAGAATATATATATATATATATATATATATATATATATATATATATATATATATATATATATATATATATATATATATATATATATATATATATATATATATATTCATACATGCATGTACATATGATATAGTTTTAATTATTTACATAAGTTTGCTTTCTTATTATCTAACCTAATCATTGCACTTTTTTTTTCTTGATATTATTTGTATTAGTTACTTTATTTATGTCTGTTTTTATTATTGTTTTCTCATTTACGTATTGTACATGGATTTGGACATTTGTTGTAGTTGATAGAGAGACAAAAGGGGTCCAAAAAGTCGTTAAAAGTTTTTGTTGGTTTATTTATAATGTTTTTCACTCACCTAATCTAATTTTACTAAATATTTATTTATTTATTTTCATAGTCATATTTTTATTTTTTTATTTGTCTTTTTTTTCAAGTTGCGTACTTTTTTTACATCGACTTATCTATTTATTTATCAACTAGCTCACCATTTAAAAAAGTGTTTTTTTTTTTTTAATAAGTTATGAATTTATTTATTTTTATATATTTCTCCTTTATTAAAATTGATTTATTTAATTTACCGTGAGGAAAAAGGGGTCCAAATGAGCCATAAGGACGATGTCAGCGAGAGTGATTCGGTGACCGACCAAATAAGTCGAACCGCTGCCCGAAAAAAAAAAAAAAAAAAAATGAGAGAGAGAGAAAAAAAAGAATAATAATAATAATAAAAAAGATCAGAGAATCCTAAAAAAATCTCAAAAATTGTACATAAAAAAAAATTCTGTTAAAAAATGGGGGTGAGGGGGGGGGGAGGAGGGAAGGGGAGGGGGGAGGGGGAGGGGAGAGAGGAAAAAGAATAGATAAAGGTATGAAAGGGGAGGGAAGGGTAGAAAAAGAGAAATAGAAAAACATTTAAAAAATAAATATGAAAAGAAAGAAAAAAAAAATCACAAAGGAAATTAAATATGAGAAAAAAAAATGAAAAAACAAGAAACGCAGTAAAATGAGAAAAAGAGGGGAAGAGGGAGAGGGAGGGAGTATGAATGAAAAAAAAACGTATGCAGACCCAAAACAAAAAAAAAGGGGATGAGAAAATAAAATAAAATTGGGGGAGGAAAAAAAGAAGTTACGATGAAAAAAAGTGGAACTAAATTTAGTTTGGAGCCAAAACCATAAAGAAAATAAAAGCACAAAAACAAGTAAATAATAAATAAATGATAAATAAATATTAAATAAATAAATAAATAGTAAATACAATAAAAAAAAAAAATACTGACAGGAGATGGGACTCCAAAGAGTGAAGAAAATCAAAAAATTCCGATTCCGCTTTTTTTTGCTCCTGCCCGAATCGCAGAAAAAGACAAAATTGTACCTTAGAATTTGCCCTGCCCGGGGAAAAGGAGAAAAAGAAAAAGAAAGAGGAGTGTACTAAAATTTCTAAGGGAGAACGCCTGCCTCCCTTCCCTTTCCCCGTCCCTCTGCAGGAAAAATGAATTTTATTGAACCCATTTGTTTTCCTCTCCTTATTTTTATTTTAGTACTTTTTTTTTTTTTTTAATTGCACTATATTTCATTGGATTAAAAATTCATTTCTGCTCTTCTTTAATGTGATTTGATTTATAAGTTTGTTTTTTTTTTATCTAACTTTTCCATTAAATTGGGTTGAGGTTTTCAACCTACCTCCAAAATTTGCCCCCTGCCCGTAAAAATCGGTCTGACCCAAAAATTAAAAAAAGTTTGGAGAGAAGATGAGGCCACATCCACCCAGCTGTCGATCTCCCCCTGGATAAATAAAAATAATAATAAAAATAGAAATAAATCAAAATAATAATAAAAATAATACTTAATTCCTTAATTAATGAATAAATAAGTAAGTAAAATACATGATCAAATAAAAAAGTAAATTGAATATATAATTATAATTATAATAATTATATATATAATTATATATATATATGTGTGTATAATAAAAAAAGGTTCATCTTTTTTTTGGCCTGACCGAAATTTAAAACAGAGAAAAAAAAAGCATGACAGCTAACAATAAAAATAATAATAGTAACAATAATGAAATTAAATATAAATGTGCACACTAATGAAACAGAAAAAATCAATAAATACATAAATCAATAAACAAAATAAAAAACACATAAAAAACTCACTCGGATGTCTTCATAGGGGTGGAGGGAAGTAGGGTACAAAGGGGCTTCGTGTAAAGAGGCGACTGCCCGAAAAAAAATAAAAAAATGAGAAGAAAGAAAAAGGAGGGTGGGAAGGGGAGGAAGTTTGTTGTTTTTTTTTTTAAACAAATATTGAAAATCCCTCCACCATTACAAAACGTTATACATATATAAAGAAAAAGAAAAAAAACTGACTGAATCTGCAAATGGCGTTTGTTTCAAAACCGTTCGTTGGAAAACTCAAAAGGAACCCGCCCGAAAAAAAAAAAAATAAAAAAAAAAAAAAAAACAAAAAAAAAAAAAAAAAAAAAAAAAACAATTAAAATAAATTAATAAGTAAATAAATAAATTAACAAAAAAAAAAAAAAAAAATAGATAAGGATCGTGACGACTTTCTTTTCTATAGCCGATAAAATATTTTACTTACATTCATTTCTTTACTTTTTTTATTTATTATTATTGCAATATATGTTTATTATTTTATCAATTATTATTGTTAAAAAAAAAATTGTTATTGTTAACGCTGTTATTGTTCTTTTTTGGGGAAAAAGAACAATTGCAGAACCTTGGGCTAAAAAAAAAAAAAAAAAAGAGATTAATTAATTTATTTATTTTTAAACAATGAAGAAAAGGCGAAAGGGAAAAAAAGAAGAAAAAAATAGGGGAGAAAAAAAAGTTTAAAACAGAGATTATTAATTCCACAAAGGACTTCATTTTTCAAAAATTATTCAATTCCATTCCATTTATTTTTCATTTTTGTACCACCTTCATCTCTCCACATTATTCCTTTTTAATTCACACATTCTCCTTCCACTTCCCTTCCCTCCCCCCCCCCCCTCCCTCCCCCCTTACCTTCCACCAGGGTTCTGCCCGGAGTGTCCTATTTTGTCTTCATCCCAGGCGTCCAAATCCGTACAGTCCAGGTGCACCCCCGTGTACTGCGCCACCAGGAGAATGCTTTGGGAGAAAGGCCCCCGGGAGCCCCATACCTTCTGTAATATATAAAGTACGATTAATACAGTGCGGTAAGTACAGAAAAATACACTAAGATACAAAAAAGAATAAAATAAAAAAACAGGAAAATACAATAAAATATAAGGAAAATACAATAAAAATACAAAAAATACGATTAATAAAATAAAATATAATAAGGATGATGAAGTAAAATAGAATATGATAAAATAAAAGAAATTGGGGTCCGATAAATACAAGGAAATGCAATAAATACGATAAAATAAAATATAATATAATACGATAAATAAAGCAAAATGTGATAAAACAAAAATAAAATAAAAAGTCGTAAGTAATGATTGAAATGGGGCCCCCCTCTCTTCCCTCTTCCCTCTCCTTCCGCCCTCTCCCCCTTCCCCTACTTCTGCCACCCGTTACAACCCGCCACATTTTCCTCCTTCCCTCCCTCCCTCTCTCCCCCTCGCTCCCTCCCTCCCTCTCTCCCTAACTCCCTCACTCTCTCTCCCCCTCCTCCCTCCCTCGCTCTCTCCCCCCCTCCTCCCTCCCTCCTCCCCTCCCCCCCTCCTCCCTACTCCTCTCCTCCCTCCTCCCTCCCTCCTCCCCTCCCTCCTCCCTACTCCTCTCCTCCCTCCTCCCTCCCTCCTCCCCTCCCTCCTCCCTACTCCTCTCCTCCCTCCTCCCTCCTCCCTCCTCCCTCTCCCTCACCATAACTAGTGTTTCCTGATCGATTCCCTCGAGGGTATTCAAAATCCGTACAACAGTCCGTACGACACAGCATACAAACGATCCCGCTAAAGGACAAGATCTGCACGATCCAAAATCGGTACGGTCGTACGATACGGTATCTCCCAGACGACGATTCGGTGAGTCGACTTGTGACGCTTGTCGAACGTCACGCCTGTGAATCGTCTTATGCTTACGTCATCTCATCAAAATGACGTCACGTCCGTACTGGAATACGGTCGCCGAAACACTTCAAATGTTTGCTACAGGTACACCGTGAATCGCTATAGCGTAATAAAAAATATAGCGTAATGAAACAATTAGCGCACTTTACGGTAAATTGTGTTTTTCGGGTACACCATGATACTAATTTATCATGTACTCTAATTTGTAAACTGCTTTGTAAAAATTTTCGGCACATAATATGTCCACACTGAAACATGTAGATGTACCAAAATTGTTCAAGTCGTACGCAGCCGCGTTTTTTTTTACATCTGCGTATGCCGGAAAATATTTACGCAATTATATATATTTATATTTTATGTACTTTTAAGTTTAAAAAGGTACGGAATAGTACAGATATGGCAGTCCGTACACCACACTATTTAAAGGGACACTAAATTACAGTTATGAACCGTATTGAGCGGGGTACCTCAAATAACGTGCAAAAACATTTAGCGTACTTTATTCTATTAGAGAATTTGCCCCAAAAAAAGGGGTACCCCAATTAGCGTCATGTACGCTAATAGCGATTCACGGTGTAGTGTTGGGTATCGGGTAAATTCATATCGCGATGATCACGAGATTCGATATATTGTATATCGAATACCTTTGTACGGCCGATCCTGCTACGATCTTGTCAATGTAAGTATGCTGATTCGTAAATAGCGTGGCTCGATTTCGTCACGCGTGACGACGCTCATTTTTTTCATTTAATTTTCGTTTCACTTTGCGTCTAAGTTCAATGTAACACTTAGACGATTCAATTTCAATTTTGCGGCTAAGTTCTCTCACCGTGGAGCTCACATAACGACAAAAAGTTACTGTCTGCAACCATTTTATTTACATGTGGTCGCCACAGTTTTGTTACCGTAAACGCTCGCCGGCCGTGTGAATTGCTGATTTTATTATGACGGTCGACGTTCGCAAGCGCGACAAAATTTTAAGCGGTTGAAACAGTCAAAGATGTCCAACCGATTGACCGTCAAATTTATACTCAACGGTACTTTATTTGTACAAATGTGTACTTCAAACGTACGTTTTTTGACAAAATGACGTAAGTGACTGTGCGCAACCAAAACAGTCACTGTCATGATCAATTCCCTTCTTTAATTTTGTGTATCTCGGCGGTCCGTAGAGGCCTGGGCTCGAATGTCCGCGTCGTCACTCGTCACACCCGCCTGGCATAAAAGGCTTTCACATTTACATTCGTTTTTATTTTCGAATTTTGACGATTTATGACGACAGTGGAATATAGTAATGAAATACTGTGAATATAAAATCCCAGGTAGATTTCCAATATCAAGTCGGTGTAGTTTAGTGGTTAGAATCCCACGTTGTGGCCGTGGGGACCTGGGCTCGAATCCCAGCACCGACATTTTTACACCGTTTATTTTTAAATACTATTCGCTGCTGTTTTCTTGATATTTCACCAAGAAAAAAGCATTTGAGCCGATTAGTTTAAGGAATGGATATTTCCAATGCTCAGCCACATTCAAGACGGATGATCTTCGCCGGTGTGGACTTAAGGGGTCGACCCCATGTGGCTAAGTAAGCAGTTTTTTCTGTCGTTTTCCTCAAAAACTTGGCGCCATAATGCTAAAGTTACAACCGTGCTAAGAAATAGCAAATATATACAGTAGAATTTGCGTCATCTTATAACTTAGGCTGTACGACAAGTTGTCATCTTGTGTTTTTCGACCCATTGTCACGACATCTTCAAACTTCTCCTAAAACATATTGGCGATGTGTTCTAAAATAAAGTAACACTGATTCACGAATAGAAAAAAAAAATCGCACGTGTTGAGAGTTTTTGACAACGAGAAAAAGTACATGGTTGTTTCTTTCTGTCCCCTTGCATCTTATTTCATTTTTTGTTTGCATCCAATACGATTTTTTTTTCGCGGGTGTGACAAAGCTGCGATGACATTTCGCAAAAAGATGAAAAATCAGTGAAAGCGCCATTGTAAATCGCACTCACTGTCTCCTCACCTTTCGCCCCATTCACCCTTTCAAAATTCACCATTTCACATTCTCTCACAAGGTGGCTCAAAGTCCAGCTGTAGGGAGCGGGAAAAAACATTGAGATGTTTTTTAACCACCGAGGAAGGTACATAAGCACTTATTCAGCCATTTGAGAATCACTAAAAAATTACATGTCCATTCACAGCGACCGTACAGTAGAGGCAAACGCAAAGCATCTTGTTCAACCATGGTTGGATAGCGCAAGTCTACCATATCACGCAAAGACATGTAATGTACCAAAACGTTTCAAAAAAATACGATGTATCTTGCTATGTTCCAAAAAGTTACAAAAGATACGGTGCATCAAGACTGACTGTAGATATTGACAGTCGTCATGGGCATTGTCGATGTATACAATGGACACAACCTTAAGTAACAATCTCGTTGTTACACATTGGGACACTTATAAAACTGTGTATGGAGAATCTTCGCTAGTCTACAAAGTAAGCTGGCTAAGTTACAATTACATGGGGTTGTACCTTTAGTCTGTTATGGTTTTGGTAGTCATGTACCCTGTCCTTTCTTTTTGTGGTAGTCATATTTGGTAGATTTAATTGGCTTTGGTAGTTACTTGGTTTAGTTAACGCCTACTTTTACAGTTTTTGTCTCTACGCCTTAGGGTATGACTCCATGTATTTAAAACTTAACGAACTTACTTTGTTTTTTAGCGCAGATCCGGCGGACCCTGATTTCAAAGTGTCCCTATGTGTAACAACGAATTTGTTACTTAAGGGTGTGACAATTGTATACGTTGACAATGCCCGTGACGGTTGTCAACCTCTACAATATGTGATGGCGCACGCTATTTTTCGTAACTGCTTGTGACGTCGCATGACTTGCCGTGACATTGTAGACGTATGGCTTTCGAGCCTGTGCGGTTTCATTGTTGAAGGAGATAACAAATTATGTAATTTTCAACGTCGTATTGAACGCAAACGGACAAAACATAACGAATAGTGTATTTTTCGTCGTCGGTTGAATTCAATTGAAAAAATCTACAAGTGTGAATGCGTGGTCTAATTTGTTTAGCGAAAAATACTCTGTATTAAAACACATCGCCCATGTGTTTTAAAGAAAAGTTTGAAGATGACGTTTTTTGGCGTGGCCGTGGGTCGAAGAACATAATACGACAACATGAGTACACAAGAAAAGTTTGAAGATGACGTTTTTTGGCGTGGACGTGGGTCGAAGAACATAATACGACAACATGAGTACATTCAAAATTTGACGATGACGCAAAATGTACTTATACTTTTTTCATTTTTTTTGTATGGTTGAAACTATCGCGGTACGGCACTAAGTTTTACAAGAAAACGATAGAAATAAACCCTTTGGCACATGGAGACATACCCTTATTCTCTCACACACTCTTGTAGTCTGTATATAGTATATACTCTATTTTTTATTTTTTGACCTATTTGTACCTATTTTTTCCATCGCAATTGCAATAATGTTTACACTTATCAGAACTATTTTGCAATATATTCTACACTTTTCATAACTTCAAAAAATGCGACAGGAACTGAAATTCACAAAATAGAGAGTCTTTCAAAAAGACTTAAAACTGTCGGTGCTGAGATTCGAGCCCAGGTCCCCACGGCCACAACGTGGGATTCTAACCACTAAACTACACCGACTTGTTGCTGTCCAAAGTTCTAAAATTGTATTGTTAATGATATTAAATTCTTAATTAAAAATTAGTATTCCATTTTTTTTTGCTTTTGTCTTTACTGCCGGACGGCATGATCGCCACTTTTTACGGCATCGTCCGAGCATCATGATTGGTTGAGCTGCCAGCTCACGCGATTGGGCTGCTTCCTGCTGCTGACTCGGCGCCTTCCAAGAAATTGAAGCTACGACGGTATCCACTCCAAGTCTTCAACCCTTTTGTCCTCTACACTACAGTTCTACAGTTCCACAGTTCTACTGAAATTTATGATCTGAAAATTTCATAAAAATATCCGCTTGTTTGTCGTTACTGTTCGGTACAGTACGGCGCAAGACCGGTTCCTTCCGTACAATAATGGCACTAGCCGCCAAAAATAATCTTCAACCGTATCGGCAATACGGAATTGATCTGCACTCGGAAAATATTTCTCGTGATCGGACGGTCACAGTCGCTTCCGTAAAAGATGGAAGTGAATATTGTGCTTTATTTGTACATTATTGTACGACTGTACCACTGTACGATCTGGTCGTACACTGTACGGATGCATGATTCAAGGCAGGCGAAAAAAAAGGATTGTAGGAAGTCGTTAATATCCTGTGACCTAAAACAAATTAAATAATACTATATTTGCTTAATTTTTTTTTTTTTTTTTTTTTCCATATTTTCTTTATCTACAATACATCCGTATCGTTTTTCGAATCTCGATCTGCTTTCGTTTTTCTCCTCGTTTTTTTACCTCTTTTGTCGTTTTCCTCTCTTTTTTTTTTCCTACAACACAGATCTCATTCTTTTGCTCCTCCTTTTTTTTTTTTTTTTTTTCCCTCCGGTTTTAAAAATGTTTTTGCTGACCGCAGTCCTCCTGTGCTCCTGTCTCACTCTCCTCCTCACCTCCTCCACCGACACCTTCCCTTAAGCCACCTCCCTCTCTCTCTCTCTCCCTCCTCCCCTCCCCCTCCTCCCCTCCCCTCCCCCCCCCCCCCCCCCCCCCTAAAAAAGCATAATAATGCACCGCCGGTCCGGGGGGGTGATGATCTCCCGCGGCCGCCTCCTCTGGTACGGAAAGATTTTTGTCTTATTCGCGGCCGTACAGGCACTCTACATGCTGCTGCCGGCTGGAAGTCTAGGGGGGGGGGGGGGGGGGGGGGGGGGGGGGGGGGGGGGGGGGGGAGGGGGAGGGGGAGGAGAGGGAGAGGGAGAGAGAGGGAGAGGGAGTGTAGGAAGTGTGGAAGTTTTAAAAGAAGGGAGAGGGGGATATGACTTACAAGCTGTACGGAAGAACCTCCATGAAAACGACAAAATTGGAGGAAGAGGAGAAGGAGTGGTAGGTACTGGAGCCTTTCTCCCAAAAAAAAAAAAACTAAAGAAAATAACTATTAATTAGTAAGTAGAAAACCCTAAAAAACCTAAAGAATCTTAAAAGTAAAGAAGAAACCCTAAAAGTTTTTATTTCTTGAAAAGTTTGGAAAATTGAGAGGAATGGATGGAATTAGAGGGTTTTGGAAAGTTGAAAAAAAAAATAAAAAAAATCTTTAGACTTTCATTTCTTGTTTTTAATGGGAATTGAATGGAAAATCTGAATAATCTGAAAATGAATTTAATAAGAATGTAAAATGGATATTTGATGGAGAACTGACAGGAAATGTGATAAAAATTTACTGGAAAATATAATAAAAATAAAAGGACATTATGGTTATAGTGTTGGGAACCCGACCGAAATGTGAATATAATTTGATATAATTTGATAATCTTGTATTATATTGTTCTATGTCTTACAATAATGTTATATTTTAGTCTCTTATATCTTGCAATTTTCTTATGTTATAATGTATTATATTTTGCTAGAAATCTTATATCATAATGTACGATATCGTACGATAATTATTCGGGATATTGTTCTATATTGTACAATTCTCATACTATATAATGAACTATATTGTAAATTACAGTAGTCTTATACTATAATTTACTATATCTTTCAATAAACTTATGTACTATGTCATAAAATACTCATACATCATAATGTACAATGTCATAAAATACTCATACATCATAATGTACTATGTCATAAAATACTCATACATCATAATGTACTATGTCATACAATACTCATACATCATAATGTACTATGTCATACAATACTCATACATCATAATGCACTATATTATACAATAATTAACGATTAGAAGGCACCAATTTTAGCGTTTTTTTGGTATGCAATATTGGTGCTATTCTCAGTACTACCTTTAAGGCTAAAGGTATGTTACAGCTTGAACTTTGAACTTTTTTTCCACACGGCTTACGCGCAGAACGAGTTCTTAATGCTTATTTTTGTCTTTAGCTTTTTTTTTAAAAGGTTTTTGGGGTATGTCAGGGCGTTTAAGAGTATATTAGGGCATTTTAGGTGTATTTTAGGGTATTTTAGGGTTATTTTCAAGGCGTCTGGTCTGTTAGTAATAACCATATGCATTTCTATTATATTTAAATGTTTTGCAAGACCAAGAAAAATAGGTTTCTTACTGTATAATCGCAATATCATATGATTCTTGAATTTAAAATTGTATTGACGAGTGTTGTATATCGAGTAGGATTTGCCGATAATCGACGGATGCTTTTTGTTTCTGTTATTAAAGGTTTTCATACTAAGTCCCGGTACGTTAATCAGTTGATTATCACCAGTTATGGCGATATTGATGAATAAAAGTTGTTAAATATCGAATTTTCAAGATGTTACAGTATACTGATATGGACTGATATAGTGGTCTTTCGATATTCTTATATCTAAAGGGGGGGAGAGAGGGGGGGAGAGGGGGGGAGAGAGAATGTAATGATATACTGGTATACTGAGATTAGGATATACTGATTTGCAATATATCGGCTTTGAATTCATTCGTTATACAACACTGATATCAATTTTACTACGGGGACCTCTACCGATACGCAAAACGGGAAAGTGTCGGTTCCGGTTCAATACACGACGTTAGTAATTTAAACTAATGTTATTGAATAAAGAGGAAAATGTTCAAATGCGTAAATAAGGTTACATTTTTTTTGCAGGACCAAACACCATTTCAGAGAAGAGCTCCGATTCGGAAAGCCGCCCAAATCACAAATTCCGAATTATCAAATACCAATTTATTACTGCCCGAAAACAATGGAGACCAAACGAGTCTTACAAATAACAAAAATAACGACTTTTCCGGTGACCAAAACGTATGGAAATTCCCGCTTTCGGAGCCGAAATCCGGGATGACGTGCGAAGCTTGGTTGGAGGAAGAAGACAAAATTCCGTATACAAGAGATTTTAATTCGAGACCTGTTAGTGTTTCCGGAGGAGAAGTGAAAACTTGGGAGTGTGACGTGGGATGTCAATGGGGTTTTGGAGGACAAGTGGACGGACACATGTCTGGAGGTGGAGACGGAGTTAACATTTTACGGTCCATGGAACCTCGGGCGTATTATTCTGTTAACGACGTGAATAATGCCAAAAAGAATGGATTCCAGGTGGGTCTCTCCGTCTCCTTGCCGTTTTCCGTCTCGTTTTCTCTCTCCTTTTCCTTTTTTCTTTTTCCTTTTTTCCTTTTCCTTTTCCTTTTTGTTTTAAAAGGTTTTACGGTCGATGGAAGCGTCCTATTCCGTTAATGATGTGAATAACGCCAAAAAAAGTGGATTCCAGGTGGTCTCTCCTTCTCCTTGTTGTTTTCCTTTCTCCTTTTTCTTCTTTCCTTTTCCTTTTCTTTTTAATTTTTTTTATGGTCGATGGAACCTCGGTCGTTCTATTTCGTGAATGATGTGAATAACGCCAAAAAGAGTGGATTCCAGGTGGGCCTCTCATTCACCTTGTCATTTTCCTTCTTGTTTTTCTTCTCGTTTTTCTCCTCCCTATTTGCTTTTTTCCTTTTCCTTTACCTTTTCTCCCGTTTTTGTTTTTAAAATAATTTACGGTCCATGGAACGTCGGGCATATTATTCCGTTAAACAATTTGAATAATGCCAAAAAGAGTGTACTCCAGGCTGGTTTTGGCTTCTCCTTCTCCTTTCCCTTTCCTTCTTTCCTTTTCTTCATACTCCTTATCCTCTTTTCATTTTGCCTTTTCCTGTTTTTTCCTTTTTTGCCTTTCTCTTTTCCTTTTAATACTTTTTTCCTTTTAATACTTTTTTCCTTTTCTCCTTTTCCTTTTTCTTTTGTACTTTTCCTTTATTCATTTTTATTTTTTCCCTCTCCTTGTTCCATTCCCTTTCTGCTTCTCCTTCTCCTTTTGCTTCTCCTTCTCCTTTTCCTTCTCCTACTCCTTCTCCTCTCCTTCTCCTTCTCCTTTCCTTCTCCTTCTCCTTCTCCTTCTTCCTCCTCCTTACGACTCCTTCTCCTTTTTTCCTTCTCCTTCTCCTTCTCCTTCCTTCTCCTTCTCCTTCTCCTTTCCTTCTCCTTCTCCTTCTCCTTCTCCTTCTCCTTCTCCTTCGTCTTCTCCTTCTTCTTCTTCTCCTTTTCCTTCCTCCTCCTCCTCCTTTCGTCTCCTTCTCCTTTTTTCCTTCTTCTTCTCCTTATACTTCTTCGCCATCTCCCTCTGCAATTATTTTTCCTTCTCCCTCCCCTTCCCCTTCTCCTTCCACTTCCTCTCCTCCTCCTCCTTGCTGTTGTTGTTGTCCGTCAATTAGAAATTACGGAGAATTTTTGGATATCAAATATGGAGTTTTTGAAAATGGATTTTAGAGGGGTTTTTGAAAAAAATGTTTTTTCTCGAAAAGATTTTTGATGGGGTTTTGTGTGTTTTAATAAATTGAAGATGGAGAGAGAGAGAGGGAGAGAGAGCGAGAGAGGGAGACAGAGAGAGAGAGGGGGGGAGAGAGAGAGGGAGACGGAGAGAGAGAGGGAGGTTGAAATGGAAAAATGAAAAATCATTTCGTGAACATTCAATATGCTTTTTGGTATTCCTAAAGAATCGATATCTCGCAGGCCCAGGAGGGGAGGGAGAGGGGAAAAGAAGCGATTGAGGTACGAGGGGAGAGAGAGGGAAGAGAGGGAGAGAGGGATGGAAAGGGGGAGGGGGAGAAGAGGTGAAAGGGATTAAGGGCAAAAACAGAAAGGAAAGAGAAAAATAGATGACATGTGATATAAGAATTTATATTACTATAATATACTCTTGTTATTGCATGACTTATTAGAGTATGTGGATTTTTTTTGTACAATGCGATACAAAAAAAAACACAAACAAATTTCTTGCATACATGTTATGTTTAAGAATATTTTCCAACGGTTTTTGAAATTTCTCTTGAACCTTGTTTGATTTCATACAAAAAAAAGGTTGTACATTTCGTACACTTCATACAAATATTACATTTCGTACACTTCATACAAATATTACATTTCGTACAATTCGTACGAACCGTCTATACAGAGAAAGGAATTTGTCCCACTTTGTTTCTTGAGTGTTTTTTCAAGCATTATTTGTTTGTTTATTTATTTATTTTAAAATTGTAGGTGGTTAAGACAGTCTACCTCGATCCTGGATGTCTCGGTGCAATACTTTTCGTAAAATTTCATGCATCTCATACGAAACATTTTGTACATTTTTTTGTCCATTTCTTGTATACACAGGAAAGTCTAACACTCTTTTCCTTGAGTTCCTTTTCAAGCTAATTTCTTTCTCTTTCTTTTTCGTTTTCTCTTTCCTTTTTCTTTTTTCTGTTTTTTTTTTCTCCTTTTTTTTGTTTTTTGTCCTTTTACAACATGAATATAGGTGGTAATGACCGTCCACTTAGATTCCGATGTTCCGGTACAATATTTTTCGTGGGAAGAATACGATATAATGAAACCGTTAGGAGTAAAAAAAGCGTGGCCGGCTTTGGCAACCGCCTTTATTAGCAATTGTAATGCGAATAATTTTCGCATTCAGGTAAATATACTCATAAATGTATGGTAAATATGTCATAAACATGTAAAAACTAGTTTGTGCGGAGTTCTTAGGATTGTTTCCATACCATTTGGGAACTTTTTTAAGGACCAAGTTTTTTTTTTTTTTAAGGATCCATTTGATACTATGCTTTCAAAGGGCCAATTTTATACTATGTTTTCTAAGGAATGATTGATTTGTTTTCTTAACATAACAACTTTATCTACTATATCCAGGACTTATTCAATATCCCTCTCAGTCTCACCCTCACTCTCATCTTACCCTCACTCTCACTCACTCTGGTCACTCTCATTCTCGTTCTCACTCTCTCACTCTCTCACTCTCACTCAAACTATCGCTCCCTCTCTCTCACTCTCTCTCTCTCACTCTCATTCTCACACTCGCTCTCACCCTCACTCTCACGCTCACTCCTCTCTCTCTAAATGCTTATCTTTCATCTAATTCTTATTCTCATCTCGGTCTTAATCTTAATCTTATTTCTGTTTTAATCTAATTTCTAAATCCCCTAAATTAAATTAAGTCATTCATCCTTCATCTCATCATCTCGCTTTATTCCATTCTCCATTGCTCATTCTCATCCTCATCATCATCTTTTTTTTTTTTTTTTTTTTTACTCCTTTCAACTCCTGGTCCTCCTGCTAATCATCCTCCTTCATTTTCCCCCCTTGTTGGTTTTTTTCTTTTTTTTTTTCATTTTCGTTCCTTTTTTTTGTTTTCTTTTTTTTTGTTTTTGTTTCTTTTTTATTCATTTTTATTTTCTTATCTCATTTTTTTTTTAATTTTCAGGCAGTAGAAAAATTGCAGTATACAATTGCGGTTGATTCCTACGGTCGATGTGCTTCTAATCGACCTCGACAATCCGATAAGGTACAATTTTTTTTGTTTTTTTTGTTTTTTATAAGGTAAGAATTTTAGGGTTTTTGTTGTTTACAAGCTAAGAAAATTGTTGTTTATAAGGCGAGAACTTTGTTGTTTATAAGGTATGAATTCGGTTGTTTATCTGGTAAGAATCTGGTTGTTTATGGGGTAAGGATTTTGTCATGTATAATATAAGTATTTGTTGTTGCTTAGTTAAGAGTTTTGTTATTTGTAAGGTAAGGATGTTAAATTTTGTGTTTATAAGGCAGGAATTTTGAATTTTGATGTTTATAAGGTAAAATTTCTGTCATAATGAGGTAAAATGTTGTTGTTTTTTCCCTTTTTGAAAGGATTTTACATCCTTAAGGTTGTATTAAAGGTGACATTCTTGGAGCTGTCCTAGTTCTGTCTTTTATGCTACATTTTAAAGTTTGACATATTTTTGAAGTCTTTTTGAAAGTTTTTGTAGATGTTACCAAGTACAATTTTTTTTTTAATGTAGAGTTTTCTTCGATACTATTCTTCGATGTTGACTTTTGTCAAGTTAGAGAGTTAAGCCTTTTATATTAAGATTGGGCATCCTGTTTTTTGGGGCACTAATTTTGCAAGGCATGTACAAAAGTTAGTGTGGATCGAAGTGGTTACAAGAAAGGAAAAATGTTAATTATAAGCATCCATTTGGACCCAATGTTTTTTCAAGTAGAGGAACTGGTGTTTTTTGCTAGTCTAGTGAAAGGATTCTTTTATTTTCCAACAATGGCGGGATGTGTAATACATTTTAATCAAGTATCATCGACTGTAAATCGACTATGATCGACTGAAAACCGACTATAATGGACTAAAATCGATTATCATCGACTAAAATCAACTATCATCGACTGTAATTGACTATAATTAGCTAAATTCGACTACTAAAATCAACTAAAATCGACTATAATGAATGTCATCGGCTGTAGACTGGCATAATTTCCAATACTTTACCATAATCTATGATAATCTTTGAATGGCTCTGTCCGTTGGTTATATTTTTTATATGGAAGTTTAGGGTGTTTCTTGCCTCTACCAGATTTAATGTAGAATCTAGGAGGTAGGACTAAGCAAAGAAAAAACCTCAAATTAACAAAAGACAAAACATGACTTAGGGTACTTTCGCATGTAACCGAAACTTTAGTCTTGTAACTTTGTTTTTAGCGAAGATTTTCCGTACTACTTTCAGAGCATTCGTATGTAAAGAAATGAAATCGTTACTTTAGATTGTGACGGATGTAGACGTGGGTGTAATTTGTGACGGTTGTAGACGACTACAAAACTCGCGACAATTGATGACGTTTACAAAATAGCGACGGTTGTAGACGTCTAGCTACTTGTGACATTGTAGATGTTTAGGGTTTGTGACATTTTGACGTCACGCTCAAATTATGACGGCGTTGACGTCACAAATTCTAAAACTTTCCGCCATGGTTTCCCGATTTTGTTTTTTAGTTTTTTCTCACTCTACTTGCTATCAAAATACGCCTAAAGATAGTCAAAAGAAATCATTTTTAGAGATCTTTCATTTGATACCATTATTGACGTTTTTCATTGTAAGAATTGTGAGATAGACGCGGTAGTGGGAGAGGGAAAAAGAGAGAGGCGCTTTCACGGACTTCGCTTTTGCAAAATGGCGTCCGTTGGTCGAGACCCCCTCCACGGCCCCTGTACAAAAAAAAGCTCACGGAAAAAGTCACACACAGGCTGGAAACGTGTAGTGGGTTTTTTTTTGGGTACTCCTCGCACAAAAATTGTCAAAAACTTCCGACACGTGCGACAGCATCTGCCTATTCGCTCGCCTCATGGAACTTTACATAAAATCACCTCTGATTTTATGTAAAGTTTGAACATGAGCTGGGAGGACGTGAAAGTGGGTCAAAATGCCCTAGACGACAAATTGCATCGCGCTAGACGACAAACTGCAGTACATATAAAGTTTCAAAGTAACGCAACTTGTACGGTGGTAATTTCAATTTTTTGGTACGGCTGCAGATTTTCTCTTTTTTTTATAAGTTATGGAGGAAAACGACAGAAAATAACTGTAACTTTAGCACATGCGAAAGTACCCTTAGTTTTGAACGTCGAAAACTTAAAGTTGTATTGAATCTGATGAGTTTTTCTAGTGTGAGGGAAATGATATAAACTGATGTTCCGGGAATGTTTTTTTTCTCCTTTTTTTTTCTTTCCCTTTTTTTTTGTTTTTCCCCTTTTTTTTGTTTTTAGTTGGCTACCATATCGAACTATAAATTTTGTCTCGCATTCGAAAATTCTTGCGAGGATGATTATGTAACCGAAAAGTTTTGGCAAAGTTTGGTGGCGGGATGTATACCCGTTGTCGTGGGAGCTCCCAATATCGCAAATTTTGTTCCTGCAGAAAACTCGTATATTCACATCAAGGTAAAATTAATAATTTTTTATAGTCTTTAATAGTCTTTAAAGTCCATTATTTCTTTAAACTTCAGTTCCTAGAACGGATGTCCTGAATCCGACAGTTTGTAAAACAGGTTGCAGAAATGTATTTTTTATTTGCAAAGCTTAAATTCTGTAAAAACTTATGTCAGTTAAATCTGCAAAAACTTTTCTAAGTCTGCGAAAAATCAAATCGGTCGAAAGTTAAATCTGCAAAAACTGAATCTGGAAAAACTTAAAACTGCAAACGTCACGTCTGCAAAAAACTTGAATTTGCAAAAATGTAAAACTGCGAAGGAAACTGAGTGAACATGAGTCTGGAACTTGAATCTTCCTCCCTCCCTCCCTCCCTCCCTCTCTCTTTCCTTCCTCCAGTCTCTGGAAGATGTGGATCGGGCAGCCCAAAAAATGCAACAAATCGACCAAAATCCGGAGGAATGGGAAAAAATGATGTCGTGGAAGAAAACGGGACCGACTGACGGTTTTAAAGCTCTTCTCGACTTATCCGCGGTTCATTCTTCTTGTCGATTATGTATTCATCTCGCGGACAAAATCAGGAACAAAGAGGAGGAGGAAAGACAAAGACCTTGCAGGTGAGTCATCTCAAAAAGGGAAAAGGGGAAAAAATTAAACCAGAAAAGTAAACCCTAAAATAAACCCTAATATATATCCTAAAATATGCTTCAAAGGAAAAGCCTAAAAAAACGGTCTAAGAATATAAAAGTATGCGCTCGTCATTGTTTTCCGGGAAAGACGAAAACCTTTTGCAGCTGATCCTTTTCAGACAGGGAGAAAACAAAAAAAATCTAAAAAACTATGTCTTCAGAAAAACCTTAAAACAATCATCTAAGAAAACACTTAAAGACCCTTTGAAGATGTGGAAATTTGCCCTTGTTGGGTTTTTCTGGGATAGGTCAGATCTGTGCTTTACAGAGTCACTGTGACAGCAGTCACGGTTAATACTATAGACGAAGGAAAAGCAGGGAAAAGGATATTTAGTCGGTCATTTTTTGGGGATTTTAGGGTTTTTCCAGTACATGATAATGGGAGAGGCTCTCTACCTAGACAACTGTTTGTCGTTTTTTTTTTTTTTTCCTTTTGCAAGTTTGATCTGGTGTCCACTCTATTTTGTGTAAGTTGTACTTGTAAAAGTTAATATGGTTTACACTAATGACGGTGAAAATTGTAGAGTAACTCTGAGGAAGTGGGGTCAGACTGGAAAAAAGCATTTTTGAGCACTAAATTTTTGTGAAGATAGGTTTCATGAGAAGGAAAAAAAAAAAAAACCTCGAAAAATTATCATCACTTTTAACAAAAGTTTCTGCCCACGATCAAGTGGAAAAAACAAAATTGCTTCAAACATCACCGGTTTAACTGTTGTCCACCCGACTTTATTAAAATCTTTTTTAGCCGTCACCAAATTTTACCGTGGATTGCTAATTCTGGCGTTCTCGGTTTTTCATTTTTTTTCTTTTCTTTTCTTTTCCTTTTTTTTCTTTTTTTTTTCTTTTTTTTTCCTTCTCTCTTTTTTTTTCCCCTTTTTTTTGGGGCAGGTGTACGGATAGAAACTCTCAGATTACCTACCATCTCTATGTTCGAGAAAGAGGTCGATTTTACTATTCCTCCGTTTATTTCAAAAGTACTCGTTTCACTTTGGAGGCACTAAAATCCGCAATTGTGACTAAATTTAAAGCGAAAAATCACGTACCCATTTGGAGATCAAAAAGACCTGCGGTTCTAGTGAGTGAAAAAGATCTCGATTTGAATATTTTTGCAATTTATCCCTCGGGATCAACTCAACGGGAAGCTTTACATGGAAGCGCTTCGTTTAAAAACGATCAACAACTTAAAGAGTTTGTGGAAAACCATCCATGTGCAAATTTGGAGGTTATTTTTGTATGAAAAGTTATCGTATAAGTTTCTTAAGCTCTTTTTCCTTTATCCTATTTTTTCTTCCTTTTTTTTGGACATATGTACTTGTTTTGTACTTCTTTATATACTTATTTCAACCGATGTATCGGCGTTCCTTAAGTTTTTTCCCTTTGTTCTTGTACCGATGTGGATTATCTTTTGTTTTTTTTTCGTTTTCTTACACCGATGCCGGTGAATTATATTGATATTATATCGGTTACTTGTTGTGGTTCTGTTTTTTCGATCGTCTTTTATTAAAATGTCTTATTTTTTCTTTTAGTCGAGACTTTCAATTTCCGGACGATTTCTTCAAATCTTCAAATTTTTTAGTACAGCCTGCAGTAATTTGTGTGTCCACACTAATTTTCCATATCACAAAAAAAATAAAAATCAAGAAGCTTTTTTTTTTTGAGCTTTCTTTTGGTTTTTCCCTTTCTTTTTTTTTTTTTTTTTTTTTTTTTTGTTTTTTTTTTTTTTTTTTTTTTTTTTTTTTTTTTTTTTTTTTTTTTTTTTTTTTTTTTTTTTTAGTAAAAACCCTAAAAGTAGCAGGCAAAAATCCTAAGCAGGCAGAAAACACCTTTATTGACATATACAATTAATTTAGGATGGGCCATATTTTTTGTCCTTTCGGTTATACTATTAGTTTGTCTAGACTTGTTATGTTTTGCCGTCCATTCTTTTTTCGAAGATTAGAGGGCCGGAAAACTAAAGTTTTTCAAGGAGCGCCACTTTTGGACGGGAGTGAGGAAAGAGAGACAGCAATACAGTGAATCACAATTAGGGTTAAAAAATATATAAAAAATATATATATATATATATATATATATATATATATATATATATATATATATATATATATGAGAACTGTATTCGTGTTATAGATTCTGTTTGCGCCCCAAATGACGTGGTCAAATATGAACAAGCAAAATAGTTGACTAGAAGAAAGAAAACATTTAGAACAGACTACACTATTTTGCGTTCAGAGGGCAAGTCGTATCAGGATTGAATAGCATCATTATAAGTGTTGATGTTCTTTAAATACTCCTACCAATATAATTGATGTTCTTTAAATACTCCTACCATTATAAGAGTTGTTCTTTAAATACTCCTACCATTATAAGTGTTGCTGTTCTTTAAATTGGTGTCTTTTTCGTAGGACGTTCAAAGAATAAAAGGATGAGAGGCGTGATTCCTCACAGAAGCTAAATTAGCGTTTGATAGTAGAGGTAGCTACTACCTCTGCATGAAAAAATACTTTCAGAGCAAGATAATTGCATAAGGTTGCACAATTTCCCAGTAAAAATACACAGAACTATTGCGCAGAGTGATGTAGTCAGATAATATATAGGTTGAGGTATAACTCTGACTTTGCTACACCGTGTATCACTATTAGTGTTAATATTCTTTTCGCTACTTAAAACGTCTTTTCTTAGCACACACTGTCCAATTTTCGATTGGAGACCACCAATCAAAAGGTGAGAATTTCGTCTTTCAATTGTAACTTTCAGATCCACAATCTGACGAGTATGCGATACACAGTGTCACAATATAGTGTCACAGTACATCTATAGCAAGTACTCTAGTGATGACTTTGCATTAGAATCACTTTGTTGGAGAAATGTTAAGAATGCACTTCTGATTTCAAATCTGAAACCGAACACTACATTTATTCCATAAATATTTTGGCCCCCATGAGTGCTGAAGCTTTGCATCAATTTTTTTTCCGTTCGTCGTTATTTCACAATTCATAATTGATCCTAAATTATCATTCCTTTTCTTTATCATTCTTTATTGACCGCTATTAGAACATCCTCGCTACGACGTAACTTTGCTAAGTGTGGAAGTGAAGCATTACTTTCAAAATCTCTAACATGTGACATTAACCAAACAATATTTTTCCACTTTTTTGTTACGGTACCGTAAAAACAAGAAAAACAAGAAAAATTGCTCAATTCGTGTGAGTCTAGAATACCAAACAAAAACAATATCCATTTCAATTAATAAGACAGGTTTGCAAGTTCACCAACAAATACAAATGTGCAATTTTGAAAGTTTCACTTTTTCAGTTTTCACTTTTTGTTACTTCTTTTATTCACTTTTTAGAAAGCTTAACAACGCAAGAAACCATCTTGAGGAATCATAAAAAATAAGCACAGAGATAGCCTTCTGTTGATACTACCAGTTCCAGTACTAAAGATTAAACCAATCACGAAACAGTCAGATCAGCTATCAAATTTCAATTTCCTACCACCAAAAAAAGTAAGGGAGACAAAAAACAAACGAAAAAAAAAATCTACCACCAAAAAAAAACACCAAAGAAAAAAGCACGGAGTAGAAATAGCAAAATTGTTAACTCCTCTCTCTAGTGGCAACGCCACCTGGCTCTGCACGAGGCTTCATGGCATCTGCATGTGCCTCTATTGGTCCACGATTTTCTTGTCGTGTTATGGAAGAAACTTCTCTCGGGCCTTCGGGAAATCGATGCGGGTCCTTGGCAACACCGCCATAGGGAACTGTCGGAATTTTTTCTCCCTTCATCATTTTGGATTGGTTAGGTCGCATCGTCAGAGTAACAATACCTATGACAAAGAAAAAAACAAATTTAAACATCAGCAAGCTAAGAGAGAGAATACAACATAAAATTATGGTATTAATGTAGTTTAATTTGTTCACCCTTGAACATTTTGGATGGTTCAGTGGCATTGGTAAAGCACCAATGCTTGTGAAAAAGAAATAAAAGACATATTTCTAGCAATGTTAAAGAGAATACTGGAACACATAAACAAACTACCTCACATTTCAAATGCTTGACATATACAAAAAAAAACCAGATGAATATAGCGCAAGAAAAGTCACTTATCTCCTAGCCTATTTTTTACCTATCCTGTGCATGAGTGCAACCACAACCGAAGCTGTTTCAAGTTTGACAAGCCTTTAAATTACCCCCGTAAAGCGGCTTCTCTTTTTTACCTTCAGCTTATAAAATATTTCGTTCTTTTTTTGAACCTGTTTCGTCGAGCTTCCCTCAATTTACTGCATTGGTTCCATACAAGCATTATATTCTACACTGATCATCGCTTAAGTATTTTTTTGACCCAAAATCAGAAATTAGTGTTAACACTATTCAGTTCAGTGGCCCATAATGAGCCACGTGGCTAATCGTGATTCCTTGCCGTTAAGTTCTAATCAAGTGATACCGCCAATACTTCATTAACTTTAGTGCAATGCACGGTATGATGGACTGACCAGCAAGCACAATGGCTCCTCCCAAAAAAAGCCGGGGATCGGTACGTGGAAGCACTCGGCCGTAAATGCGAGTTGCTTTCCCACCGTTTGATTCCATATTACTGAATAAAAAGTAGTCAAAATTGTTCAAGCCAGTAAGCAATTGAGGTATTTAATACACATTTTTGCCCTGGCGCATATCAATTGACACATGCAAATATTATACTTTTTTTTACTTTGCTATTGTTGTCGTTTTTTTATTTTTTATAGAAATTGCAACGACTTTGGTGAAGGAAAAAACAAATGAGGAAGTTCTGAGAAAGCATCACGCAGGAAATTGCCTTTTAATGTGCCAAAAATCAACGCATGGAATCTACAATATTTACCTTCTAGCATTTGCAATACATGTATTTCTTAATTTCGTTACAAATGTGGAAAAAGTCACATCAAAATCACTAATCTCACAGTTTTTCCTTCCTCTACTTTTGATTCTTATTTCATTGATTGGAACTGCCAGCAGATATTTCTCAATAAACAACAATGAGAAACAAGATTCAACGGTCAAAAATGGAAAGATGGCTCACAGGTGGAAAGAAAACAAAAATTTAACCTTCAAAAAACAGCAGCTGAAATAAAAATAATTCTCTTTGCTTCAATGAGATGCTCTCGATTGCAATCCTTTTTATTAGTCACTACGAATCCGTTCATACATTTACATTTACTTTACCATTTGTTACTTCCAATATTAATACCTAGTCGATTTTTCCTATAAAGACCTTCAGATTTTTGCTCTACCTTTTCTTCTCAAGTGCTTCCAGCAGTCAAAACCAAAACAATCCAAGCATGAGTGTTCACAATACAGAAAACGATAAATATCTTACCAACGACAAAGAAAAAATTCACGACGTCTTCAATTTGAATATAAGTATCTTGCAGCTGCACAAAAAACTTGCTGCGTGACGCTTTTGCTGATATGCACCCTGACACGTTTTCCAGCTGAGCTACAGCAAGCTATGGCGGCAACAAGTGGCAAGATGTGAAACTTACAGCAAGAAAGAATACTTGGAAATCTTGTAAGACTGCAAAAAGTTAATCTTGTAACGGAGGCAGCTGGAATGGCATGCAGCCGTTTGGCGCCAGGTTCGTTTTTATTTCCGAACCGAGCTGAAAAACTTGCGCGGTTTTAAGGCATGGAAGCTTGAATATCACGCAGTTTTCTAGCCCAGGTTTGGAGAAGGTTTGGGATACGTCAAGACAGACTGAACCTTTTAAGTTTTAGTAGCGCAGCATAAACAGCACGGTTTTCTGGTCGGGAGTTTTAAGTTGACTCGCATGCCCCCATGTTACGTTCGGATTTGGCCTGGTTCTGGCTATTTCTGCGAAATAGCCAGATTCTGAATTTCGATAAAAGAAAACGAAAAATAAGGATGACTTACAATGATGTCGTAGTAGTACAGACAAGGAATCGAGATACCGCATTCGAAAATGGTCAAATTCGCATAGTGAGTTTCAGAGGTCGCAAACGGTTAACCGAAACCGTAACCGACCGTTAACCGACCGCCCGCATCGGATCCGGAACAGACTCGGTTGCCAAATTTGGGGGGTCGGGCGGATTCGGGCGGGTGATTCACAAAAAAAATAAAAAAAAATCGGTTGCAGTCGGGTAGGCAAAAAACGAAAAAAAATGAAGGTTTTGTATTGTCCATACTATCCAACATTATTGTACTTTGTACTCTTGGTATCGTGGAAGGTATATTTGAGATGTACCACTAATTTTGTACTTTTTCGGGTACGGGTAGTCGCGAGAAATCGAGTTCCGGTTGACTTTTATTTTCGTAAACGCGTTTCGGTTAACGGTTAACAATTTTGGAGCGTGACATAACCCGGTCGGGCGTCGGGTACTCAGATTTTGAAAAAAAAATGGTCGGTTTTGGTTATCTACAATTTTGACTTTTGCGACCATGGTGAGTTTCATCAGTACGGTACACCGTAAATATTTGATATTGATTATTTATATCGAACAGATGACAGTAGCGGTGTCGATACGGTTCTCTAAAGAATTAGTGCGAAAGTTTACTCACCAAAATATGCCATAGAATTAAGTTGGCATTTTGCTTTGTTCCATCATGGATTAGCCTAGTTTGGGTTTAGGGTCATAACCTACGATTGAATTTGAATTATAAGTCAGTCAGTGGACCGTTGGCAAAATAGCTCGGCCATTACTTCTAGGGGGGGCGGGGGTCTTGTCGCGAGGCTTCACACATTATTCTTTCCTTCCATATTGATACTTTTTTGCCTTGTATTTTTGATGACGTTGTTTTGGCGAACCTTGACTCGGTTATAGTCGTGAAATAAGAGTGACCGCGTATGATGTTGTTAAGGAGACGGAGCGTGATTATACCCTTTGCGATAATATGGATGACCTCATTTCCATACTGTTGGAGATGTTCCGTTGCCTAGGATTTGTTTTGGTTGAGTCCTCCGTACTTATGATCAATGTTATTTGGGGAGGAGAGGTTATGAGCCCTCCTGCTTCTCACCTTTTTTTCATAGTCAACGTTCAGGGGAAGCTTCTATAGCCCTATAACATGCTATTGTTGTTTAAGATCGTCGACGTGTTTGGTTTTTTTTTCAGCTTGCCCCACCGAGCTTGGAAATGGTAAGCTCTTAGTAGTTATTTATCTTTGTTGAGGTTTGGTTGGGTAGTTTTTTTTTTGGGTGCTCTATTTTGTTGTTGTTTCCGTGTTTTTTTCTCGTGAATGTCTTTCATTGACTTGCCCTTGTTTGTGTGTTAGTCTTTTTCGAATTGCTTTTTCTTCTAATTTTTTTCCACCCACGTTTGGTTTTCCAATGTCTTTTGTGCATTTCTTTTTTGTTCCCATGTACTTAGATGGATTACTTGCGTAATTTCTTAACGAAGTTGTACATTTATAGTTCGCACTTTGCTTTTAGTAAATCATTTCTATGTCGTTATTTTAAGCTTATGCCTGCTGTGTGAAAAAGTAGCAGCGCATATGCATAGTGAAGTACATACTAGTACAAAATAATACAGTACAAGAAGTACAGGGAGTGTTCCTTACATGTTTCCTCAGTGTGGTGAACCTGGTGAACCCTCGTTTCACAGTGCGAAATGCGCCGTAAGTTTCACCACTACAAAATACCTACCGGTATCATGTAATCCGTAAACATTTTTTTTGTACGAACTCTAGTTCTGACCAGGAAATAAGGATTTTGTTTTGCCAAGGGTTTGTACATTAACTCTGACGACGCTGCCCGAAAAATAAAAACTATATTTCCATCGTCGACAAATTGTCGATGTATATAACGTAAACCTTC
>JBBHKE010002838.1:51938-285863 GCA_037447655.1 Zygnema cylindricum
TCTCCCTTCTCTCTCTCTCTCTCTCCCCCCCTCTCTCTCTCTCTCCCTCTCTCTCTCTCTCTCTCTCTCTCTCTCTCTCTCTCTCTCTCTCTCTCTCTCTCTCTCTCTCTCTCTGTGTCTGTCTGTCTCTCAACTGAACTTTTTTGTGTAAAATATTTCTGCTGATAAGATGAGTTATATTTTTATAAGTTGAATATAGTTGCAAACCAAACTTATTTTATATGTGGAGCTTATAAGTTTGTTTGTTTTTTTTTTTTTAAACCGGACTGTTTTTGTTTCTCTCTTTTAACCAAATTCTTGTACACGGAATTTATGCTTTCAAGTTGAATATGTTCTTTTAACTGTTTTTTATGTTCTTTGTTTTTCAATACTTTTTTTCTTATAACTTGTATTTATTTTTCTAACTAAACTAGTTTTCAGTATAATTTTTGCGTTTTGTACATTGTGTTTATAAATTATAAATTGTGTTTATATATTACAAAGTGTGTTTGTATGTTGTAAATTTTGTTATATAAATCGTAAACCGAATTTAAAAATCATGCGTTGTTTTTATAATTGTATATCATGTTCATAGACTGCAATTTTTTTTTTTTTTTGTATTTATGTCTTTTATTTTTTTTTGTTTTTGTTTTTTGTTTTTTCTGCCAGGTAGCGCGTGTGGCTCGGCAGCTGGCCACGGGAAATAGTGTGGATTCAGAAAATGCCGAATCCGGACTTTCACATAAAGACAAAATAGCGGTCATGGCGTTGTTGGACGGAGGAGCTTCCGGGCGGCAAAAAGCTTGGTTAAAGGTAAATAATCATGATTTTTTTTTCTTTTAATTTTTTGTTTGTTTGTTTGTTTTTTTTTTTTTTTTTTTTTGGCTAGTTTTCTTCTGTAGGTTATTTCAGTTTCTTTTTTTTCCTGGTAAATTTTTTGGTTTTTTTTTTTTGTGGTTAAATGCAGGTTTTTTTTTGTTCAATTGTTATTTATTGTTTTTTTAGATAAGATTTTTTTTTTAATGGTTTGATAAAGAAATTTAGGATTTTTTTTTCATTCTTTTTCCCTGGAAGTGATATGGAACATTGATGCGAAATCAAAGCATTATTTATTTATTATTCTTTTCGGGCAGGTGGCTCTCTCAAACCCTGACTCCTTGTTTTCCATTTGTGTGTGTGTGTGTGTGTGTGTGTGTGTGTGTGTGTTTGTTAAAATTTTGGTTGTTGTTTTTTTTTTTTTTTTCTGGGGCAGGCGGAGCCCCCCCAGCTGGTTGTCGGAACGCCCGACAAAATTTTAAAAATGATAGAAACCAAAAATTTGCGCCCAAATACTGTGGACTGCCTGGTGGTGGACGAGGTAAGGGGGAGGAGGGAGAGGGAGGGAGAGGGAAAGGGAAAGGGACAGGAACAGGGGAGGGAGGGAGGAGAGGGGGCGGGATCAATCGATCCGGCGCGATCAAGATCGTGACTGAGGCGAGCGAGAGGGAAAGTTTTTAGGTTTCTATTATTATTATTGTTATCATTAGTATATTGTTATTTATCTTTCATTTTTCTGGTTTTCAGGTCGATGCAGTTACCACCAACACCAAATTT
This sequence comes from Zygnema cylindricum, assembly GCA_037447655.1. Classification (NCBI taxonomy): domain Eukaryota; kingdom Viridiplantae; phylum Streptophyta; class Zygnematophyceae; order Zygnematales; family Zygnemataceae; genus Zygnema; species Zygnema cylindricum. The sequence goes on from JBBHKE010002838.1 coordinate 53,511, forward strand.
TCCGGTTCAGGCAGCCTTAAAAAATTATTGGCGGCCCTTCCTCTTCCCACTAAAAGACAAACTATTTTTGCGAGTGCCACGGTGCCTCAACACAATCATTTTTTGCGAGAATGCGTTAAAAACAAATGGACAAAGGTGAAATAGAAGACAATTTTTTTTTCTGCTCTCCCTCTCTCCCTCTCCTCCTCTCTCTCTCTCTCTCTCTTTGTCTCTCTCTCTGTCTCTCTCTCTTCCTCTCTAACTCTCTCTTTCTCTCACTCACTTTCTTTCTCGCTCTCTTTCTCTCCTTCTTTTTCACTCTTTCTCTCTCTCTTTTTCTCTCTCTCTCTCTCTCTTTCTCTCTCCCTCTCTTTCTCTCTCTCTCACTCTCTCTCTCTTTCGCTCCCGCTCCCTTTCGTTGCACTCTCTTACTCTCTCTCTTCCTCTCCCAGTTTTCCCTCTCATCCCTGTCCTCCCTCTCCCGTTTTTTCCCTCTCTCTACTCCCTCTCCCTCTCCTTTTCCCTCTCCTTCTCCCTCTCCCTCCATTCCTTTTATGTTCCCCATTATCCATTCCATTCCTTTTTTTCCATTTCCCTTCCCTCATTTCCTTTCCTCTTTTTCCTCCTCCCTCCCTCCCTCCCTCCATTTCTCTCTTTCTTCCATTTCTTCCTCTATTTTCTCTTTTCCTCTTTTCATTCCTTTCTCTCCTGTTTTTTCTTTTCTCCGTTATTTTTACTCTTTTCTTTCACATTCCTGGCCTTAATTTTTGTTGTTTTCCTTGTCCCTTGTCCACTTTCCTTCCCTTTTTTTATTCTTTTTTGTTTTTTCATTTATTTATTTTGTTCTTTCTTTCCTGAATTTCAGGTTTGCCAGATTAATGAAAAATTGGAAGCTTTATATTCGCTTATTTGCACCGACAAACCTCGGGCAGCCATAATTTTTGTGAGCGGGCAGGTAAAAAAAAAAAGGGCTGCGTACTTGCTCGCATAAAAATGTTTTTGGAAATACTGAATATCTTTCATCCGGGGTATTTATGATTATTTTAAAATAAATCAAATCAATTATAATTATGATATATCCACTTTTATTTGTGTGTACATGTGTGTGTCTGTATATAATATATATATATACGTTTTGTATTTTTTTATGCACGATTCCATATAATGTGTGTTGATGTCATCATTTTGTTTTTTTTGGTGATGCTTATGTCACGTCACAGTCAGAAAAGTCAAAAAAAGATGGAGGACCGGTGCCTGCGGAATTTGTGGCAAAATTTTTAGGGCAGCAGGCGAAAACTTCAGAAGAATTGACCGGGCAGGAAAAAATAAATGAAAAAGATCAAAAGGAAGGAGAGGAGGAATTTTTGGAGCCACTTGTTCTTTTAGAAGAAGCGAATGTCAATTCTCGAACTTTTAGTGTACAGGTAAAAACCCAAATTTGTGTGAAAGGACAGGGTTTAAGATTGGGTTGATTTATATTTGGGAATTTTTCGAAAAGTTTTTGGGATCGTCTTTCGCAATGGTTTTTTTTGGGATTGTTTCTGAATTAGTTTTCAAAATGGTTTTCTTTTGAGATTATGGTCTTTTGAATTGGTTTTGGAATCGGTTCTTGTAATGGTTTCTGAAACTTGTTTTTTTTTTTTTTCAAGACGGTTTTCTGAGATATTGTCTTGAGACGGTGTTTCGAATTGTTTTTTTGGGTGCCAGGAATTTCGGGCAGGCGAAAGAAAACTTTTGGTAGCGACCGAATTAGCTGCCCGGGGATTGGATTTGCCGGAAGTGAGCCACGTGTACAATTTTGATTTGCCGAGGGACGCGACATCGTACCTTCACCGAGCTGGGAGGACAGGGAGGAAACCGGTGGAGAGGGAAGGAGGAGTAGTGACTAATCTTGTGACGGAAAAGGAGATTTTTGTTTTACGGAGGATAGAAAATGAGTTGAGAATAAACTCTACGAGAGAACAGTGGAATCTGATGAGTTAGAGATTGTAATTTTTTTCTGCACGAGTTTGTCGTTTTTGTTAAAGTAATAATAATGATATGATATGATGTAATCATGATTTGTCATTTCTTAATTAATATTTTGTTTCTCCTTTTTTTCGGTGATGTCCTTTGTAATTCATTTTTTTTTTGTTTTTTTAGAGTACAATGAAAATATACAGCCTTTTGTGAAAGACTTTTGTATAATATTGAATTACCTTATTGTGTATCGCTGATTTTTTTTTTTTTTTTTTGAAAATAGTTGTGGATTTTTGTTCCAAGAACGATTTTAGTTTTATGTTTTTTTTCCTTTTTTTGGACTTAGACTTTGTTAGCAGCTTAACCTTCCAATCTTAGTCTCAGTTTTTCTAGTCTTTTCTGTCTTTTCCATAGAATAATGTAAACTAGTATTTTGTAATTTTAGTATTCCTTATTTTAGTTATTTCGACGCTTCACATCATTTATCGTCACGCCCCGATCACTTGTAATTCAATCTCCCGCCTTTGTCAAAATTGAGTTAAAAAAATACATAGGGTTTTTCAAAAAGAACTCACTGTATTGGTTTTCCCATTTCTTGTAATTCAACGACCACACACCTGCATTAAATCACCACTGTCGGTCATCTCATGGAAACATATACCACCACTCTTTCTCGCATCCTATTCGTCCTCAGGCTCTAACAAAATATTTTCTCCGAAGGCACGGTTTCTTACCACCAGCATCGTATTTTTCTTCCAAAATCAGAATCCCAAAATCAGAATCCTGTGGGCCTTGGGGGCAAAACCGAATCATCTACATCTTGTCTAGTTTCTTCATCTTTTAGATCTGCCTATGTGGCCATATTTTTTGGGATATTGGGCGAATCGGCGGACTGGTCGAAGGCGTGTCTTCCTACATTTGGTTCAATTTAGTCCGTCTTTTTATTAATTGGTTCATTTCATATGGTTTACGTCTTGTTTCTTTTTGGTAATTGTTGTTCGATGCGTAGTTCTTGGTGCGTAGTTCTTGGTACTGGGTCATCGGTCCAACAACTACGTTTGTTCGGTACTTTCCGTCAAAACGCGAGTGTGTTTTCTCGTTTAAACGTTTAAGTGACGAAAGGAAAGTTAGTGAAGTGTGTCTTTGTGCCGAGTGTTGGTGAAGTGCCCGTGAGGCAGATTGTGCCGTGTATAAAAGTGTGGCAGTCCGTGTTAGTTCTTGTGGAGTTTTGTTGTGCAAAAGTCAAAGGGTGAGTGAAGCAGGTTGACGGCATTGTACGTTTGTGTACTTCTTTGGAGACTAAGTGTTTTGTGTTAAGAGTGAGAGTTAGATTCCAGATTCTGATAAATTAAGCATCAGTGTGAGCGCCATAGTGGGAATATACGTAAAGAGTCAAATTGAGTAAGAGTGAGGGTAAGCATGAGAGTAAGCGTAAAGCTTCGGTTTAATATATTCATTTTTTGCCGATGTGTTAATTGAATAAGTTGATGGGCGATTCTTGCGTGAAGAGTGGTGCTGTGTGAATGACTATATAAGCTGCGTACTTTGCGATCCTTTCAATACCTTCATCTCCTCATACTTATTCCTAATGACATCTTCGTTACGGCCACCTTGCTCCATTCCAATCTCCACTAATTGCTCAAGGGCTTCGTAACAAGTATCGAACCTTTCATTGACAAACATCTACCTTTTTGCTCTAGGTGTGTTGAAAGGAAACTCACTCGTCCATCATTCCCATCCAATACCTCCAAATCCACAAGGGCACTCACATTAATCCACTCGGATCTTTGTGGTCCCATGTCAATTCCGTATCACACCGACCCACTTTACTTTGTTACGTTCTTCGATGACAACACGGGCTACCATCATCTCTATTCGCCGTAACTTCAACACCCTTCATAAATTTCAGGAATGTAAAGTGCTGGTTGAAAGCTATCTCAACTGACGTATCGACATTTTTCGAGCGAACAATGGCGGCGATTACTTCTCTAATGAACTCGCATCTTTTCTATCTAGTCATGGTATCACCCACCAATCCACAACCGCCCACAGTCTAAAACAAAACAACGTTTTTGAAAGGTATGATGGTGCTGTCAGAAGTGTCACTCGTTTTTTGGTAACCGCGGCCAACTACACCCGAAACCTTCGTCTCATTTCGATAGTTTCAGATGTCACTCCTTAAGAAGCTAGGACCAAAACTTAACAGATTTCTCCCCTCTCCGTATTTCCATCTGTGTCGGTTTGATTATTGATCTCACACCAGTCGAGAAATAACAAGTTGTTAAGGAACACGACGTCCTTCTTAGTTACTCCACCAAAACTAAGGCATATCGCATGTCTAATAAAAGAACGACAAGTTGTCCTTAGAAGTGACATCGCCTTTAATGAAACTGCCTTTCTCCTCAAAGGCATAGTCACTTCCTTTCCCTCGTGGTAACCACTTTAACCACTTTGTGATAAAATTATTTTCATAACATTACTAAATCCTTCCAAACTCCAAAGAGGGCAAATATTCGACCGCAACGAGTAATCAACCTACTAAAAAACTGTTTCCATGCCATGGTGCCACGTGTCATCTTCCTCCACTTTGGCGAAGTGCTCCCAGAAAAAACTTTCCGGCATGCCGGCACTCACACGTGCCGTCCGTTCGTAATTCGGCGATCAATGTCGGCCGTTCTATCTGACGGCGCGCCGAATAATGTTGACCGTTGAAATTCAGCGGTCATCGTTCCGTGTTGACCGTTGAATTTCTACGGTCGTCATCCCGTTTGACCGTTGAAATTCCGTCTTACTTTGCGAACCGTTGATCGCGAAACGACATTTGATTTCGTTTCGTTCATTTCGAGCGGTACAGTATTTCGTGCGGTACTGTACGTTTCCATATTTCATTTCGTTCCGTAAGCCGCTAAATGGAATGTGTCGCCGCGTCACTTTACAAATCCTTATCAAATAAAAAGCATTTATCGATTTATCAAGACCTACCGGATAAGGTGGACGCTTATTCCGTATGTCTATCTTTCGGAGGTCATTGGATTGAATACTGATCCTGACATCCTATCTTTTGCAGGAGCTCTGTCTTCTGGCATTCGGAGGTCACAGGATTGAATCCTGAATCCTGGCAACCTATCTTTTGCAGGTGCTCTGTCTTCTGCCTGTCTTCTGATCTGCCTGAGGCAGCCGTGGGTGCTTGCTAGTTCAGCCGTGGGTGCTTGCTAGTTCTCAGTGACTATGACAAGTATGAGAACTGTAGAATGACCATAGACTGACTAAAGAGATAGGTTATAAAATACCCTTTTCAACACATTCATGGCGACCAAGCAAGAGAGGCAAATGTAAAAGCATCTTGTTTATCCATGGTTGGAAGGCTGTACGTCTACGATGTCACGCAAAGACATGCAATGTACCAAAACATTTCAAAAAATACGATGTGTCTTGTGACGCTCCGGAAAGTTCAGAAAAATAAGGTGCGTCAAGACAGATTGTAGACGTTGACAGCCGTGACGTACAATGTCGATGTATACAATTGTCACACCCTTGAGTAACAATTTCGTTGTTACACATTGGGACACTCGAAAACAGTGTACGGAGAATCTGAGCTAGAATACAAAGAAAGTTTGCTAAGTTACAATTACATGGTGCCGTACCTTTATTGTTGTTGGGGAATTATCTTTAGGGGACAAAGACAAAAAAACATTGTACTTTAATACATGTGCACATCCACTAAGTAACATTTTTAATTAAATGTTCAAAGTCGGTCAACGCATTCTATAAACTTTTGAATTTTGTAAACGCATATTCATTATTTTCTCTTATAGCTTTTAGGAAGGCAACCTATCCACCCAACCCTCTTATTATGTCCTTACCACCTTTCGAGGTTTACAAATTGCTAAAAAATAAAAATATGGTGACTAAACATGGGATGGATGCGACTCTCAATTTACATAATGGGATTTTATAATCTAGTCTAAACCCTTGCTACGAGATCCCTCACATGAAAGGTATGATACCCCTTTTTGGCTGATTCGACATTTGATACCGGATTTTGTGCGCCTTTCACAAAAAGTTTGACTTCTTTAGTTAGCGAACTAAAGATACCTCGCTTCACCCTAGTAACAAAGCCTAATCTTTGATTTCTTAGACGATTCTATCCTAATAATCTTTCGCAGCTCATTATTTCTGTATATTTTTTCTCTAGATTCCCCCTCCCATCTGTCTTACCACTTTTATAGCTGCCCAACAAAAGAAGAGCTATAAAGCGAAGGGAAGAAGTCCAAAAATAAGAAGCAATCAAATCTGGCTCTCCTGTCCTCTATAAACATGCATTTTTCCCCAAATTATATACATGCATTTTTTCCCGAATTTATATAGTGTACCCTTGTAGAAGAGTAACCCCATGTCAAGTTTCCTCCTAGCAAGCCTTCCGTGTAAGCCTGCTCACCTTAAATCCTAGACTCTTCATTCCTGATTGAGGATGTCTTTCGAAGTTCTCTACACTGACCCTAAGAGACGCACTCTCCTCGTAAAAGGTGAATTTGCCTCCGACCCACATTTGCATCAGGTACAATGGACCTGGATCCAAAACCTTGGATCCAACCCCAAATTCTAAGTAAGATCTATTTGCAAAATCTGTCGCGTGTGGTCCTTAAAGAGTATGGCTCCTCGGACTAAACCTTTTTTTGTCCAATGTGCAAGAAACCTACCTACCCTTAGCCTCAACGCGTCGTTCGAAGCGTGAGGTATAAGAAGAAATGTCGAATAATGTTCATTTTTCCCCCATTGATTTGAATTTGTTACGCTTGTTGAATATTTATGACAAAGCATACTCATCAATACATTTCAATAATGAATCCAAAAAACATGCGTACTAGCCATCACAAAGCAATGATCAAGGAGACACTAAGAAAAAGATGTGGAGTCCTTGCAATGGAAACACGACTTTAAGACAAAGTTATGTGCTACACAGTTCTTTATTATATCTCACTAGCAATTCACAAGAGGGAACCCGTGGTCTTATCAGAATCAAACGTCTGCTGGATTGTCTTCAAGATGATTGCCTTGAAGATGATGTTTGCGAGCCGGTTGTCTTTGTTTCGGCAACGGACGTCAAGGTCTAGACAATTTGGAACTACTACGGGCACTACCAGATCCGCACATCACTTTTCTTAATGAAGGCAATACCGATTGAGGAGGATTTTGTTGATCATGATGTCATTGACGAGTTAGAGTCAAAATTAGCCATGTTTACCTACAAAAACTCAATGGATATCAAGATCTTTCTCAACTATTTGGACAAAGACATTGTCTCCTATACGTTGATGCTTCACGAAATCATCGATGATCATATACCTCAGCTCGAGGGTGGTCAGACTAGTGATAGCGACAACTAAGACAACAATAAAAAAATCGCTCAACTATGCGACATGATACTCACCTAATTTTTTCACAAACAAAGCAAATGATTTCAACAAATACACGGCATGGTTACATGAATTCAACAACAAATAATCTAGAAAAATGCAAGGTCCAAAATGAGACTTATTGGGTCTTCAAAATATTCCATCAAAAATTAGAAATGCAATAGAAATATTTTTCACTCAATTGCCGTCAAGTTTCATCAACACATAAATTATTTACACTCACAACTTAGTATCAAAAGTGTCTAGCTGAGCAGATCAGTGCAGTCAATCCCAATTGGAAACGTCGATCCATATAGTCACTATTTTACTCAAATATCAATCTGACAACTATTCCATTACCTATCTGATACTATTTAGCCCATTGACCGACAAATCTAATGCTAGATCGAGTTTTGAACCTATCCAACCAGCTTTCGTTCATGTACAAACATACTTTACCTTTGCATCAGAGTATGGTCCTTTGTATTTGAACATTGTTACACTATTTCTGATTCTTACATTTTTTGTCACCGTCCACCAATGCTATTTGATCATGCTATGTGCATACCTTTGTTTGGTTCTTTCCTTTACATAATTGGATTGATACTTTTATAATATGTTTGTTTGTCGCTAGTCATTTTATAGTGAGTAACTTATCTAGTTATTTACATTACATTAATTGATTTTTACTTGCCTACATTCGCACTGAGTGACGACAATACTGAAGTCCTTACATGCTTTAAAATGAATTTTACTATTTCTCTCTCACATGCTCATTGGTCATGGGTTTAATGCCCTCACCTTAACAAATATTGCTAGTCCTGTTATTTCTCTATTTATTTAGGGGGCAAATTTCATCTCTAGACAAAATGTTTTTAAAACGTTGTGGCCCGTAACCCAATCATCATTAGTTGCTGGTGCCGTACATAGAAATAAACCATAGCAAAAAGTTAAGCTAAAAAACAGATGAAAGAACGACCACATTAAATCATCCGTATTAATTATCTCATGGTACATTGCCATATACACACCAATATTTTGCTTTTCCAAAAGCTTGTTTCTCCGATTTAAGTGAATCTGGCACCTTAAGTAGTTTCAGAGTATTTTGATTAAATGTCACTTAAAATCTTTTTCAGCTCAAATCACGAAATTAACACCCACTAAGAGACGAGTTTGTGGTGATTAGAAAACATAGTTGATGTAGCCAAACATATTGTAATCGACGATAAACCCAGACAGCCTAGCGCCACAAATGTTTTTATAACAAACTGAAACTCGACAATTTTCAGGATCATTTACCGCCAGACTAAATACCCTGTGCCACATTGTTTTGCGGTGAATCAAAAATATACCCCAACAATGGGAAATTAAAAATAGTCCACAATTAACCCAAACCATCTGAACAATTTTTTGGTATCAGCAGTAACTAAAAACGGTTCCATATGTTCACTATCAAAGAACACGGAACCCACATATAAGAAAATAACGAGCTACCATATAGTTTAGACAGTCGAAACAAGTGACAAATCAAACTAGCCACGTAATTCTGTTTCGATGCGTCGTGAAGATTCTTTTTTGTTTCCTGCAAATCAAATTTGAATATCTCAAGCTTCTTTTCTCCAAATCATCAAAGTTAACAGAGGCTATTCACAATATGGAGCTTTTATGGACTACCTCAAGCAACGAAGGAGCAATTTTCCGACTAAGAATATCGATATATCGATATCATGTTGCTTCATATGGTAAGATCATACGCATTATGTATGCGTAGCCGGGTATACTTAGGTGAGTATCGAGTTCATGTTTTGACAAAATGAAAAAATCCTGTTATTCGCTAAATATGTTAATCTCATTACACGTACCCACTGTATCTTAGTTAAGAACAAATTTTTTGTTATTACGCCATGTTTAGCATTGTCAACTCTTTAACATTGAAAAATGTAACATCATCCTGCTTATTCCTGGTTTCATCACCATTTGCAGACAGATTCATAGGAAGCAAAGAAAAAATGCAGTAGACTCAAGAAGCATTTTGAAGCTTTTGAAACTCCTTAGGGTTGGAAAAAAACAAGAACCTACTCAAATGATAATCAACACAACATAAAAAACCAATTAAATCGGTAAAGTTAAAATTTATGTTACATGCAACCCAATACAATAAAATTCTTAAACCAGCTGAAAATTATCCTGCATTGTAACAGTTCTTGTCCAAGGTAGGGTTGGTACCTTTGTCATTAATCAGGGTCGACGAGGGGGAGGTGGAGGAGGGGAACGACTGGAGAACGACAAGTTGGGGGTTGGGAACAATATCGTGTAAAACGAGGTGGAGGACGAATGGGTTGTGAAGGATGGGAAGTGTAGAACGAAGGGTTAGTGGAGTGGAAGGAGGGAGGAGGTGGAAAAGGTGGAAAGAACCATGGGGGTTTGTAGATTGAAAGTTGTGTATTAGGTTAGAAGTACAATATCCTTGTATAATGAAAATTATCACAAATCTAAAGTTTAACCTCATAAATTAAAATTTTAAGTAAAGTTGATATCCATCCAAAAATATACACCTTTTTGGTTATAATACACTTGAAAACATAATTTTTTTTGGGCAACATTCATTAACATTACATCATTTCTAGGCGTTCTTGTTTAACACAAAGACAGTCCGTAAAGCTCCTATATTTAAATTTTATTAACTTTACATATCGATCCCTAAAAACTGACGGTACAAACTGATTATAAATTCATTAATAGTGTCAATTTTGAATTTCTTGACATTCAAACATTTGATTTGAATACCTGCATGATAAAACGGCCTAAAAGGTAAACTCTAAACCTTAAATATTAAAAATGTAGAATTAAAAATTAGAAACAATGATGATAGGACCACCGCAAACCATCTTCACTTCAATTTTTAGAAACTAGTATTCCCCATATTCCAAAAATTACAACAAGAACCAGATTATTCAAAAGATACTTGACCGCAAATTTCATTATCTGGTAGAATTTGAACTTTTGCATCCGATAAAAGCAAGCGTTGAAGGATTTTGTGAAAAATCAAAGGTTGCGAAATTTACTGATAAAAAAATTGAGGTTCATCGAACCTGGAAAACACAACTTTAGCGTCCACGGAGCTCTCGGACAAAGGAATATATTAGGCGCAAAATAATTGAACATCCATGAAAAAAATGTAAAATTAATTTTGGGCAGCCTAATAATATTAGCCAATAATTCTCTCACCTCAGCAAATACGACTTCCAAAAACCGGATCTATGAATATATGATTATCGAATGCAAGGATGCTGGGTTCTCCCCCTCTTCCTCTCTGCTCCTCTCCCCCTCTCCCGCTCTCCCCCTCTCCTTCGCTCTCTCTCATCTATCTCCTCGGTCATCTCTCGCACTCTATCTCTCTCGCTCCCTCCTCCCCCCCTGTCCTTCTCCCTCTCCCTCGTATAGATTGGAAGTCATGACAACGGAAAGTAGAGTGAAAGTCAAAGTAGATGAAAGAATTAAAGAAAGGGTTTCTTTTGACAGATATTTGAAACTAGAGGCTAGAAAAATAAAAAACCGTAGAGTGGCTAAAACAGCGTAGATGACCAAAATCTAGATACTAAGAAATTGTAAAACATACACGGAATTCTAGATTTTGGTATTTTCCAAAATTATACTCAGTGGAGAATTCTAGTTTGTAGGATTAAGCTTCTTACAAAGGATAGAGTTGCATCACCCCATCTTTGCTACAAGTGAAAACTAGCAAAGGTGCGATGAAGCTTGAATTGGGGCTGGTGAAGAGCTTCGGTAGGAAAGTCGACCATCTGGAAGGAAGTATGGCAGTAGCGAAAGGTGAGGGCGCCTATAGCAATGGCTTCCCGTGAAGTGAAGTTGTAAATTAATATGCTTGGTACGTCGAAGATGGCTTGAGTCAATCATGAGGGCAAAGACACCTTGTGAATCGCAGTAAACCGGTAAAGGAGAGGGCATGGAAAACTGGAAAACTGGAGACTGGAGGTGAGTGAGCCAAGCCAGATGGCTGCATTGGCTGCATAAGAGGCTACCATGTACTCTTCTTCCATGGAAGATTAGGCAGATAAGGCAAAACTGTGGGCTGCTTTTGGATGCCCAAGAGAAAAAAACACCGCCTAGAGAGAAGAAGACACCAAAAGTGGAGCCACAGGTGTCCGAGTCAACCTGCTAATCAGCATCATAAACGCCAACAAGTTCAAGAGAGAAGCCCGAGAAGGTGAGGCGAAGGAACTTGGGGCCTTGGAGATAGCAGAGAACTCGCTTCACGAAAAGGAGGTGCCCAAGTGTATGATTGGACACAAATTGACTCAGCTGGCCGACGGCGACCACAATGTCAAGGCGGGTGCCCGTCATAGCATACATTAGGGTGCCGCCTATGGAGCAAACCTGATCATTGATTTCTTAATGGATAGGTCCACTATAGTTGTTACTAAGTTGACATTGGCATCTTGCAGGAAAGAGACAAGATTCAGACGCAGAAAACCTGTGTAGAACCTCGGTAGTGTTGTTTTCAAAAAAAAACACAAGGTGTTAGTAGGTTGGTTACTGCTAACAAGGACACTGAGGTAATATCTAGGTTCCCATAGGCTGTCATGGCAAAGTGGGTATTTAACGTGGCTTTGACCTAAAAAATGTGGGGAAGAGAGGGATTGGTTAGGAGGTAATTGTCGATATAGACAACAAGAATGACCAGAGTCTCGATTTTACCTCGGGTGAAGAGGCCAAAGACGGCCGAGAGCTTGAGAAAGCCCCCGTTGAGAAGAACGACTTTGGAATGTTCGTTCCAAACACGAGGGGCTTCCTTAGGGCCGTAGACGGACTTGAGGAGGCGATAGAATAGGTGCTTCGTACCTGGTGAAATGTAGCCTTTCAGTTGCCGGACGAAGATTTCCTCTTTCAGAACGCCACAAAGAAACGTAGTTTGGGCAACCATTTGATAGACTTTCCAATCCACCGAGACTACAAGTGAGAGGATGATCTAGATAGATATAAAATACAAATTTGGCCACAGGTGCTAAGGGTTTTTAAATTCCAATCCTTAAAGAGAAAGATTTTGGCGACAAACCCGACTTTGATGCATGATGGGTACCATCGACTTTCGTCAAGACTAAAAATACTCATTTGTAGCTGCTGGCTTTTTGGCCACAAATAATAGATTTGAGTTCTCTGGTGTCATTGTGTTGAAAGGATTTAAATTTGGCAATGGCTTCTAGACCGGCGCATCAAGACAGACCATTGCGGCAAAAAGTAACAAAGGAACATATGATGCGGTAATGTTGGCGAAGCCATGGTGGAGCGAATTTCTCGAGTTTGGATGCGAGCTATTTTACAGGTGGTAGAGGGCGGGATAGGGGAAGTCGCCACCTAGGAGCAAATAGAATGATGTAAGGAGGGTCATGCAAACCATAAGGTTAAAGGAGTAAGGGCAGAAAGTTGTCTAGGAGGACCAAATCGGAGGAAAAGAGAAGAGGTGGTTCTGGTGAGGGCAGTTGAGGATGAGAGGAGAAGAGGGGAGGCCGAGGTAGGAGGAATGGAGGTGGGAGAAAGGTGAATTGGGTTATGGATTGGTCAACGTGGGTGGTCGTGAGGGTGACGTTGTTGCCATGGAGGTTTGGAATTGGTGGAAAGAGCGGGGAGACGGAGGTGAACCAAACAAGACAAGACGAGAAATGATAGAAGGGGCTTGAATTGACAATCCACGAGTGTCCAGGTACATGAGGATATGTTATGAAATCGGTGGAATTGTTGAGGAGGTAACTGTGTGTTTTGGATGGTGACAAAACTTAAGAGACGAGGATTAAAGTGCCATTTGCCGCTGGATTGGAGTCAGAGATGGTTGGATGGATGCTTACAAGGGATAACATTAGACGTAGGTGGAAATTTGCAGGTTAGAATGGTCAATCACTATAGTGTGTGGTGATACAAATGGATGTGTTGATGCTGACGTTTCATTGCCAGCTTGGAAAGTGACCTCGGCCAAGGAAGCTTGACCTTGATATGAACGGCGTCCTCCACAATGGCCACGTCCACCGGACTGCTTGGTCGACCTTGACGGTCATTTTTGCGTTTTGAAACAGGACACACTTCAGTCACGTGCTCAAGCGCACACAAGTCAAGATTGTGAAGGAAAATCTTAGTAGCTTGAGAGTGGATAAAAAGTGGTTAAAGTGACAATGGGCTAAGATGAAAAGTTTGTTTTACTTTCTCATGAGCCAAGCGAGTCGTCAAATTCAGGAGTGTCAAAGGTCTCGGAGAGTTAAGGGACAAAATAAAGGACGGATAAGAGTTGAGCCGGCAACCAAGAATCGTTGATATGAGATTTGTGTGAGAGATAAGTGCATTAATGCTCTTCAATTGGTAAGTGATAGTCTTGAGACGTTGAACGTAGAATTAAAAGAATCTGTAAGGAGCTTCTAATTAGAGATGTGTTGCCTTTTGAGGAAGAGTTTAACAGACCTCAACTAATTTCAAGAGTCACCAGGCGTCATGAGCAAATGTGGAATCACCAACAATATGAGTTTGGGAAGACTCAAGGGCGAGAACAAGTTTGGAGCGATCCTCCTTTTCTCAAGTGAGTCAAGCGAATTTGTCAACAACATCAAGAGATTTGGGCTCACTATCACTAACAATTAACCAAATTTTTTCACGACGCAATAGCTTTGTCCGATAATCCCAACCAAAGAATTCGTGCCATTGAATTTGACAACGGTATTAGCATTGCTAGGCCCGAAACCTATTAGATTAAAGTCATGACAACGGAAAGTAGAGTGGAATTCAAAGTAAATAAAAACAAGACATTCATTTTATTTATTAGTTTTTTAGGTACACACAGAGTAAAGTACCAATGTAAACGTCTCGAGAGGCTCAAAGAGCCTTTGTGACCTTAAGGAACCATTTAGTTATTTTATCGAAGGTAAAGACAAAAGACAATGGACGCAATCCAAAAACAAAGCATATCTCTCACACTAGTTGCTCAAAAAGCAGAATACCGTAGATGGTTTAAAACAATCTAAATTATAAAAATTTAAACACTTTGTGAAAGTGAAAAATGCACAAAATTCTAGATTTCGGTGTTTATTATAATTATATATAGAGATATACTTTATCTTGTCGGATTAAGCTTCTAGTAGTGATAAAATTGCAACACTCTCTCCCTCTCTCTCTCTCTTCCTCTCCTTCTCCCTGTCCCCTCTCCCCTCCTCCCCTTCTCCCCCTCTCTACCTCTCCTCATCTTTCCCTCTCCTTTTTTTCCAATTTTCGCCTCTCCCCCTCTCACCCTCTCCCCCTCCTCCCTTTCGCCCCGCTTCCCCTCTCCCTGGCTCCTTCATCTTCCCCTCTCTCTCTGTCCTTCTCTCCTTGACCCTCTCGTTGTGTCTCTTTTTCTCCTCTCCACCTTTCACCCTCTCCCCCTCTTTCCCTCTTCCCAAACCAATCATTTGGATTTTCCTTTCCTTCTCTCTCCTACTAACCACTCACCCTCTCTCCCGCAGCATGTTCATTATCTCCCTTGCTGTACGATTTTCTCAATTTTGACCTATCATCCCCTCTTTCCCTCCTATTTTTATTTTGCCTGGTTTTCTACTAGACTCTCTTCCTCCCTCGGGCTCTCTTTTTTTCCTCTCTCCCACCCAACAGCTGTGGTTTCCCCTTTTTCTCGCGAGCCACACTTTCCCCCTAACTTCCTCAACATCTTTCTAATAGGTCCCCTCACTCCGCTACTCAGTCTTTTTTTTTCCCTCACGTGTGGGCCCCTTAATTTGTAGTAGAGGAAAAAAGGGAACAAAGAAGCATAAGAGTGATAGAGGGAGAGAATGAGAGAGAGGATCTCTTTAATCAAACATCAGGACATCTGACAAAAAAACATTTTATTTCGTTTGTATTTGTGGAAATTAATAAAAAATGAGTGCTTTTTTCGCTCTGAAAATAAGAACGCCAACATGATTTACAACCGTCATGTTTGCTTCCGTTTTTTTTTTGTGGTCTACCACCTCACGTCAATGAAAAATTTAACTGGTTTACGCACTATCCAATCTAAAATATATTTGTTTGGCCTCAAGCAAGGCAGACATAAAAAAAAGTTGTTTTTGTGCCACCGATATTCTGGACACTATTTTGGTCACATGCACTCTACTTATGTCGATGATGCCAGATACAAGGAGATGTTTGATATGTTAAATTAAGCATGTAGTTGCACGCCTCAATTTATATCTCAATGGCTGGTAACAAATTCCATCAAAACATGTACTTCCAACTTACTCGTGGAATAAAAACTTGTCAAAATTCGTACAGAATCGACCATACTTCAATTGCTAACCTTTGGTGAATTTTGAATGTTATAATATTTTGGTGTTTTGTCAAACAACGTTATGTCATCAGGAAAAATGGAAAGGCATTAATAAACATATCATGTGTGTCTTACCAACATATGTAGACAAACGTTTAATTGTACAGATTTTTGAAATTTTCAAGGAAAAAAAGGTCTAGTGTTAACTATACCGTGAATATTAATAGAGGAAAATTGTTTATTAGCGTGGGGTTTATCTACTGCCGTAAATCTGATTAAATCTAAAATGATATGGCTAATTACATACCGTTTAGGTGGTGGAGGGGGTGGTGGGGGAGAGCGTCGTTGACGAGGAGGTGGTGGAGGACGTGGTGGAGGAGGATTTGGGGAAGGAGTCACTGTTCGCGTCCCCATAGGGCAACATCATTTTCCCAACACGTGCCCCAACTTGAGTGTTTTCAAGAATTTACAAAATAACATAGAATTGTGAGATAGAAACTCCTACGCTAGTTTGAGCATAAGTTATATAAAATTCGTTTGTTTGTTTGACAGTTTAGTGCAATAAAAAAAATCGAGAATTGGTGATATTGCTTACACTTGTTTTCTACAAAATCAAACTGTCATCAGTTTTAGTAAAACCAAGTTGTTTTTAAGTCCTAAAATATGATAGGGTCGCTAACACAAACAGTGTGCGCAAAAACAATAATTATTAGCAAGTTGAAGCAAATCACCACAATCACCACATAAACATTTATCATAAAGCACAAGGGGTAAAAAAACATTAATATATTAACCGAAGTCTTCTTCAAAATTCTGCTACTGCACAATGTTTCCTACGCAGATAGAATCAACTAACTGTACAAAATATAACCGCTATACCGGACATTCTTCACTACTCACAACAGACACAAACACTGAACACAAAACTACTGAACAAACACGTCGTCGCCTATACGACATAACTCCCCGAAACATACTGATTATAAATTTACCATGCTTTGACTATGTTTTTCTATAGGTTGTTTTGGCGAGAAGTGCAAAAAATGCTTTTTCTTTCAGGTAGAGAATTAGCTGGAAATCACCAAAATACTTCTGATTATAACGATAAAAAAGTAGTTGTTTTATTCCTCTTCCTATCAATGTTACGCGTTAAGAGTTGGGAAAGGTAGAAAATAGGAAAAATGGAGAGGACGAGAGGTGTTGTGGGTTTTCATGGCCTCAAACCAGGTAACAATGTCATGTGTGTCTTACCGACATATGAAGACAAACTGTTTTGGTACAGATTTGTGAAGTTGTCAAAGACAAAAAAGTTTAGTGCTAATTTCACCGTGAATGATTCTAGAGAAAAGAAATTGTCGTATTAATGCCATGAATCTGATTATATAAAGTTTAAAGAATTGATGTTGAGGAAAAGAATAGGTGCTATTACCGTTATTTTTTGGTTATAGGGCAACTGAAACATGCATCAAATTAGTGGTATTAAGGCTAGGTGCGATTCCCGAGTGGTAAAAAAGCAAATTATCTTATCAAAGAAATTTTTTGACTAGATATTAAATAACAGAATCATACGTCTTAGAGCCAAAACCAGTGGCTAGGCTCATGTTTTCGCATCAGCCTTCTGAAGGAAAAAGATTCATGAAACACTATGCAAAAGAAGAAGAAATGAATATGATGACTTGGTCACATAATCGAGATGCACTCAAGATTTAATTAGTTACAAGATGGTAGGCATGATACACTCATGGTTTCCATGGCAAATAAGAGGCAATCGAACACCTTTGGGAGGTGGTGGGAATTTTTTTCCTTTAGGCGGGGGAGGCGATTCGCGTAATCCTGTTTACGTCCCAACAGGGCAACATCATTTTCCCAACATGAGTGTCCCCACATGAGTGTTTTTGAGCATTTATAAAGTAGCTCAGAGTTGTGGGATTTAAACTCCTAGGTCAGTCTGCAATGTTTTTTCCACATTAAGTTTTCTTCTTCTTTGTTGTAATGCAAGCAAAAAAAATGAGAATTGGTGTTTTTGCTTACATTTGTTTTCTACAAAAATCAAACTGTCATCTTTTTAGTTAAACTAAGTTGTTTTTACGTCCTTAAATTTGATAGGGTCGGTAACACAAAGAGTGCGCAGCAACAACAAAAAATTGCTAGCGGAAGCAAATCACTACACAAATATTTACGAGAAATTGCACAAGGAAAAGGCCAGCATCAATATGCTACCCGAAGTCTTCCTCAGAATTCTGCTACTACACAATGCGTCCTACACGAAAAGAATCAGCTCACTACCTGTAGAAGACATAACCGCTGTGCCGGACGTTCTCCAGTACTCACAACAGACACAAACACCGAACAAAAACTACGGGACAAACAAGTCGACTCCTATAAGAGATAATTAACGGAAACATAATGAATACAAACTTACCAGGCTCCGATTATGAGTTTCTAAATGTTTGAGATTGTTGGTGAGAGAAATGCAAAAATTGATTTTTGCGTGGGGTAGAAATTTCGGAGACAAATCACCAAAATACTTTGAATTATCAAGAATTACAAAAAAATAACTGTTGCATTCCTCTTCCCATCAATGTTACGCGTTGAGAAATGGGAAAGGAAGAAAATAGGGAAAAAGGACAGGGGAGAGGTGTTGTGGGTTCCCTACTTTCATCTGCCCCTTTTCTCTCCTTTTAAGCTATACCCACTAAAATTAAAATATCCCTAGTTGTCTCCCTCCTTCTCCCCTATCTACCCTTTACTCCACTAACCGTCTTCCACTTCCACACATGACAAATCTCTCTCTCTTCTAGCTAGTCCTTGCCCCACTCTCCGGGTCGTTATATTTGCCTGCCCCTTCCTCGTTGTCCTCCCTCCCTTTCCCATTGCCCCCGTTTTATCCTTCTAGCTGCTTCCTCCTTCCCTTTGCTACCCTTCTGCCACTGCCTTCGCTCTTCCCTTCCCCTTCTCTTTTTTACTGGCCCATAACCCTCTAGCCCCTCTTTTCCTCTCCCTCTCACCTGTTGCTCATTGCCCTTTCGATGCTAGCCCCATATTCCTCTCTCTCGCTTGTGTTGTCCATTCCCTCCTACCAACCCGTCTCCCTCTCTTGCGCTACTTGTTCATCCTCTCTCCTACCGTTTCACTTTTGGCCCATCTTCCTTTCTCCCCCTCTTTAGTTGTGCTTTACTCCACTCTCCTACTGGACCCTCTCCCTTTCTCTTGCTCTCCCCACTACTTCTCTCCCTACTAACAACTACGATGTTTCAATCCATTTTTTTTTCTGGTATACTTTCTTGGCCGCAGAGCAAGTAAGAATGTCAGGTGTGTCTTACCAACATATGAAGACATACTGTCTTGTCCAGATTTGTGAGGTTGTCACAGACAAAAAGGTTTAGTGTTAATTTATCCGTGAATAGCTTTTAGAGAAAAGAAATTATGGTCGGGGTGTCTATGTTAGTGCCGTAGATCTGATTCAGTTTATAAGGTTGTGACTAATTTTGTATTGTTTAAAGAACTAGCGTTGAGGAAAAAAATAGGTGTTATTATCATTATTTTCTGTTTAAAGGGATAGCATAAACATGCATAAAATTAGTGGTATTAACGCTAAGAACGATTCCAGATCGGTCAAAAGCAAATTATCTTATTAAAGAAGATTTAACTCGATATTTCATAACATAATCGTAAGTTTAAAAGCCAAAACCAGTGGCTGGGCTCATTGATTCCAATCAACCTTTTGAAGGAAAGAGATTCATTAGAAACCTACAGCAAACAATACGATGACATGGCCATATAATCGAGATGCACTCAGGTTTTTATTAGTTACAAGATGGTAGGCATGATATGTTTGACACTTATTGTTCCCATGGCAGATAAAAGGCAATCAAACACCTTTGGGAGGCGGTGAGGAAGTTTTTCCTTTAGGTGGGGGAGGCGATTGGCGTGATCCTGTTTACGTCCCAACAGGGCAACATCAATTTCCCAGCACCAGTGCCCCAGCATGAGTGATTTCGAGCATTTACAAAGTAGCTCAGAGTTATGGGATATAAACTTCTAAGCTAGTCTGCAATGATTTTTTCACATTAAGTTTTCTTTTTCTTTGTTGTAATGCAAGCAGAAAAACCGAGAATTGGTGATATTGCTTGCATTTGTTTTCTACAAAAATCAAACTGTCATCCGTTTTAGTAAAAAAAAGTTATTTTTAAGTCCTAAAATTCGATAGGGTCGCTAACACAAACTGGGTGCGCAACAACAACAAAAACTTGCAAGCGGAAGCAAATCACCACATAAACGTTTACCATAAAATACCCAAAGGGTAGGGCAGCATCACTATAGTACCCGAAGTATTCCTCAGAATTCTGCCACTACACAATGCGTCCTATACAAAAAGAATCAACTCGCTAACTATAGAAGACATAACCGCTTTGCCGGACGTTCTCCAGTACACAAAAGAGACTCAAACACCGAACACAAAACTACGGGACCAACAAGTCAACGCCTATAAGACATAATTAACGGAAACATAATGATTAAAAACATATGATGCTTCGATTATGTGTAACTGTTTGAGATTTTTGGTGAGGAAATGCAAAAAATGCTTTCTTTGTTTGGTAAAAAATCCACTGCAAAATCACCAAAATACTTCCAATTATCAAACATTACTAAAAAATAACTGTTGTATTCCTCTTCCAATCAACGTTACGCGTCGAGAGATGGAAAAAGTAGAAAATAGGGAAAAAGGACAGGGGGGAGGTGTTGTGGGTTCCCTCGCACAAACCACCACCCCTCTTCCTCTCCTTCTATGGCTAACTTATTTCTCGCCTGTGACCGTCTCTCCATCTCTCCTTGTGAACCATTTTCGTCTATTCCCATTATTTTCCTCTGTCCCCTTTCTTCCCTTTCAAGCTACATCGACTAAAATTTTAAAATATATCCCTAGTTGTCTCCCTTTTGCTCCCCTATCTACCCTTTACTCCACTAACCCTCTTCCACTTCCATACATGCCCAATTTCTCTCTCTTCTAGTTAGTCCTTGCCCAACTCTCCGGGTCGCCTATATTTGCCTGCCCCTTACGTCTTGTCCTTCCTCCCTTTTTCCGTTGCCCCTTCGATCTCCTTCTAGCTGTTTACTCCTTTCCTCTCCTACTCTTCTACCACTCCCTTCACTCTTCCTGTACCCTTTTCTTCTAGTGGCCAATAACCTCCTAGCCCCTCTTATCCTCTCTCTCTCACCTGCTGCTTGTTGCCCTTTCGATGCTGGCCCCAGCTTCCCCACTCTCTCGATTCTGTTGTCCATTCCCCCATTTTCCTACTAACCCCTCTCTCTCTCCTACTGCTTGTTCATCCTCTCTCCTGCCGTTTTACTTTTGGCGCATCTTCCTTTCTTCTCCTCATTTGTTGTGCTTTGCGCCACTCTCCTACTGGACCCTCTCTCTTTCTCCTGCTCTACCCTTTACTTCTCTCCCAACCAACAGCTACTATGTTTCATTCTATTTTTTTTTTTTTACTTCCAATTATCAAAACTTACAAAAAAAATCCTGTTATATTCCTCTTCCCATCGATGTTACGCGTCAAGAGATGGGAAAGGTAGAAAATAAGTAAAAAAAACAGGGCGAGAGGTGTTGTAGGTTCCCTTTCACCACCACTACCCCTCTTCTTCTCTTTCTCTCGCTAACTTATTTTTCGCCAGTAACCGTCTCTCCATCTCTCCTTCTAGACCATTTTCCTATATTCCCATTATTTTCCTCTGTCCCATTTTTAAGCTACACCATCTAGAATTCTAAAAAAATATCGCTGGTCGTCTCCCTCCCGCTCCTATATCTACCCCTTACTGCACTAACCCTCTTACAATTCCATACATGCCCGGCTTCTCTCTCGTCTAGCTAGTCTTTGCCCTACTCTCTGGACCGCCTATAATGCCTGCCCTTTCCCTCTGTCTTTCCCACCCTTTTCCCGTTGCCCCCACTTTCTCCCTCAAGCCGCCTCCTCTTCCTCTCCCATACTGCCCCTTTTACCACTCCCTCCGCTCTTTTACTGCCCTTCTCTTAGAATGGCATCTTTCACTCTAACCCTCTAGCTCCTCTTCTCCTCTCTCTCTCACCTACAGCTCGTTGCCCTCTGGAAAGTGGCCCTATCTTCTCCCCTCTTGTTCATTCTTCTCTTCTACTACTAATCGTTCTCCCTCTCTCCTGCTGCTTGTTCATCCTCTCTCCTGCCATTTCACTTTTGGCCTATCTTCCTCACTCCCCTACTTTTGTTCTACTTTACCCCACTCTCCTACTGGACCCTGTCCCTTTCTCCTATTCTCTCTCCTCTCTACTTCTCTGCCCTCTACTTCTCTCCCCTCTACTTCCCTCCCAACCTACAGCTACGGTGTTCACTCTTTCACGTTGGCCACCCTCTCCCTCTCACCCTCTCCAAATCTCTCTAATAGCACCTTTTCGATCAAAAACCAATATAAAAGTAATAGAGAGAGAGAGTGAGAGAGAACTTCTCTTCAATCAAACGTTACTACCGTTTGACAAAAAATAATTTCTTTTTGTTTGTACAAGTGGGAACCACAAAAAAAAGTGGGCCAAAAGTTTTTTTACTTTAGTGTTCTTAAACAAGCATGTTTTTCTGTTTTCGCATGCATAAACAATCATCGCCCCATCATATTTGAAAAACGTCCAAACTCCAACATGATTCACAACCGTGATACAACGACTTAGGATGAAAGAACATGTTTCAATTCCATTTTTTTTTGGTCCCCGAGTTCACGTTGTCTAAAGGTTTTCATTGTACAATATTTTCTTGGCCTCAAATCAAGTAACAACGTCATGTGTATCTAACCAACATATGAAGACAAACTGTTAATGCACAGATCTGTGAAGTTTGTCTGAGACATAAAGGTTCGGTGTTAATTTCACCGTAATTAGCTTCTAAAGAAAATAAATTACTGTTGTGGTGTCTATATTAGTACCATAAATCTGAATCACTTTCAAATAATATGACTAATTTTATAGCGTTTAAAGAATTAACGTTGAAAAAAAGAATAGGTGTTATTACCATTATTTTGTGCTTATAGGGCAAAATTAATAGGCATCAAGTAAATGGTTTAACTCTGAAAACGATTCCCTATTTGTCAAAAACAAATTATCTTATCAATGACATTTTTGAATTGATATTAAATAGCAAAATCATAAGTTTTAGAGCCAAAACCAGTGGCTAGGCTCATGTTTTCCTATCAGCCTGTTGAAGGAAAGAGATTTATAAAACCCTACTGGAAAAGAAGAAAAAATGAATACAATGACGTGGCCACATGACCGAAATGCACTTAGGTTTTTCTTAATTATAAGACGGTAGGCATGATATGTTTGACACTTATGGTTCCCATGGCAAATAAGAGGCAATCAAACACCTTTGGGAGGCGGTGGGGAATTTATTTTTTTGGCTGGTGGGGGAGGCGGTCGGCGTGGCGTAGATCCTGTTCACGTCACAGTGCAACATCATTTGCCCAACACGAGTGCCCCAACATGAGAATTTTTGACCACTTACAAAATAACTCAAAGTTATGAGATATAAACTTCAATGTTAGTCTGCAATGATTTTTTCACAGGAAGCTTTCTTCTACTTTGTTGTAATGCAAGCAGAAAAATCAAGAATTGGTGATATTGCTTGCACTTATTTTCTACAAAAATTAGTTTGCCGTCGATTTTACTAAAGCCAAGCTGAGTTGCTTTTAAGTCCTGAATATTGATATGGTTGCTTACTCAAACAGCGTGCTCAACAACAACAAAAATATACAAGCGGAAGCAACCTCCACATAAACATTTACCATAAATTGCACAAGGGGTAGACCAACATGAACATATTACGCGAAGTCTTCCCCATAATTCGGCTTCTACACAATGCTTCCTACACATATAGAAATAATTTATTAACTGTACAAGACATAACCGCTGTATCAGACGTTCTTCACTACTCACAACAACACAAACATCGAGCACAAAACTACGAGACAAACACGTCGACGTCTATAAGACATAATTCACAGAAACATAATGATTATAAACTTACCATGCTTTGATTATGTGTTTCTACCTGTTTTATGAGAGAAGTGCAAAAAATGCTTTTTTCTTCAGGTAGAAATTAAACCGGAAATATACCAAACTACATCCAGTTATCAAACATTACAAAAAAAAAACTGTTGTATTCCTTTTTTATGAATGTTACGCGTCGAGAGATGGGAAAGGTAGAAAATAGGGGAAAAAGACAAGGCGGGAGGTGCTCTATGTTCCCTTTCACCACCACTACCCCTCTTCTTTTCTTTCTCTCGCTAACTTGTTTCTCGCCTGTAACTGTCTCTTCATCTCTCCATCTCGACCATATTCTCTTTTTCCCATTATCAGCTTTCAAGCTACACCCACCAAAACTTTAAAAAATACCGCTGGTCGTCTCCCTCCCTCTCCTCTATCTACCCCTTACTCTACTAACCCTCTTCTACTTCCACACATGCCGAACTCTTCTCTCGTCTAGCTAGTCTTTGCCCTAGTTTCTGGAACGCCTCTATTCGCCTGCCTTTTCCCCGCGTCCTTCTCACCCTTTTCCCGTTGCCCCCACTTTCTCCCTCAAGCCGCATCCTCTTCCTCTCCCCTACTACCCCTTTTACCACTCCCTCCGCTCTTCTTTTGCCCTTCTCTTACAACGGTACCTTTCACTCTAACCCTCTTCTCCACTCTCTCTCACCTATTGCTTGTTGCCCTCTCGATGCTGGGCCCATTTCACCCCTCTTGTCCATTCCTCCCTTTTACTACTTACCGCTTTCCCTCTCTCCTGCTGCTTTTTCATCCTCACTGCTGCTTCCCCACTTTTGTTCTTCTTTACCCCACTTTTGTTCTTCTTTACCCCACTCTCCTACTGGACCCTGTCCCTTTCTCCTATTCTCTCTCCTCTCTACTTCTCTGCCCTTTACTTCTATCCCCTCTACTTCTCTCCCAACCGACAGCTACGGTGTTCAATCTTTCTCGTTGGCCACCCTCTCCCTCTCACCCTCTCCAAATTTCTCCAATAGCACCTTTTTGATGAAAAACCAGTATAGTAGTGACAGGGAGAGAGATTGAACGGGAAGTTCTCTGCAATGAAACGTTACTACCGTTTGACAAAATATAATTTCTTTTTGTTTGTACACGCGCCGTCATGTTTGTAAAACGTCCAAACTCCAACATTATTCACAACCGTGATACAACGACTTTGGATGAAAGAACATGTTTCAATTCAGTTTTTTTTTGGTTCTCGAGTTCACGTTGTCTAAAGGTTTTCATTGTACAATATTTTCTTGGCCTCAAATCAAGTAACAACGTCATGTATGTCTTACCAACATATGAAGACAAAATGTTACTGTATAGAATTGTGAAGTTGTCTGGGAAAAAAAGGTTTGGTGTTAATTTCACCGTAATTAGCTTCTAAAGAAAAGAAATTACTGTTGTGGTGTCTATATTATTGCCACAAATATGAATCACTTTAATAGAATGTGGCTATTTCTATATCGTTTAAAGAATTGACGTTGAAGAAAAGATTAGGCCTATTAGTTACCGTTAATAGGCATGAAATTAGTGCTATTAACGCTAAAAACGATTCCCTATTTGTCAAAAACAAATTATCTTATGAATGGCATTTTTGAATAGATATTAAATAACAAAATCGTATGGTTTGAAGCCAAAACCAGTGGCTAGGCTCATGTTTTCCTATCAGCCTATTGAAGGAAAGAGATTTATAGAACTCTACTGGAAAAGAAGAAGAAATGATTACAATGACGTGGCCACATAACCGGAATGCACTTAGGTTTTTCTTAATTACAAGACGGTAGGCATGATATGTTTGACACTTATGGTTCCCATGGCACATAAGAGGCAATCAAACACCTTTGGGAGGTGGTGGGGAAATTTTTCTTTTGGCTGGTTGGGGAGGCGGTCGGCGTGGCGTAGATCCTGTTCACGTCCCAACAGTACAACATCATTTGCCCAACACGAGTGCCCCAACATGAGAATTTTTGACCACTTACATAATAATTCAAAGTTATGAGATCTAAACTTCGATGTTAGTCTGCAATGATTTTTTCTCAAGAAGCTTTCTTCTACTTTGTTGTAATGCAAGCAGAAAAATCAAGAATTGGTGATATTGCTTGCACTTATTTTCTACAAAAATCGATTTTACTAAAACCAAGCTGAGTTGCTTTTAAGTCCTAAACATTGATATGGTTGCTTACTCAAACATGAGTAAGCAACCACCACATATACATATACCATAAATTGCACAAGGGGTAGACCAACATCAATATATTACGCGAAGTCTTCCCCATAATTCGGCTTCTACACAATGCTTCCTACACATATAGAAATAATTTATTAACTGTACAAGACATAACCGCTGTATCGTACGTTCTCCACTACTCACAACACAAACATCGAACACAAAACTACGAGACAAACACGTCGACGTCTATAAGACACAATTCACAGAAACATAATGATTATAAACTTATCATGCTTCGATTATTTGTTTCTACCTGTTGTTTGAGATTTTTGTGAGAAGTGCAAAAAATGCTTTTTTCTTCAGGTAGAAAATAAGCCGGAAATATACCAAAATACATCCAGTTATCAAACATTACAAAAAGAAACCTGTTGTATTCCTCTTCCCATCAATGTTACGCGTCGAGAGATGGGGAAGGTAGAAAATAGGGGAAAAGGACAAGGCGGCAGGTGTTCCCTTTCGCCACTACTACCCCTCTATTTTTCTTTCTCTCGCTGAATTATTTCTCGCCTGTTTCTTCATCTCTCCATCTAGACCATTTTTTTTTCTTCTATTCCCATTATTTTCCTCTGTCCCTTTTTTCCCTTTCAAGCTACACCCACTAAAATTTAAAAAAATATCACTGGTCGTCTCCCTCTTCCTCCCCTATATACCCTTTACTCCTCTAACCCTCTTCAACCTCCACACATGCCCAACTTCTCTCTCTACTAGCTAGTACTCTTCGGACCGCCTCTAGTCGCCTGCCTCTTCCCCCATGTTCTCCCTACCTTTACCCGTTGCCCCCTCTTTCTCCCTCTAGCCGCCTCCTCCTCTCCTTTGCTGCCACTTCTACCACTCCCTCCGCTCTTCCCTTCCCCTTCACTTCAACTGTCCCCTTTCACTCTAACCCTCTTCTCCTCTCTCTCTCACCTGCTGCTCGTTGCCCTCTCAGTGTTGGCCCCATCTTCCCCCCTCTCGCTTTTGTTGTCCATTCCCCTATTCTCCTACTGACCCCCCCTCTCTCCCTCTGCTTGTTCATCCTCTCTCTTGCTGTTTCAGTTTTGGCACATCTTCCTTTCTCTTCCTCTTTTGTTGTGCTTTACCCCACTCTTTTACTAAACCCTCGACCCTCTCCTTTTCTCCTGCTCTCCCCTCTACTTCTCTCCCAACCAAAAACTACGGTGTTCCCTCTTTCTCTCTGGCCACCCTCTCCAAATCTCTCCAATAGCACCTTTTCCATCAAAGACCAGTACAAGAGTGATAGAGGGAGAGAGTGAGAGGGAACTTCTCTTCAACCAAACCTTACTACCGTTTGACAAAATATAATTTCTTTTCGTTTGTACACATGGGAATCACAAAAACAAGAGGGCCAAAAGATTGTTTTGCTTTAGTGTACTTAAACAAGCATACATTTTCGGTTTCGTATACGTAAACAATCATCGCGACATCATATTTGCAAGAAGTCCAAACTCCAATGACTTACAATGAAGGAATATGTCTCAATCCCATTTTCTGGTTCCTCCAGTTCACGTTAGCTGACGGTCTTAATTGTACAATATTTTTTTGGCCTCAAACCAAGTAACAATGTCGTGTGCGTCTTACCAACACATGAAGACAAACAGTACAATATTTTCTTGACCTCAAACCAAGTAGCAAGTCCATGTGTGTCTTACCAACCTATGAAGACGAACTGTTTTTGTACAGATTTGTGAAATTGATTAGTGTTAATTCCACCGTGAATAGCTTTTTGAGAAAAGATTTTACTGTTGTGGTATCTTTATTAGTGCTATATATCCGGTTCAATTTAAAAGGATGTGGCTAGTTTTACATCGAGCAAAGAATTGACGTTGAGGGAAAAATAGGTGTTATTACCTTTATTTTGTGCTTATACGGTTAAATAAACAGGCATCAAATTAGTGGTATTAACGCTAAGAACAATTCCCGATTTGTCAAAAACAGATTATCTTATCTAAGAATTTTTTTGACTAGATATTATATAACAGTATCGTATGTTTTAGGGCTAAAGCCAATGGTTGGGCTCCTGTTTTCCCATCAGCATTTTGAGGAAAGAGATTCATAGAACCCTACTGCATAAAAATAAAAAATGAATACAATGACATGGTCACATAATCAATATGCACTCAGGTTCTTATTAGTTACGAAATGCCAAGCATGATATGTTTGACACTTATGGCTCCCATGGCAGATAAGAGGCAATCAAACACCTTTGGGAGGCGGTGGGTAATTTTTTCTTTTAGGAGGCGGTGGGGGGCTTCTTTTCCTAGGTGGGGGAGGCGAACGGCGTGGATTAGTTCCTGTTCACGTTCCAATAGGGCAACATCATTTTCCCAGCACGAGTGCCCCACCATGAGTATTTTCGATCATTTATAAAATAACTCATAATCATGAGATCTAAACTCCTATGCTAGTCTGCAATAATTTTTTCACATTTTCTTTCACTTTGTTGTGATGCAAGCAGAAAAATCGAGAATTAGTGATATTGCTTGCATTTGTTTTTGTGCTTGTTGTTGTTATTTGTTTGTTTGTTTTTTTATTTTTGGGTCAATTGTATACAGTCCAATGAGTCTATCGGTTCTGCCATACCCTGTTTTGATTCTTGATAAAATTATAATAGTACATGGTTCGTCTTATTGCAATCTAGTTCTAGTTTTGCATACCCAACACAATGGATAGATTGGGTGTATTATTATGATTGTCCTTATAAATCGTATTTTAATTGTGCTTATATTCATGTATATTCAAGCACAATAATACACAATATTTATTGTGTATTCTATTTTACAATGTTTTATCCATATCAAATTACCAATACGATAGTAAGTGTAGATTTTCTAACCATTATATCTTTTGTGAGATTGTGTACTGTTAAATAGCTTATTTCATGAATCATAATGTATGCATAAAATCCCATAGCAACGTGTAGAATGAAGACTTTTCATTTTTCCAAATTGCTGATATTTTTGAAGCACTAACCTCCAATCGAGATGTTGATTGAAAAAACGCCAAACGATGAATCAGAGTAGCCATCCACAATCTGAACAGGTTTTCCATTCACAAAAATATGTAAGAACTTTAGAAGAAAAAAGAAAAAAATCTACAAAAAGGATTATCGACAGTAGGACGCGATGTTTGTAATGCTTTTGCCTTACTGGTTTTGGTGTTTTATTGATAAACAGTTGTAGCTATTAGCTTGCAAAGTCTTTTATCACGATGCCTAGACCACAGCAAATGTCTTATCATCTGAAAGAGAGAGAGAGAGAGGAAGAATTAAATTCACTTTTTCCCGTGAATTGTGACATCTTGGTAACATGCCGTAAAATCGAGACTTTGCTCTGAAGTTCTCTGGCATACTAAAGTTCTACGAAATGAAGAAAAAAACCGAACAAATCCCTGCACTAATTATGCCAATCTCTTTTCACTATTCAAAATTCTCATCATCCATTAGAAATAATAGCCGAAAAGATTAAGATTTTGTAAAATCCTACACAAAAAAAAGCTTTAACAATAACCGGGGATGCAAAACCGAGAAGTAACAAACTCACGATTATGTATGTGTTATTTTGAAGAAGAAATATACCGTCCCAGAAAGATTGATCTCCACAACTCCGATCGTTGTCATCTACTCTCCAAGTTGTATTCGGACCCACATTATAAACGTAGATTGTTGTATCAAAGGTAGAGTTGTCACAAGTTGACATGGTTACAACCTGAAGACGACATTCATTTCAAGAATTTCAAAATTGAGAGTGGTTTAGGAAGAAAAGCACAGAGGGAAAATGCTATAGATTGTTACCTCTAAATGCCCGTGTTCACATCCACAATTCAGTTATTTTTAAGCCATAAATGAGTAACACTAGATAATTTGCAACTTCTTGGGAGATGTTAACACACTTTTTAAAAGAATATTGGTAGATGTGGCTTTTCCCATTAAACAAATATTTGAATCATCCAAATCAGGTCTATAATTAACTTATTAGAAATCTTACAGTGCAGACTTTTCAACATGAGTGGATGGTTTCAAACTCTATAATTTTGAAAACGCCACGACAAAATGAGTTGGCATCACAAAAATAGAGTGGATTACAACAATTTAAAATATTATGCTCAAAAACTGACGAACACTATATCCGTCAATCGTGTGCAATTGTGAAACAAAACTACAAAAATGTGGTTGTTATCACGCCTCGAGCCTAAGACCTAGAGGAACACGATAGCATTTTTTTCTCCACAAACTAATTTTTTTGGATGAAATTTTGTAGGAAGGCATGATCCCCAAATCGAGAAAGCTAGGCTTTTTCTGGGCATACCGTCACTGTATATGATGGCTGTTTTGGTCGTAGAAATAACCAAATAAATTTAAAGTGATTTGTTTTTTTGACTGCGCGATATAAGATGCAAGGAAAACAAAGATAAAAATATTTGAACTTGACTTTGGAGAATGAAGTAATGTAATTCCTCTTTTCTTCTATTTATCTGTTTACTTACTTATCGGCATTGGGTTCTATATAACACTCTTGTTTATAGTTGCAGTTTTAGTCCCTTTTGTTTAAGAAGTCACGACAGTTCTGCATATCTTCTCTTTGCCGTACGGTTTATATCTCAATTTGTTTGCTTGCTTTAATATTTATGTTTGCACCATCAAAATTCTGCATACCCAGTACATATTTCTCAAAAAAAATTATCCGTAGGTGGTGAACTTAGCCCTTTAATTCCATGCAGTGGAAATTCTTCAAAAATCCAAAAACGGATCAATTCAGAGTTCAATTTTGAGGGATATTTTTTTACGGTTTTGGATCTTCTCATTTACTTTTGTTGATTATGCGTTGGATTCTATTCTATGCTCCTTATTTGTTTTCATTACTCCATTAAAAAGCAATGTTCATATTACTGCTTTTTACGATTCTAACGTTAATCATAAGATATACATGCATAACATGGTAAGACTTGTTACTGAGTGATATGACATTTAGAGAAATTTTACAAAATTACAAAAACGGCAACATTTGCCTTAAGCAAGTTGATATAATCATGACATGTTCATTACAATTTTCTTACTTATGTGGTGTGAAAAAATTTCAGATACACTCTTTCATGGGCGGAATGCTCAGGTTATCTAGTGCAAATGGGTATTTTCTCCAAATAAAAGCGCACTTTTTTAAGCCCATTTTTCTCAACTAATGTCTTTATTTTACAAAAAGAAAAAAAATAAAAATAAAAAAAGTACTAGTCAATATGAGCAAATGCTTTTTTCGAGCCAGTCACCTTGTCTTTTGAAGCCATGACGACTTTAGGAAAATTCCATAATCAAAAAATGAGTAGAGCATTTCTATTTTCCCATTGTAAGATATTTTTTCTCGCTATTTAGTTTCAATTGTGACTCCTTTTAGCACCAAACAACTTCACTTGTACAAGCATCACGCTCCCTTTCAATTTTTTTTTCAAAAACGGGTGTACAATTGCTGAATGACAACCAAGTGTATCATCCTAATAATGTCATGCCAGTCCATCTTGAAAATTGTATAACGGTAACGAAGATAAAAAGAGCAGATGCATGTGTGTCCGTTTACTTCCGAGTGACGAAATTAGTACCGCCCCCTTTGGTGAACTATTATTCCCTTTCATTTGAATGCTTACATTCTCATTGGTAGGTTTCCAACTCACATGTAGCATAATAAATTAGAATATTTACAAAAAACCAAATCTTCTCTATTTCGCTTACATTAGTGCTTTCTCCACTTGGTTTGAATAAATTTTTCCACTCCAACGACTTTTTCTAGTAGCAAGTAGAAGGAAAGAGGACTCTTAAGGTTTGGAGGCAGGCCCACCTGGTCGGTTGGTGACGTGTATTGGAACCCGACATCCGGACCGGGACTAGCTGTATGCATGTTTGTGGAGTTAGTAGTGTCACCCTCGTAGTTAAAAGGCAGCGATGAGATAATGATGGAGTTGTTGTATGTCCGCTCACATGGAGGTCCTTTGCAAACTGCAAAAGTTCAACAGCGATGTTTAGAAGGTGAATGGTTTAAATCAAATGCCCAATCTTGTATTTCACTAATCACTATTTGTAACCCATTTGTAACTTGTGCTGCATGAATGTCGAAGAACACACATTGAGAGGTACAATTTTAGTATTTGTACTTAAAAGAGTTCAATATACTTAGACATAACAGAATCTCACATGGAAAATCAACGGGACAACAGTTATCCCCTGGACATTGGCATCTGTTCAAAATTTCATTTTGCGCCGCCCAAGTAGCTAAGAGAGCGTAATTCTAGACCTGTTTGGATAAATTCGACTGCATTTTAACATTTAGTAGTTTTTATCCTCAAAAAATGAATTCTCGATAAACAATCCATATTTTGTAAGGTCAAAAAAATTCAAAACGATGCGATCACGATAAAACCCACTCATTTCGATTTTATTTGATGAGTGGCATAAGAGCGCGAAGATACATTGTTTTTGTTGGATTGGCACGTGAAGCCGGTCCAATACGGGGTAGAATATGGAATATCCATACTCGAGCCGCCCGTAATAAATGGGTACGGACCCGCCAGTCTCTACATCGAGCTGGTGGCACAGTGGTAGTGCGTTCGCAGCTGAAGTGAAAGGTCCCAGGTTCGAACCCTGGCCGGCTCAATTTACCCAAGTGTGGGACATGCCGAATCCCGGATTTCTAGGAAATCTAACAGTTTTGCATTTTTGAAAATGCAGAATTTGATCTAGAAAACTGTTCCGCGTCCAGAGAGAGGAGTGGCATCTAAAAGGGAAAAGGAAAAGGGAGAACAAGAGAGCACAGGAGGGGTAAAGGGTTCCATCTGACCACCCCTACCTCTTTTCATCTCCATCGCTTGCTAGCTTATGACTCACCCGCTGACATCTCTCCATCTCTTTTTATGCCCATTTTCCCCTAATTACACTCTTTTCCTTTATCCCTTTCCTCCTATTTTCTACTGCACTCTCTTCCTCTCACGCTAAAACCGTCTCCCCCCGTTCTCTTCTTGATAGTACCATTTCCTCTCATTGTGCCACGGATTCTCAACTTGCCGATTTCCTCACCAAGCCACTCCCCCGCTCTAAACTCTCCCTCAATCTAAACCCTTTCGCTAGTTTGAAATGATGTTTAAACATAGGTTTTTTTCCTATGTTGTAGTGCGACCAGAAAAAATCGAGAATTATTGCTATTCCTTACATTTGTTTGCTACAAAAATAAAAATGTCGTGCGTTTTGTTTTTGCCAAGCAATAGACTCATGTATATGTCGTTTAAAAAACATTGGCTATAAAGGCTTGATGATATAGGCTAACCAATGGCCAAACATACTTCCCCACGGCAAAAATACTTCAACTTCTAGTTTTTGGGGTTTGTATTTTATTTATGCGCCTGTTATTGTTATTTTTTTTTTTCTTTTTTTCGGTCAATTGTCCTAAGTCCGTAGTGTTGATTCATGTAGTAGATAATTCATTGTAGTGCCATCTAGTTTTAGTTTTGCATACCCAACACACTAAATAGATTGAGAGCATTATTATGATTGTGCTGATCGTTTGTTCTTTGATTGTGCTTGAACTCATTTGTGTTCATGCACAATAATACACAATAATTATTGTTTATTTTATTTTACAATGTTTTATTCATTTTAAATTGCCAATACAGTATTTTCTGTGGAATTTAAAACAATTCTATTTTTTGCGGGATTGCAAAATATTGAATGGCTAAGTTCATAAATCATATTGTATAAAAAATCCCACAAAAACACGTGTAGAATACAGACTTTTCGTTTTCCAAATTGTTGATATTTTTGAAGCACTAACCTCCAATCCAGATTGAAAAAATGCCAAACGATGAATCAGAGTAGCCATCCACAATCTGAACAGGTTTTCCATTCACAACAACATATAAGAACTTCAGAAAGAAACAGAAAACCATCTATAAGAAAGACTATCGAAATTTGTACACTGTGTTTGTAATGCTTTCACCTTGCTGATTTTGATGTTTTATTGATAAATAGCTCTAGCTTGCAAAGTCTTTATAACCATGCCTAGACCACAAAAAACGTCTTATCATTTGAAAAACAGAGAGAGGCAGAATTTAATTCACTTTTTCTCGTAACTTGTGACATTTTGATAACATGCCGAGATTTCAAGACTTTGCTCTCAAGTACTCTGGCATACTAATTGAACATATTCCTCCACGGATTACAACAATTCGTTTTATTATTCAAAATTCTCATCATCCATTAAAAAAACTGACTGAAAAGATTAAAAGATTTTGTAAAATTCTACACAAATAAAATCTCAACAACGATGGAGGATGTAAAACTGAAAAGGAACAAACTCACGATTATGTATGTGTTATTTTGAAGAAAGGAAACACTATTCAAGAAGGAACTACTTCCACAACTGTCATCGTTGTCATCTATTATCCAAGTTGAATCCGGCCCCACGTTATAAACGTAGTGTTGTGTCAAAGGTAGAGTCGTCACAAGTAGACATGGTTACAACCTGAAGACGACATTCAATTCAAGTCATTCAAGATGGAGAGTGGTTGAGAAAGAAAAGCACAGAGGGAAAATGCGATAGATTTTCAACTTAGAATGCCTGTGTTTGCATCCACATTATACTATTTCTTAGATGTAGATGCACAACACTACATAGCCCGCAAAACTTGGGAAATGTTCAAAAATTTAACAACCTTTTTAAAACAAAATTGTCTAGAAGTTGCTGCTCCCATTAAAAAAGTTGAATCATCCAAGTCATTCCTACAACTAACTACTTAGAAATCTTATAATGGAGACTTTTCAACATGAGTCGATGGTTTCAAACTCTATGTTCTTGGAATTGCCACGACAAAAACTATTGCGCATCACAAAAAACATGCAGGAAAACAGACAGGATTTTAACAATTTAAATAATATGCTCAAAATATGACTAACACTAAATCCCTCAATCGAGTGCAATTGTTAAACAATGTTCATATTTACTGCTTCTTATCATTCTAGTGTTAATCAAGAGATTTCTATGCACACAATAGTAATAACTGTTATTGGGTGATATGATATATAGAGAAGTTCACAAGGCTACAAAAAACGGCAACAATTGCCGTACGAATGAAGCTGATATTTTTATGACTTGTTCGTTACAAGTTTCTTACTTATGTGATATGAAAAAGGATTATATACACTCTCTCATGGGTGGCCTAATGGGTATTTTCTCCAAATAAAAGTGCACTTTCTTAAGCCTTTTTCTCAAGTAATGCTTTTAATTTACAAAAAGCAAAAAAAGAATATATACTAGTCGATATGAAAAAATGTTGTTTTCAAGCAAACCAGATTGTCTTTCGAAACCATGACAACATCAGGAAAATTCCATCATGAAAAGATGAGTAGAGCGTGCCTTTTCAGTTATTTTTTCCATTGTAAAAAACTATTTTTTACTGTTTAGTATCAATTGTGACCCTCTTAAACACCAAACTATTTCACTTGTACAAGTACCACACTCACTTTCAAGATTTCTTCAAACATACGGTGTACAAAAGTTGAAAGATGACCAAGTGTCTCATCCTAAAAATGTTATGCCAGACCATCTTGACAATTGAGTAACGGTTACGAAGATAAAAATTGCAGATGCATGTGTGCGTCTAGAGTTGGTTTGTTTGTCCACTGACAAAATTAGAACTGCCCCTTCGGTGAACAATATTCCCTTTCATTTAAATGCTTTCATTCTTTGAATGCTTACATTCTTATCGGTATGTTTCTTACTCACACGCAGCAAAATAAATTAGAATATTTACATAGAACCTTAGCTTCCCTTTTTCACTTACATTAGTAGTTTTTCCCCTTGAATTGCATAAATTTTCCCATTTTAACGACATTTTTAATAGCAAGTAGAAGGAAACAAGACTCTTAAGGTTTGGTGGCGGGCCCACCTGGTCGGTTGGCGACCTGTACTGGAACCCGACATCCGGACCGGGACTAACTGTTTGCATGTTTGTGGAGTTAGTAGTGTCACCGTCGTAGTTAAAAGGCAGCGATGAGATAATCACGAGGTTGTTGTATGTCCGCTCACATGGAGGTCCTTTGCAAACTGCAAAAGTTTAACAGCGATGGTAAGTTGGTGAATGGTTTAAAACAAGTGCCCAAGCTTGTATTTCACTGATCACTATTTGTAACCGTTCTGTAACTTGTGCTGTATGAAAATCGAAGAACACACATTGAGAGGTACAATCTTAAGCTTTTGTATTTATAAGAGTAATTTGCTGACATACTTAGACAAAATCTCACATGGAAAATTACCACAACAACAATTATTCTTTGGGCATTGGTATCTGTTGGACATTCAATATCGCATCGTCCAAGTAGCAAAGCTAGAGTTAACACAGAACTTGTTTGGATAAATTCGACTATAATTCACATTTAGTCGTTTCAATCCCCAAAATAATGAATTCTTCATAAACAATCCACACTCTGTAAGGTCAAATAATATTCCAAAACGATTCTATCACGATAAAAACTAATCATTTAAAATAAATTTTAAAATGACACTGAATATACCTGATTTCGCATTTTCGAAAATATAAAATTTGATCTAGAAAACGATTAGAACAACCCCGGCTTTTAAAAAAACCAAAATCTTATGCTTCCGATGAAGCTATATCATTTTGAAATCCAATAATTTCTTTTTTGCACTGGGTAATAAATCAGCCGGAAGTCAGAAACCAAGCATTACCAAAAAATACAGTTATATTCCTCTTCCCATCAACGTTCCACGTTAAGAGAGAAAAGAGTGGCAGGTAAGAAGGAAAAGGAAAAGGGAGAACAAGACAGCACAGGAGGAGTAAAGGGTTCCCTCTAACCACCCCTACCTCTCTCCATATACATCTCTTGCTTTATTACTCATGCGCTGACATCCCACCAGCTTTTTGTATGGCCATTTTTCTCTAATCACATTCTTTCCCTTTGTCCCCTTCCTCCCCTTTTCCGCTACAACCTCTTCCTCTCACGTTCAAACCTTCTCCACCCTCCTCTCCTCTCCCTCCTGGTTCACTCTCTTCCCCAAGCCCCTCTAACCCTCTTCCACTTGCGTGACGGCCCATTTCCCTCTCTTCAAGCTAGCCCCTACTCTCAGCTCCAGCACGCCTTTCTTCGAATGCCCTTTTCCCTAGCTAGCCTCCCTCCCATTCCCCGCTTCTCTCTCGTCCTCGCTCCAACTGCCTCCTCTCTTCCCGCTCCCCCGTCTACCACTCCCTACCCTCTTCCCTCCCCCGTCTATCCCACTAGATTTCACTCTATCCCTGTAGCCCCTCTTTTCCTCCTCCCCTCACATGCTACTCATTTCCCTTTCTCGCTGCTGGCCCATCTTCTCCTCTCCCTTTCATCCACTCTTCTTTCCACATCTCCTACCAACACTCTCTCTCTCTCTCTGGCTACTTGGTCATCCTCTCCTGCTGGCCCTTCCCTCTCACACTGTGTGCCCATCTTCCTCACTCCCTTATTCCGCTTTCTTTCCCCCCACTCTCCTATTGGCCCCTCCCCTTCCCTCCTGCTCCCCCGTCTTCCCTTTCTAGCCAGACCGTTGCAATCTTCCATTTTTTCATGCTGGCCACGTTTCCCTCTCCTTCTCTCCTCTTGTCCCAGCTACATCTCTACCATGGGCCCTTTACCCTCACTCTGCTGCTCGCCCGCTCCCTCTATCCTACACGTGCGCCATTTAGTTTGTATGACAGAGTTAAAAGGGAAAATGGTTGGAACAGCGTGAGGGAGGGAGAGAGGGAGAGAGTGAGATAAATTCTCCCTGCAATCAAAGTTAGTCTGGTTTGACAAGAAAATATTTTGTGGAAAACAAAAAAACAAGTGCAAAGCAAAATTTTTGTTTTGTTTTAGTTCACATAAACAGGCATCCGTGAAATGGTGTGTAGTCTAAATTTTAAACTCCAACATGATTTAGAACCGTTTTTAAAAGATCTAGGATAGAAGCACATGTTTCAATCAAATTTTTATTTTTGGGTCGCAAATTCACGTTGTATGTCGGTTTTAACCGGTTTACCCGATGCCCAATCTAGAATATATTTGTTTCACCTCAAACCAAGCAACCAAAAACCCGCCCATTTTCTCCACCCTGTAAACGTGTTAAGATCTTCTTTACATTATTTATTATCTCGTGGTCTCTACTTAAGTCAATGATACCTAACTTGTGACAATGTGTGACATGTTGAAACATATACATAGTTTCCTAACTCAAGTTATATTCCGATGGTAAATAACAAAAATTGGATTGAAAACATGTACCTCCATCCTTATGCGTGGATAAAGACTTGTTAACCACAAAAAGTGCAGCAATATTTGGTCTAGTTCTGAAAATAAGGTACATGAGGCAGTCAAATGCCTCTTTGTAGGGAACATCTTCTCAACAAACCGAGCTTGACCACAGGAGCATAGTTCTCGGTGGAATCCACTCCCTTTTTCTCCTGAAAAGCTTTGCACACAGGTCTAGCCTTATATTTTTATAGCTTCTCCCAACG
The DNA here is from genome assembly GCA_037447655.1 of Zygnema cylindricum. Classification (NCBI taxonomy): domain Eukaryota; kingdom Viridiplantae; phylum Streptophyta; class Zygnematophyceae; order Zygnematales; family Zygnemataceae; genus Zygnema; species Zygnema cylindricum. The sequence continues at coordinate 91,931 of JBBHKE010002838.1, forward strand.
AATCTGTCTTGATCTTAAACACCCAGTTGGTTTTCTTTCTAGCAAGTATATTTACCTCTTCAAAAGTTATGTTATCAACCGTGACTTATATTCCTCCTAAGTTGGTCTCCACTTTTCAAATTTGCTGACCCTTTAGCTTTAGAATTGGACTATGGATCTTCTGGCACAGTTTCACTGACTAATGACGATAACACGAATTCATTTGCACTAGCCGCTAAGATAAAAAGGTGTGACGTAGAAATGACACCACCTTTCCCATCATAGGGCAACCTATCAGGTGTATTTCCTTCATTCTCCCTAGTACCCTACAAACACTAGTTACATCCTGTTTTTTCATCATCCTTTTCATTGGTTGATGGTAAACCTAACTTAGGTTCCTCACTAACCTAAATTCATTTAGAAGACCTAGACTTAGGGTACAAAAAAACTCGTCAGAGTTCGTATAAGCGTCAAACTTTGTTGAAATTATGAATGTTTTACACTTTTGGAGTTTTGTCAAACAGCGTTATGTCACCCAAAAACTGGAAGGACATGGAAAAACTTGTCATGCGTGTCTTACCAACAAGTCAAGACAAAATATCTGTACAGATTTCTAATTTTGTCTTACCAGCAAAAAGACAAACATTTCCTCCACACATTTGTAATTTTGTCAAAGAAGAAAAGGTATGCATTAACAACACCGTGAATAGTTATTGGAGAAAAGAAAAAATTGGCGTGGGGTTTTTTTGAATGGCATCAATCTCATTCCGTCTAAGAAAATTTTGGCTACCTTTAGACCGTTTAGAAAATTGACCTGAAGAAAAGACAATTAGTTTTATTAACCCTATATTGTGTTCAGAGGGAAAAATAAACGAGCATCAAATCAGCAGTCTTAACGCAAGTAATGTTTCATGATCAGTCAAAAACAAATTATCTTGTCAAAAGATATTATTGAATAGTTTCTAAAATATAGGCTCATAAGTCTTAGAGCCAGAACCAGCACTCAACTCATATTTTTCTAACAACCTTTCAAAGGTAAGAAAATCATAAGAACCCTAATGCAAACAAAAAAAAGCTGAATTCGAGATGTGACCTTATAACCGAGATGTGCTTTAAGGTTTTTATGAGTTACGAGATGGTAGGCATAATATGTTTGACACTTATGGTTCCCATGGCAGATAAGAGGCAATAAAACACCTGGAGGAGGTGGTGAAGGAGAGGGTGGTGGAGATGGAGGGGGTGGCGGAGCTCCTGTTCACGTCCCCATAAAGCAACATCATTTTCCCAACACGAGTGGCCCAGCATGAGTATTTTTGAGCATTTACAAAAATACTCAACTACAAAATCTAAACTCCAATGCTAGTTTGCAATTATTTTTTAACATAAATTATTTTTCTTATGTCTAGTGCGACCAGAAAAATCAAGAAATAGTGTAAGTTTTATTAAGACATTTTTTGGCACGCACTAGACTCATATATCTGTCGTTTAAACAACATTGGCCATAAAGGCTTGATGATTAATAGGCTACCTAATGGCCGACAATGGGCCAAAGATGCTTCCCTATGGCGAAAATACTTCAACCAACTTCTAGTTTTGGGGTATTGTTTTCTGTTTTTGTGCTTTTTGTTGTTGTTATTTGTTTGTTTTTCTTTCTTTTTTGGTTAACTGTATTTAAGTTCGTAGCGTCTACCAATTTTGAATACCCCTGTTTTGATACTTTATAAAATCATTGTAGTACATAATTCGTCTTATCGTCATGTAGTTTAAATTATGCATACCCAACGAAATAAATAGATAGAGTGTATAATTATGATTGTACTTATCAATTGTATTTTTATTGTGCTTAAATTCATTTGTATTCTAGCACAATAATTCATACAATATTTATTTTGTATTCTATTTTACAATGTTTTATTCATATAAAGTTGTCAACACCATAGTAGCATTGGATTTTATAACCATTATATCCTTTGTGGGATTGCATAATGTTGAATAGCTTGTTTCATAAAACATAATGTATGTATAAAATCCTATAGAAACACGTGTAGAATGAAGACTTTTCATTCTTCCAAATTGTTGATATCTTTGAAGCACTAACCTCCAATCCAAATCTTGATTGAAAAAACGCCAAACGATGAATCAGAGTAGCCATCCACAATCTGAACAGGTTTTCCATTCACAAAAATATGTAAGAACTTCAGAAGAAAAAAAAAACAATCTATAAGAAAGATTTCTTAACATAAGACAATACGTTTGAATTGTTTCCGCCTTGCTAATTAAGATGTTTTAATATTAATTATTAGTAGCATTTAGCTTGCAAAGACTTTGTTCACCACGACTAGACCACAGAAAACGTTTTATGATCTGAAAAGAGAGAGACAAATAAATTCACTTTTTCCCGTAACTTGTGACCCTTTGGTAACATGCCGAGGAATCAAGACTTTGGTTTGAAATACTCTGTTATAAAGTTGTACAAAATGAAGAGAAAAATTGATCAAATTAGTCGACTATTTATGCCAATTTCTTTTCGTTGTTCAAAAATCTCATCATCCATTGGAAAACATGGCTGCAAAGATTATTTTTTTTTGTAAAATCCTACACAAAAAAAACTCGCCAATAATGGAGGATGCAAAACTGAAAAGTAACATACTCACAATTATGTATGTGTTATTTTGAAGAAGGGAAATACGGTTCAAGAAGGATTGATCTCCACAACTCTGATCGCTGTGTGCTATTTCCCAAGTTGAATTCGGCCCCATATTATAAACATAAAGTACTGTATCAAAGGTAGAGTTGTCGCAAGTAGACATGGTTACAACCTGAAGACAACATCCAATTCAAAGCATTAGGAATGGAGAGTAGAAAAAAAGCACAGAGGGAAAATGCAATAGATTTTAACCCTCAATACCTGTGTTCACATCCATATTGTATAACTTTTCGCTGTAGATGAGTAACCACTAGATAGCCCGCAAAATCTAAGGAAATGTTCAAAAATTTAACACCTTTACTAATACAAAATTGGCCAGATGTGGCAACTCCCATTAAACAAATATTAGAATCATCCAAATCATGCGTACAATAATTTATTAGAAATCTTCAATGCAGAATTTCCAACACGAGTCGATGGTTTCAAACTCTATATTTTTCGAAACGCTCCAACAAAAAGTGTTGCGACATCACAAAAACTATATAAATAAACAGAGGGGATTACAAAATTTTAAATAATATGCTCAAAAATGACTAACACTATATCCCTCAATCGCGTACAATTGTTAAACAAAATCACAGAAATTCAATTTTTATCAAGTCTGGAACCTAGGACGTAAAAGAAAACTATAGTGTTTTATTCTTGTCAAACTGATTTTTTGAGATGGATTTTTGTGCGAAGGCATGATCCCCAACACGAGACAGCCCGCAAAATCTTGGGAAATTGTAACACCCTTATTAAAACAAAATTTGCTAGAAGTGGCTGCTCCCATTAAACAAACATTTGAATCATCCAAATTATGCCTACAAGAAATTATTCGAAATCTTAGAATGCAGACTTTTCAACATAAGTCGATGGTTTCAAACTCTATTTTTTTGGAAACGCTACGAGAAAATGTGGTGCGGCATTACAAAAATTGATAGGAAAACAGACGGGCTTACATCAATTAAAATAATATGCACAAAAACTGACACTACATCTGTCAATCGCATGCAATTGTTAAACAAATGCACGTAAGTTTGATTTTTATCACGTCAGGAACCTAAGACCAAGGGGAGCACGAAAGCATTTTATTCTCGCCAAACTGATTTTTTTGGATGGAATTTTGTGTGAAGGCATGACCCCCAAATCGAGAAAGTTAGGCGTTTTTTGAGAGTATCAGCAAGGTATGCGATGGCTGTTTTGGTCGCAGAAACGGCCAAAAAGATTTCACTGACCTATTTTTTGGCTGTGCAGTATAAACTATATGGAAACCCAAGATTGAAATATTTGGACTTGACTTTGGAGACTGAAGTAACGTAATTCCTCTTTTATATTATTTTTGTATGTACTTCTAACCGGCATTGGGGTATATCTAAATCTCTTGGTTATGGTTGGATTTTTTTTTTAGTCCGTTTATATAAGAAGTCTTGGCAATCCTGCAACTTCTCTCAAACTTCTTGTCACACGGTTTATTTCTCGTGTGTTTCTTGTGTTAATATCTATGTTTGAACCGTCAACATTTTACAAACCCTGTAGATATTCTCTAGAAAGACTTATCCGAAGCTGGTCAACCTAGCCCTTTTATTTCCATGCAATGTAACTTTTTGAAAAATCCAGAAATGGATCAACTTCAGAGTTCAATTTAATGGGCGATTTTTTAACAATTTTGGATCTTTTCTTTTTCTTTTGTTTGATTAGACGTTAGATTATATTCTGTGCTCTCTATTTGTTTTCATTATTTCAGTAAAACCTAAATGTTCATATTTACTGTTTTCTACAATTCTAATGTTAATCTTGAGATTTCTTTGCACTCAATAGTAATAAAAACAGTAAAATAATAGTTTCTAATAATAGTTTCTTTTAATAGTTTCTTTGTTACTGGGTGATATGACATTTGGAGAAATTTCACAAGGCTACAAACAACCGCAACATTTGCCTTAAGCATAAAGTTGATATAATTCTGATATGTTCATTACAATTTTATTCATATATAGTGTGAAAAAGGATCAAACGTGCTCTATCATGGGTGGGATACTCGGGCTATCTAGTGCGAAAGGGTTTTTTCTCCAAATAAAAGCGAACGTTCCTAAGCCCATTTTTCTCCAGAAATGTCTTTATTTTACAAAAGGCAAGAAAAAAAATAAAGCTAGTCGATATGAGCAAATGCTTTTTTCGAGCCAGCCATCTTGTCTTTTGAAGCCATGATAACATCAGGAAAACTTTATCATCAAAAAATGAGTAGAGCGTGCCTTTTAAGTTTTTTTTCCATTGTAAATGTTTTTTTTTCACTATTTAGTATAAATTGTGACCCTTTTAAACACCAAACTATTACACTTGTACACTTTCAGAATTTCTTCCAGGAAAGGGTGTAAAAAATTTGAATGACAACCAAGTGTATCATCCTGATAATGTCATGCCAGACCATCTCGACAATTTTGTAATGGTCACGAAGACAAAAAGTGCAGATGCATCTGTGCGTCTAGAGTTGGTTTACTTCGCCCGAGACGAAATTATAACTGCTCCCCTTGGTGAACTATTATTCCCTTTCATTTGAATGTTTAAATTCTTATTGGTATGTTTCCTACTCACACACAACAAGTAAATGATAATTTTAACACAAAACCAAATCTTCCTTTGTTCACTTGCATTAGAGGCTATTCCACTTGGATTGCATACAATTTTCCATTCCAACGACTTTTCTAATAGCAAGTAGAAAGAAACTGGACTCTTAAGGTTTGGTGGCGGGCCCACCTGGTAGGCTGGTGACGTGTATTGGAACCCAACATCCGGACCGGGACTAGCTGTATGCATGTTTGTAGAGTTAGTAGTGTCACCCTCGTAGTTGAAAGGCAGCGATGAGATAATTACGGGGTTGTTGTATGTCCGCTCACATGGAGGTCCATTGCAAACTGTAAAAGTTCAACAGCGATGGTTAGAAGGTTGATGGTTTGGATCAATTGCCCAAGCTTGTTTTTCTCTGATCACTGTTTCTAACCGTTTTGTAACTTGTGCTGCATGAAAGTCAAAGAACAATTGAGAGGTACAATCTTGAGCTTTTGTATTTATAAGAGTCTGATAAATGTAACTTGCTGACATGCTTAGACAAAATAGCACATGAAAAAATCAACGAAACAACAATCATTTCTTGGGCATTGGCATCTGTTCGACATTTGATATGGTAGCGCTCAAGTAGCCAAACGAGTGTTAACACCTGACCTGTTTGGATAAATTCGACTAAAATGTCAAATAGTTGTTTCAATCCTCAAAAAATGTTTTTTTCATATACAATCCGAATTCTGTGAGATCAAAAAAGATTTCAAAACGATTCTACCATGATAAAAACCAGTCGTTTGGATTTTATTTGATGAGTGACATGAGACCGTCAATATACTTGGTTTCGCATTTTTTTAAATGTAAGATTTGATCTAGAAAACGGTTGAAAACCCCGAACTTGTTTAAAAAGCAGTCAAAACTCTCATTAGAAGATCAAAATGTTATGCTTCCAATGAAACATTATCATTATGAAATCCTATATTTTTTCTTTTGCATTGGGAAATAAAAGAGCAGGAAATCACAAACCCAGTATTACCAGAAAAAATAGTTATAGTCCTCTTCCCATCAGCGTTCCTCATCGAGAGAGAGAGAGAGGAGTGGCAGATAAAAGGGAAAAAGATCTTCAAAAGTTATATTATCAATCATGTCTTCTACTCCTCCCAAGTTGGTCTCCTTTCCCAATTTGTTGACCCTTTAGCTTTAGAACTTGGACTACGGGTCCCTTGACATGGTTTCACTCACTAATGACAATAACACGAATTGATTTACCTTAGCCGTTAAACTAAAATAGAGTGATGTAGACATGTCGCCACCTTTCCAGTCATAGGACTACCTATCCGGTCTCTCTCTTTCCTTCTCTCTATTAGCCCCACAAACAATAGCTACATCTTGCATTTTCATCATTGTTTCCAAAGAATTATAGTAAACCTAACTTAGGTTCCTAACTAACCTAAATTTGTTTAGAACTTCTAATTTTCCACGTACCCTCGTCATTGATCAAACAGTAAAAACCCACCCGATCGAAATTTGTCTTACATGCACAACTAGGTTTGACTAATTTATCCTTAGCCATCTGTACCAATTCCTTGTCCAAATTTAACCTCTCTTAATCTTCAAACTTCTCTTGCACTAATTTTTCAAAATCCAGGTTGCTTGCATAAAACTTCCATAATGAACTTCAAGTCCTCTTAAAACTCAGCATCCTTGGACTCCACGACTAGCATCTTCTTTAAGTCACTGCACGTTACAAATTTCCATTCATACCGTACCCGACAAAGGTTTTTGTCTAACTTTTAGAGCTGAGCTTTCTTGCCCTCTCAATCCACTCCACATTAACTGCAAGACATCCCCAATTCCGTATGTGTTGGACAGACGCCACTCGTCCACTCCATAACGCCTCACTCACCCACTCGATAACGCCTCAGGTGTCTTTCTCTTTAATATTGAAATCAGCCTCCGGCTTCATACATAGCTGGCAACGAAAGTTGCATCACATCATAAGATGATACCGTGCTTAGTACTATGGATCGTAGCCATGACCATCTGTTGTAGGGTTATGTTCATGTTTTCAGCAATTCTGTTAGACTGAAGTGAAAAAAGGGTAGTTAACAGCTACCTTATCCCCCAGGCATCCCCTTTTTCTTCCAAATCCTTAAATGATATGACCCCTCCATTGTCAAAACAAACTTTTCAATTTCCTTTGAGACTGTCTCTATGGCATCACTACCCATTCCTTAAATCAGTCAGTTTCAAAATTCTTCATTAATAGATACACCCACGACTTAAAAAAGTAACTGTCTACAATCTCGGATGTCTACAATCTCGGATATATGTTGGCTGTCTCTCAAACACTTTGGTTTCCCACTTCCACAAATATCAATTTAACACGCTTTAAGGGATTATAGGCTCTTTATTTGACGTCCTTAACAAGATGTGACTTTTGACTCTGGTTACCTTTACTACAATCATTATCACCAATCACTTTCTCTCCGTTTATACCTTTCATCCCTAAATCAGATGAATTCTTGATCATACTTGCTCAAGTATCGTCTCTGAATGCTATGGATTGGTTTTTGCCCCAACGTCTCCTCCATATGAACTTATGCGGACTGTCAATAACAAACCCTTCCCCAATATGTGTCCCAACACAGTAAGGGACCACGATGCCTACGTTCTCCATACTTTATAACATTGCCTCCATTTTTTTGAATTTGAAGTGTACTAATAGGTTCACAACACCACTAGAAATATAGGTGTCATGGAACCCCTCTTTTGTTACTCTCTCTTCAACTTACTCATTTCAAATTCGCATATCGACCTAACCATTTAGACAGTATCAACACAGTTTTCATAGGGATGACATGTCTTTTGGAACCAGTAATCACCTTAGGGATTGTTCATGTCTTGATGTCAACAAACATACTCCCACCAATGCATACATGGTGATTTACTATTATATCTATGATCTAATCATTAACCCTCATCTCATCACGACATATCCAAAGAAATTGGAATATTTTGGAACTTGTGACCAAAATCATCCTCAACTCTTTATAATTATCCACCGTCCTATTCGTTTTTTACCTTCGTCACCTTAAACATAAAATATTTCAATATGATAGTTGGAGCCACCATCAACTTTGTCAAAGCACTAAACACTTATGAGTCCCAAGCACGGGCAAATGTGCCTCTGTTTTGTCTTTAATTATTTCACTGAATACTCAAAAGTAACTTTTCTCTTCGATTGAAGCATCTCACTAGATGTAGCAAAAATTTTGGTGGAGCACTCAAATACACCTGGAACTTCTCATTCTCTGGTAGAATTCTGCCAAGACTAATAAGTTGCTATTCTACCAAAATATAGAGCGTTTTAGCGCAATCATCATTAGACTATTCCCGGATTTAAATTGATTAAAATATTCAAACACTTAGTCAACTTTATCCTTTACACCTTCCGGTTCTCCAAAGTTTTCCAACATTCATGAGACATATTATGTGTCAAGAAATGTTTATGAATCGATCCTCTACAGCTCTATATCAGTCCACTAATTGCCTCCGCATCTTTCAGCTCCACAATTTCCTCGCCGTCGGGTCTTTCGGCATCTTTTCTGCCTTATTGACAATCTTTCACAATTTCTTCAAAATCAAACTTCCCTCTAATAATAACCTATTTAAAGCATAGTTTGACCCGTTAAATTAAAACAGGTTTACCAGCCATTCGACAAATTTTCCTTTGCTTCTATCTCAGTATAAAAAACAACATCATCATCTAATTTTTCCCAACCATTTATGTTTATTTCGTTTTCATACGTTTTATCATCTTTAGAATTTTCAAACCGCTGCAAAAGGTAGTACTAGAGCTGTCAGTAGATTCTTTCTTCACATTAATGATCCTTTTTGTTATTTTTGATTTTCTTGTCTAGAAAATCTAACCATTCTTCGAAGAAATCCTTAACTTGACAAGAAAAATGGAACTGTCGACACCTGATGTATCTTGTCCGAAAGGATTAGTAGGAAGTGAGTCCTTCAACTTAGGTATCCTTCCTCCTCCAAAATGATTTTTTTTCCATTGGGCTTGTTAAAAGGCACTTCGGGGCTAATAGGATCTTCCAATGGGCTCCGTGGTAGCATTTGGTCCCAATGGTGAGGGTGTGTTCCTCTTCTTCTTCCCTCCGCCCATGGCTGGCCGGCCTGAGGGATGCAACTGTAAAACCCTAATTGAAATCAAAAAAATTGGAGCGAATCCTACCAGATACCAAATGATGGGATTGTAACACACCGGCGTGCCTAGCCCACACAAATAGTCACAAGCGGAAGCAAAAATAAACTCACAACAAAATACACTCACACTATCATATTCACCACCGTAAAGTTCTCGGGGAAATAGGCATATATTAAGCCGAAGCGTTTTTTACTCACTTACAAAACTTCTTCTCGTCTCACACTTCTCTCAAAGCTCGGAATACAGCTCATGGATTACGGCTGCGAGGCCAAACTAACATATTTTAATCCTAAGACACAAGTTAACAACACTTTTCCAAAACCATACAAAGAGTCAAACAATTCAATTAACGAAGACATATTTAATTGAAGCAAAACGTGAGCAGGACCGTGTTTGCGGTACGAAGGCGTAACTAAAAACACATACTAAAATACCAAATGTTATTTACCGGACTGAACATAAACACTCACATAGCCACTTAGCCGATTCTCACTATGTCAATCCTAACACCCTCTCACCCAACAGTTCTGTTCTTCCCTCATTCTCACTTGCGACAATTCCCCACTCCCTCTCTCCTGTTACCCTTTAATATTTCTCTGATGAGCCCTTTCCTCTCAACCCATTGCTCGCTTGGTCTCTTTGTCCCTCGCGTACAAGCCCCTTAGTTGTAAGTGAAAGGAGAAAGGGAAAAAATACCGCTACAAGAGAACTTCTGTGCAATCAAGTGTTAGCCTCGTTTGACAAAAAAATATGTATGTACAAGTGAAAATCAACAAAACAACTACAAGGCCAAAATTTACTTTTGCTTTGGAATCATTAACTATGCCTATCGCCATCATATGTTGTCCAAAATCCAAACTCCAAAATGATGTGCAATTGATTTTAAACAGCATACGATGCTTCAGTCCATTTTCGTTTTCCGCTCCACCAGTTCACCTTGTGTGAAGGTTTTAATCGGTATACACGATGCCCTATCCAAAATATTTTTTTCTTTGGCCTCAAACCAGGTAGCCACCAATGGGCCCTCTTTGTGCCACCCTGTAAACAGTGAGCTCTTCTTTGCACAATTTATGGTCACGTGGAACGCTCTTTTTGTGACACCTTGTGAACGGATTGGGATCTTTTTTACATTATTGATAATTACGTGGACGTATGTCATACACACTATGACGTATAATATGTCAAAACATACACGTACTTTAAAACCTCAATTTATATCTCACTGGCAGCTAACAAAAAGTGAGGGATCAAAAAAAGTACGTCCATCCGTACATGTGGAATAAAAAATATACAAAAACCTTATAAGCGTCAACCATTCGTGAAATTATGAATGTTTCAAACTTTTGACCTTTTATTTAACAACGGTATATCACCAGAAAAAAATGGAAGGACATGGAAACACATGCCATGTGTGTCTTACCAGCAAGTTAGACAAACAATTACTGAATAGACACCTAATCGTGTCTTACCAACAAGTTAGCGCAAACAATTATTGTACAGATTTCTAGTTTTGTCAGAGAAGAAAGGTATACCGTTAGCCACACCATGAATAGCTATTAGAGAAAAGAAATCATTGGCGTAGGGTTTTCTTGAAGGGCATCGATCTGATTCAGTTTAAGACAATTTGGCTAAGTTTATACCGTTTAAAGAATTGACCCTAAGAAACCACAACCAGTTTTATTTACACTATTTTGTGCTCGTAGGGAAAAATAAACAAGCACCAAATCAGTGGTCTTAGCGCGAGTAATGATTCATGATCAGTCAAAAACAAATTATCTTGTCAAAGCATATCCTTGAGTAGTTTCTAAAAAGCAGACTCAAAAGTCTTAGAGCTCAAACCAGGGCTTGGTTCACATTTTCCCAACAATCTTTTGAAGGTAACAGGATCAATAAGAGCCCTACTGCAAAAAGAAAAACTGAATACGAGATGTGGCCTCATAACCGAGATGCACTTCAGGTTTTTATGAGTTACGAGTTAGTAGGCATGATATGTTTGTCAAAGATAGTTCTCATGGAAATTAAGAGGCAATCACACACCTGGAGGAGGTGGTGGAGGAGGGGTTCGCGGAGACGGAGGGGGTAGCGGAGACGGTGGCGGAGACGGAGGGGCTGGCGGAGACGGAGGGGGTGACGGAGCTCCTGTTCACGTCCCCATAAAGCAATATCATTTTCCCACACCGGAGTGGCCAAGCGTGAGTGTTTTCGATCATTTGCAAAATAGCTCAGAGTTATGAGATCTAAACTCCTATGATGGTCTGAAAGGATTCTTTGACATAAGTTTTTTTCTTATGTTGTAGTGCGTCCAGAAAATATGGAGAATTAGTGTTATTCTTTGCATTTGTTTCCTACAGAAATAAAAATGTCGTAAGTTTATTAAAACGTTTATTGGCACGCACTAGACTCATGTATTGTCGTTTAAACAACATTGGTTATAAAGGCTTGATAACATGCTTCCCCGCGGCAAAAATACTTCAACTTCTAGTTTTTGGGGTATGTTTTTTTGTTTTTGTGCTTGCTGTTGTTGATGTTTATTTGTTTGTTAAATCATCTTCTACAATATAGTATTAGTTTGCACACCCAACACAATAAGAAGATTGAGTGTATTATTATGATTGTACTTATCAATTGTATTTTAATTGTGCTTAAATCCATCCGTATTCAAGCACAATAGCTCACAATAATTCACTATAATTATTTTGTATTCTATTTTACAATGTTTTATCCTTCTTGAATTGCCAATACAATAGTAACTGTATATTTTATAATCATCATTTATTTAGAATAGCTGATTCAGTAGATCATATTGTGTGTATAAAATCCCATTGAAAAACGTGTCGAATGAAAACGTTTCTTTTTTCAAATTGTTGGTATTTTTGAAGCACTAACCTCCAATCCAGATCTTGATTGAAAAAAGGCCAAACGATGAATCAAGGTAGCCATCCACAATCTGAACAGGTTTTTCATTCACAAAATGTACAAAGTTCAGAATAAAACATAGAATAATCTATAAGAAAGATTATTGACAAGTAGGACACTAAGTTTGTATTGCTTTCGAAATCATAATTTTGATGTTATAGTGATAATTAGGAGTAGCTATTAGCTTGCAACGTCTTTTATCACTACGCCTAGACCACAAAAAACGTCTTATCATCTGAAAGAGTGAGAGAGGCAGAAATAAATTCACTTTTCCCTGTAACTTGTGATATTTCGGTAACATGCCGAAAAACAAAGACTTTGCTCTGAAGTACTCTAAGTTGTACAAATTGAAGAGAAAGAATTGAACAAATTCCTTCAATATATATGTCCATTTTTTTTCATTCTCCAAAATTCTTATCATACATTGGAAAAATGGTTGAAAAGATTTGAAGATATTTAAAATTTTACACAAAAAATCCTTCAACAAAAACCGAGGATGAAAAACTAAAAAAAAACAAACTCACGATTAGGTATGTGTTATTCTGAAGTAGGGAAATACGGTCCAAGAAGGAACTACGTCCACAACTGTCATCGTTGTATGTTATTCTCCAAGTTGAATTCAACCCCACATTGTAAACGTAGAGTGTTGTATCAAAGGTAGAGTTGTCACAAGTAGACATGGTTACAACCTGAAGACGACATTCAATTCAAGACATTCAGGATGGAGGGTGATTGAGGAAGAAAAGCACAAAGGAAAATGCTTTAGATTTTAACTCTAAATGCCTGTGGTTTGATCCACATTATATATTTTCTTCGCCTGAATAGCCCGCGATATCTAGGAAAATGTTTAGAGATTTAACACATTTTTTAGAACAAAATTGGCCAGATGTGGCGGCTGCCATTACACAAATATTTGAAACACCAAACCTCGCCTACAATAATTTATTAAAAATCTAACAATGCTTCCTTTATTTTGACATGAGTCGATGTTTTGCGAAATGGCATTTGAAACACCAAACCTTGCCTACAATAATTTATTAAAAATCTAACAATGCTTCCTTTATTTTGACATGAGTCGATGTTTTGCGAAATGGCATCCGTTGCTCGAGACCCCTCCACAGCCCCCGTACGTCAAAATAGTCCGTACAGTCTGGGTACGAACAATGTTTTTTTTTCTTGTTTATTCCGCGTTTTGTAAAGATGTTTTAAAATTTTACAACACCTTCAAACATATTATCCTATTCGTGGTTCAACCGTTACTTTAAATAAAATCGACTCGCGAGTTGTTTTTAGATAAACTTTTAAGATGAGCTGAAATGACGTGGCCGTGGGTTGAAAACAGCAAGACGGCAAGCCGTAGTACATTTTAAGTATTAAAATGACGCAAATTGTACTTTGGTATTCACATTTTTTTTTTACGGCAGAAGATTTTCTCGTTTTAGGCTCTGTTTTGGATAAAAAGACAAGAGAAAACCCTTACTTTAACACATGGGAACACACCATAAGGCATATGTTCCATCAGGAATTTCTGTCCAGCATTACAAAATGCTACATTTTGAACGATGTTATATCGCGTAGAGCCTATAATCCACGTGTTCAAAATTGAGTAGTACCACGTAAGTTAAGATTGGATATTGAAAATTGTCAATGAATTTCACACCGACAAATTTTAACTTCAAATCTCCATTTGTGTACCATGTACATGGATACCAGGTCATCGTACAACACAACTTTTGTACTCTTTGCAGATGCTTGTCAAGCACCAACTCATTTTTTTAGGGTTCTTGATTTTTCGCGTGAGGAATGAGCGTTGCCAAAAATAGTATGATGAATGGGCGTTAACAAAAATAACGTGACGAAAGTGCGTTACGAGATTACTTTTGTGATTTCGGTTGGATTGTTTCATGTATTTATCATGTGCAAATTTTTTTTAATTCCGTTGGTTGCTATCTTGACACGTATGCTCATTATTCAACGTGTCGCGACTCAAATTTTTATGTAACTGGCAATACAGAAAAACTTGAAGCGAGTGCTTTCCAAATGAATATCCAACGGTCTGTGGTACCTCCCATACATTTGGAGAATATTGACAAGATTCTCTGTAATGTTGTTCGCGGATAAAAACAAAATAAGAGGTACCACGTGGCGTGAAGAGGCCCCGATTTTTGTAAGCAGCCTCACTTTTCATCCGATGTAATTCACCCTAAGTCTAATGTAATGATTCGTGATTAGATTTCAATTTGGCGGCTAGCTTAAAAGCTAACATGTGCTCTCAAGGTGGAGTTCGCATAAGTGAGAAAGTGGGCTTGCGCGCAACAATTTATTTACATGTGGTTGTCGCAATTTTGTTACCGTAAACATTGGCCAACCATGTAAATTGTTGATTTTACAACGATCGATGTTCACAAGCGTATTTGGCAAGTCAAAACTGTTCAACGTATTGATTGTCAAATGTAAACTCAATGGTACCTGCTTTGAACTAATGTGTACTAAACATGTCCAATCTTTGACAAGTTGACGTAAGAGATGTATCGAAAGTATGAATTGCATGTGTAACCTCCAAAATGACGCCAACATCCGCTATTCGGAAATGTAACGTACTTTACTCGTAACACAAAACTAAGTCGAACTATCGGTTCCAAATTATCGTGGAACAGACTAACCAATATTTCATTGAAACTAAAAAACTGTCAATGTCTACCAACAAAACAACAAGAAGACCAAAGAAGTACAACTAAAAAAAAAATTGTAGAGAAAAAATTTACGATGCTAAATGTAGGAAATGTCGCTAATCCTCTATTTTCGTCAATCACGGAACACGAACGTTTATGAGTCGAAATGTTCAAATGACTAAAAGTAGGGCATGCTAAACCAGATTAATAAACATACATTTGTGAGGTTCAACAATTTTTCTAGGACACTGTCATCTACAAAAAGTACAAACACTGGAAATGACAGTAGTACGTTGCCTATGGTTATTAGCGTTAAGGATTTATTATTGTAAATGTGAAATTAAAATATGCAATGCTAATTAATGGAAAGAGATGTGGGAGGTTGAGTTTTCATCTTTAAATAGTATTGCTAACATAAGTTTATGATTTTTTACCATAGAATGTGGCGACCGATTTAGTGCTATCGACGCTAATAAAGCTAGACATTATAGTATTGTGTAATGGTAGAGTTTAACCGGTAGTCAACATGTGCGTGTTCTTAGCATTAGTTGATATAAATGCTTGATATGTCAAAGAAATTTTATTGCAATATTTTACCAATATACTTGATATTCCAATAAGATAATATCTCAAGGATTAACCTTTTTCATTATTTTTAAATGTTCCATTGGTTAGTATTTTTATGTACTATATCGCCTATTGCTGTTAGATTTAATCACTCTTTTTCCAAAAAGTGTTTTTTTAAACTCGAAATTATGCATCTCTTTTCATCATAATAAGCAATTAAGTCGCCTAAAATACGCCACGCAAAAATCTTATTTAAATCTAGTCAGTATTAATATTAAATTTACGTTAATAACGGTGTTCGGTGTGGTGCTCTTTCCACATTGTGTCGCATATTTAATACAAGTCGTCAGGATCCGTCGTGAAACGTCGCATCCGATTCCAAAAAAAAAAATGACGTTGAGTGTCCATCAGGATAAAATTTGGGTCACACTGTGAATCACTATTAATGTAATAAAACTAGTGTTGTGTATCGGTAAGGATTTGCCGATAACCGATATGGGCCTTTTTTCGGGGACCCGATAATCGATATATTGGTACGATATATCGCTATCGGTCTTATCGCCGATAAGTAGCCGATAATATCGGCTACTTATAGGCGATAATGTCGATAACGATAACTATCGGCGATAACTGTACGAGCCGTACAGATAAATGTACGGCGTGTACACTCAACTGTACGTCTTATTCCCCCGACGCGCCCTACTCACAACCCCTGAGGTACCTACCAATCAGATCATTTGTACAAGCCGAAAGTACAGTAGCCGGCATAATATGTGTACGGCTTTAGTACGGCTCCAGTTAAAACAATGTACCTTTCACATCCGACGCCGTGGCTTTGTCCCTTTATTGTTTGGGATCCACTGGAAACCTGCCACGTGTCAATCCATCGGCTTTTTTGGCAAAAGCCGCCAAAAAAGCCATTCCGAGATGTCGGCGCTCACGCTGACTGTCCGCCCGTATTTTCTCATTGAATGTCGTCCGTTCGATTCCGGCGGCGCGCATAATGTTATTTTGCATCCGTTGTTATTTGTGTCTGCCGTCTTTTTACCGTTCCATGATAATCAGTTTATCAGTAAAATTCCGTACGTTCCCGTAAAATTTATGTTCAGTTAACCACCTAAAAAGTACTACAAAGTGCAACGCATATTTTTTGTCAAATTCCGTACATTTCCCGTAAAAAACCGTACATTTCTCGTAAATTTACCGTTCAGTTTACCGGACAAAAAGCACTCCGGACAGAAAGTACAGAAAGTACAAATATATCGGGACCGCTGACCGTTCGATAACCGATAACTATCGGTATCGGTGTTATCGCGATAATTTTTTTACCGATACACAACACTAAATAAAACAATTAGTGTTATTAACTATATTTTTTGTTTAAAGGCCTAACGACAACAAAAGTTCAACGTTCATTTACACATCTAACATTAATTTGGATACACATTCCCATAATGTAGTGGCCATAGCCTGTGTTCACATAGTCGGAATTTGAAAATATGAGGCCGGGTTTGCGCGATTTTCCCTTTACTTTATTTCAAGAAATCGAATTTGAGTACGTTTTCACATGTCGACATTTCTAATGCCGACGTTGTTATTTGACACTTTTTTTGCTTTTGTACAAAATGACAAGCATTTTTAGTGCACAACAACACATATTCTACGTCACATTATTTAAATACCTTTTAAATTTGAGTAGGTGACACTTATTTAATCGCACCTGTATTACTGAAAACGAAAATAAATGCATGCTTTTTTCGAGCCAGTCACATTGTCTTTTGATGCCATGACGGCATCAGAAAATTTCCATCATCAAAAAATGAGTAGAGCGTGTCTTCTAAGTTTTTTCTTCATTAGAGGATATTTTTTTCACTATTTAGTATCAATTGTGACCCTTTCAGACATCAAACTGTTTCACTTGTACTAGTATCATGCTCCCCAAAAAAAATCCTTCCAGCGTAGGGTGTACAAAAGCCGTATGAAAACCAAGTGTATCCTCCTAATAATGTCATGCTCGCCAATCTTGACAGTTGTGTAACCGTTACAAAGATAAATGAGCAAATGCTTGTGTGCGTCCTAGAGTTGGAATACTTTTGCAGTGACGAAATTATATACTCCCTTGGGTGAACTATTATCATTCCCTTTCTTTTTGAATGCTTACATTCTTATTGGTAGGTTTCCTTCTCACAAGCAGCAAAATAAATTATAATATTAACACAGAACCAAATCTTCCATCTTTTGCTTACATTACTGGTTTTTTCACTTGGATGGCATACATTTTTCCTCTCCAATGACTTTTTCGAATAGCAAGTAGAAGGAAAGAGGACTCTTAAGGTTTGGAGGCAGGCCCACCAGGTCGGCTGGTGACGTGTATTGGAACCCAACATCCGGACCGGGACTAGCTGTATGCATGTTTGTGGAGTTAGTAGTGTCACCCTCGTAGTTAAAAGGCAGCGATGAGATAATTATGGAGTTGTTGTATGTCCGCTCACATGGAGGTCCCTTGCAAACTGCCAAAGTTCGACACTGATGGTTAGAAGGCGGATGGTTAACATCAAATTCTCGAGCTTGTATTTCAACGTCTAGTGTTAACTTCGCTGCCAATAAATTTTGAAGAAAAAAACTTATTGTGTGGGGTTTAAATAAGTGCCATAAATCCGATTCAATTTAAAAGAATGTCGATATTTTTGTATCGTTTAGCTAGTAGACGATGAGAACAAAAAGGGGTTAATACCACTAATGTGTGCTCATAATCACAAGGAAAAGAAAACAGGCTTCCTTTCAAAGGTAATTAATGCTACAAACAGTTCACGACCAGTCAAAAACGAAAACAAATTATCTTATCGCAGAATATTTTAGACTAGATTATAAACAAACAAATTTGAACGTCTTTGAGCAAAAACAAGTGGCTGGGCTCATGTGTTCCCAACAACCTTTTGAAGGTAAGAGAATCATAAGAACCCTACTGCGAAAACAAAATAAATAAATACGATGACATGGCCACATAACAAACTGCACTTATGTTTTTATGAGTTACAAGATGGTATGCATGATATGTTTGACAAGTATGGTTTCCATGGCAGATAAGGGGCGATTAAACACCTTGAGGAGGTGATGGAGGAGATCTTGAAGTCGGCGAAGGGCGTGGCGTAGCTCCTGTTCACGTCCCCATAGGGCAACATCATTTTTCCCACAAGAGTGCCGAAGCATGAGTGTTTTCGAGCATTCAAAAAATAGCTCAGAATTAAGAGAGATAAACTCCACTGCTAGTCTACAATGATCTTTTTAAACATGAACTGTTTTGTTCTTCTGTTGTAGTGCAAGCAAAAACATCGAGATTGGTGATATTACTTGCATATGTATTTCTACAAAAATCAAAGTGTCATCGATTTAAGTAAAATCAAGTTGGTTGTTACTTCCTAAAATTTGATACAGTCGCTAACAAAAACAGAGTGCGCAACAACAACAAAAACTTGTGAGCGGAAGCAAATCACCACATAAACATTTACCATAAAATACCCAAAGGATAGGCCAACATCAATACATTACCTGAAGTCTTTTCCTCACCCTTGCTCTCACTCTCAAAGATCGTCCTCATAATTTTTGCTGCTACATAATGCTTCCTATACAGATAGAATTAACTCACTGACTCACTAACTGTAGAAGGCATAATCGTAGTACCAAACGTTCTTCACTACTCACAACATATACAAACACTAAATACAAAACTAGGGGACAAACATGTCAACGCCTACAAAACATAATTCACTGAAACATCATGACTATAAACTTACAATGCTTAAAGTATGAGTTTTTCCAATCACCATTAAAACATTTGCCAATCAAAAGGTTATTTGTTACCTCTAATTTCTCCCTCTGCAGTTATGAAAACATAAACTAGTGTAAATAAAATATCCTATCTGATTTAGTGTGGATTAGAGTACCAAATTGGGTTATAAAACCGAACAACAATTTCGCATAATTCTTGACTAAAAAGGGAGGGGATTTCCTAAAACTTGTTAATATCTTGTATTACTTCATCTCCAATTTCTCTTGTACTTTCTGAATTGATCAATATCAAACTCAATGTTCACTATCAAGCAATTATAGCTGAGGAAGCATTCACATTCACAATATTGAATCACATTGAATGGAAATTGAGAGACATTTTGGAAAAATATAATCTCATATAAAAAAACCAAAACTACAATCTTTTCTTTACTCTCTTCGTTCCTCATCTATTTCCTCCACATTCACGGCCTGAGACTACACAAATCCATGGCTTTCTTTAAATACAGCAGCTAACAATGGCACGACACCTGCGAGCGTGCGCCACCAAAAAACCTTTAAAAATTTGCCACCTGTCCATTCAAGTCACTAGAACACTCTAAATTTCACTTAAGGATTGAATACATTGCAAAAGGACAACCCAAGCGAAAGTAATAGGCAATAAAAAAGTAGTACCGGGCTAAACTAGACACAGAATTTCCAAACGCGAAAAACAACAAAAGTGACGCGAAACAAACATTAGTACTTTCGACCAGATTGTACGTGAAAGTACATTCGCTAAATATTGTAGAAAGTACTAATGCGAAATGGAGCAAATTCTGCGTCCACTCGATTCTCCAATGAATCGTAACATTTCCCCTCTTCATTGGAGAATCGTTACCATTACATCAACCCTACTTTAGGTCTCCTTCTTAAAAGCACATCGAACGTCGTCGCCTTAGTAAGCATATCGGCAGCTTTTTCAAATGTCGATACATACTGAAATTCAACTTTTTTTGCCGCAACTAAGTCTTGTAACAAATGCCATGGGACCCGCATATGATTAGTGCTCCTGTGAAAATCTAGATTCTTTACAAAGGCCAAGGAGCTCACACTGTCTGTAAAAGTTTTCAAATATCTAATTTGAAATCCAATTTCGCCCAACATTTCTTTTATCCATGTAAACGATTTGTTTACGTGGAACGCCGCCATGTACTCTGCCTCCGTAGAACTCAGTGCCACGGCCGGTTGGAGACACGAACTCCACGAGATCCCCGCCCTACAAAACGCGAACACGTATCTGACGTGGATTTTCTAGAATCGAAATACCCGCCCCAATCGGCGTCGCGATATCCGACGCACTCAAATGACTCCCTTCTCGATTTATATACAAGATCAATATCGATTGTACCCGCCAAGTATCAAAATAAACCTTTGACGGCCTGCCCATGCGATTTTTTGGGCGCTTGGCAATATCGACTTATAATTGAAACTGTCGCTGAAATATCGGACCGCGTACCAGCACTTAGGTACATCAAACTCCCACTTGCTTCGCGATACGGTACGTCAACCATCGCTTCTTCCTCAAATCGTCGTAATTGACATTTCGCGTCATGCAAACATGGAAAAAACACGCTTAAACCGCCTTATAATATTGCGCCTAACTTAATTTTATACCTCCGTTCTCATGGCGAATCACCTAAATCCCTAAAATATACTTTACTTCGCCAAGTTCTATCACTTAGAAATGTTGACGCACGTATGCTTTCAATTTGCATATCCATACAAGATTATTCAACTTCATTAAGAAACCATCAATGTACAATGGATATATAATTTGGTCCACTCCTTGTCTTTTGACGTGCACACATAAATCCAAAACAGTACGCGTAAAACCAAATTCCAAAAAACTTTGTGGAAGGGTAGATACCAAGTGTAAGGCGCTTGCCTCAATCCGCGGAGGGATTTGCGTAGGCGCCATACCGTACCTTATTGTGACGTCACGCCTTCAAGTACCTTTATATATACCTCTTCTTCCAAATCTCCATTCAAAAAATGTTGTTACAACGTCCATCTGATGAACGTGCTTCTTCGCCGAAGCGGCAATCACGATAATCATCCTTAAACAATCAAACTTCACAACGGCAACATGTCTCCGTGTAGTCTACCCCCTCTCTTTCTTGAAATCCTTTACGCACTAGTCTAGCCATATACTTCACCACTTCACAAGATGCACCAGACCCATTTCGCATTAATTGTTTTTTTCCCTTTCTATAATGTTACTTCCGCAAATGTCTGATTTTCCATTATTGATTTATACTCCTATGTCGGCTTCCACTTCGATTCCCAATCAAACGATTTTTTTTCCTAGGTGTATGATTGAGGATCGTCAGCCAAATTCTCGCACATTGATTGTTATAAGAGGAATTTAGTCTCCTTAGCATCGAAGACAAAATATTGAGAATTAGAATTATCGCCACCAACTTTGTCATGAGAGAGTGGATTCGGTTTCTTTTGACCACATAGATCGACATGTACAAGCTCCAATGGATGTTGAGCCCGAAATTTCATATCGTTTTTTGGATGCAGTTTTCAAATATGACGAACTTGACTACATCCATCGCATCTATTCACTATTTCGCAAGAAGCAAGATCCAATCC
Source organism: Zygnema cylindricum (assembly GCA_037447655.1). Lineage (NCBI taxonomy): Eukaryota > Viridiplantae > Streptophyta > Zygnematophyceae > Zygnematales > Zygnemataceae > Zygnema > Zygnema cylindricum. The sequence goes on from JBBHKE010002838.1 coordinate 113,958, forward strand.
TCTAACGCATGTCGCTTTTATCATCCTCTTTAAATTACCCTCGGATGTATGACACATCTGATGGTGCCATAACGTCAAATCTCCCTTCAATTCCGAGATTTGATGTAGAATGCCCATGGAAAGAGTATTTTTCCTCGGTCGGCTCCATAAAATTCGACTATGCATCAAATTGGTGACTTCGCCCTCGCCAATTAATTTGCCGTCAGCTCGATATATTTGAATCGTCGATTCGCCCAAAGCAATGACGCTCCCACCAGCTCGTTGGGTTAGAGTTATGTTAAGTAAGTTAACTGCGGCCACATTCAAGGCTCCCAAGCCCATAGAGCCTTTTAAAGAACAAACGCGATTGCTCTCTGTCATCTTCAAATGATTCACGGTAAATTCAAAAGTATTATTTTCCCTCGCGAGTAAAATCTCTTTCAGATGTATCACTTCTCCGGCAAAGCATTTAAGAATCAAGCCATTTTGTCCTCGTTCGTGATCACTCTCCTAGTGTTAAGAAGCTGCTCAATGATGATGTTGAAATGCTTCACCGCATCATCACCTGATTAATTTGATTCATTTTGAATTGCATGAAATTGAAAACAAAAATTGAACCTTGTTTTAGATTCCACTCTCGAATTGGGACTCCAACGCTTTCCAACATCCGTGTGCAGTCACAGACACCGAATACGTTTATATCAATACAGTAATGGCTACGAAATTCTTTCCCTTCCACAAACGCTGAGCCTTGACATCTCCAACCGACATTTTCTCCTCTGCATTCACTACTTTCCAAAGTCTTCTCAAAATTCATTGAGCTCAAATGTACTTCCTACACAGAGGGTAAGTCGATCCGTTAAAGACAAGGGTAAGTCAATCCGTTAAAGACAACGGTCTTGCCGGACATTTGAAACATCTCCGGTCCTCCTTCACTATCCTCCTCTAAATCGGAATCATCATCGAACTGAAATTACACTCTTTACTTTTCTCTTTTCCTTTCACATCTATTTCCTCCATATTCTCCTTCAATTGATACTACAGAAATCCATGGCGTCATTTGAAGACAGCAGCTAACTGTGGCACGACACGTGTGAGCGTGCGCCACCAAAAATCCTCTAAAAATTTGCCACCTGTCCATTCAAGTCACTAAAACACTCTACATTTCACTAAGGACGGAATACATTGCAAAACGACAACCCAACGCTAATATACCAGGCAATTTAAAAGTACTATCGTACTAAACTAGAAGTACTACATTTCCAGAAGCGAAACAAAATAACAAAAGTGACGCGAAACAAACATATATAAGTAATTTCGCGAAATTGTACGTGAAAGTACTTTCCCTGAATAATCTAGAATACGTGGAAAATTATAAACAAAACAAATGTGCCACCTGACGCTCTACCAAAATAAACCACACTATCAACGAACCAACGTTACTAAATTGACATCAACACTAACACAGATTCACAAAATGCGAAACATAACAAATGATGGTTTCCATGACGTGTTTAAATTATTGGTTGACTTGACTTTCCCGTTTTGACAATTTGTTTTAAACTTCACAATTAAAGAGTAAAGGTGACAAGGCAAGAACAAAAGGTGAAACTTTTAGTTTCGAAAAATTTAGTATGAAATGAAAAAAAACTGATATATTTTTTGATGCCCAACTTCTCAAAGGATGAGGACTCTTTATTGTTGTCGACCATAAAGTTTGAAACAAAACACCCAAATGAGAGCACCAAATAGCTTTTAAAATCGTTTAAACATAGAAAACCAATACACAAATTTCCCGAAGCCAATGATGCAAGCAACAATAACCACATAACTGTATACTTCCAATATTATTCCAATATACATTAGTATATACCAATATTTATCCAAATGAATTCTTTTTAAGAGCTATTCTCGAATGAGTATTAGTAAACAAACCTTCTCAATGACTTTCAGCCGACAATATTTACCGTACACACCATAATTACCGTACACACCATAACTGCCCATTTTCTAAGCGTACAATGAGAAAATGTGATGGAAAAAAAAATGACAAACTATAAAATGTTCATGAAAGAATGAGCATTGAAAGTGATATGGTAAGACGGTGAAATCATAGAAAAAAATAAAGTTAAAATAAAAATGTAAGTTATTAAATAAAGTTAAAAAAAAAAAAAATCATAGAAAAAGACACATTGGTTTTGTAAATGTTAGAGAGATCAGATTCTGTGCTCATTTTTTTTTGGAAAAAGAGGAAGAGAATATCCGTTGAAACATAGACGTTTTTGCAAAAAAAAAAAATGGAAAAGGGTAAAAAAAAAAGTGAGGAGTGTCTCCGGAGTGAAAAATGAGAGATGTATTTGGCCCCTATTTTGTATTTGGAAACCTTTCTAAATAACATAATTTCTTTATTTCTCGGAAACCTTTCCAGCAATAAATAAAAACTGTCAGGTGCGATTATAAATGTACAAATCCAGCCTGATTTCCGTATTTCTATTTCTATTTTGATACTGACTTCAGTACGGATGAAAATCTTCTTTTATTTCATTGCATTTTTTTTTTTTTTTTTTTTTTTGTCACACTAAAAAAACCAATATGAGAAACTTATTTCATTGTAGTACATCCTTTTCTTTTTTTGTACTTTTTCCTATGCAATGATTTCGTACTTTAACTCTTTAGGACTTTTCCCCTATGAGCATTTCATGCCTCACGGTGACCTAATTTTATTTAGAATCGCATGTCAAAAGGCAAAAGGCAAAAGGCATGTCACGTCACAAAAGAGCATCCGTACACATTTTCCGTACACATTTTCCATACACATTTTCAGTGCCATCACAAATTAGTGTTGACTCGCACGCACAGAAGCACAAGTTGTACTTCAGATTCCACATTTTTACGAAACGGCCCTTCGTTTTTTATGGAAGGGCATGGACATTGTACGGACATTGTACTGATATTGTACGGACATACCTACTATTTTGGACGTCAAGGCGGGCAGAGTGAGCAAGAGCAAGAGCCATCCAACCATCATGACGCTGTCGTTATCGAGAAAAACAAAAAGAGAAAAAGAAAGAAATGGAGTGAGTATGACAATATAAGTACCAACAGCCGAAAGTATTCTCACGAGCGCCACCGCAACATCAAGATATAATTCATATTCGTATACGTGCGAAACAGGTAAATGAGTGGACTCCGGCGCGACATGCATTTTCCCGTAAAAAAAAAAAAAAAAAGGCGCACTTGTACACATTGACGCCGCGTTATCATCGATTGCGGCTTTGAACACATGTACCTTCCATGCCTCAAAAGTACGCTAATTAGTGTTAATAATTTGTTCGCCACTTAAAACATCTTTTCTCCGTACACACTTGTCCGATTTTCAAATGAAGACCGCCAATTGAAAGCTGAGAATCTTACCTTTCAATCGCAACCGTTAGATATACCATCCTACATGTGAATATGGAGAAAAGATGTTTTAAACATTAACGAAAAAAACTTTAACACTCATAGCGATACAAGGTGTCCTGTACTTTTGCTATGCCACGTGGCTATCAAAAACTGCTTCGGACGCATGTAACTGTCATGTCTCCAGTGTCGCTCGTTAGTTTAAACGCCAACTGCAGAGTGAATCGGATGATGATGCACATAACGCTCATTTTTGCAGTTTCGGTTGCAGGCATGACGTCACAAAACGCGTTGTCGTGAAATAAATGACCAGGCTACAAGACTTGTCAGAGAAGCTAAGCGGCCGACCGCGATTTCGTTGACCTCGAAAACGTACGGTTTTGTGACGGGTAATCGAACCACGAGAATCTTTTAGGTAGCTACACGACAACGAACTGGATGACATTTTAGCAAAAAATCTTCAATACCGTACTATTTAGAGCCAGTACACGCAGAGATCGCAATCGGGTACCCGAATCCGTAACCGACCGGTATCCGACCGCCCCGCGTCGGATCCGGAACGGATTTCGGTGCCAAATTTTGGGGGGCGGCAGGATTCGGGCGGGTGATTCACAAAAAAAAAAAAATCGGGTACTTTCGGGTAAGCAAAAAAATAAAAAAATTGAAGGTTTTGTACCATAGTTGTTCAATTCGTGCGAATTTTTCATTTTTTCCGATAACTACTTATTTTTCGTGAGTTTTGAAAATTCCGTTAAAATTCGCTTTGTATTTTCTGTACGGAAAAATGAACGGAAATTGCACAGAAAAATGAACGGAATTTTACAAAAAGAGACATTGCACCATTTGCGCACGGTAAGTTTGAATTTATGTACGACTGTCCTTTTCTATAGGGAAGTCGCCGTTAAAACTCCTCTACAAGGAAGCCGCCATTGTTATGCCACAGAAGAGGCCACTGAAACTGCCATGGAAGTCGTTGTTGAAGTCGCATTGACGAACCATGACTCGGCAGAAGCAACCATGCCTAGAACTCGAGGAGTACAGTGGGAGCACGTTAATGCTCGAGACGGAAATATGACTGACAAAAAGGAGATATTAAAGGCGATATTGGCCAAGGTTCCGACTTGGCCCTACAAGAGGTTGTAGTACTAGCCTATCTAGCCGTCGTCTGTAACCAGTTGATGTAAAAGAGTCGATACTCACATGGAGTGTGATAGCTATTTAGCTTCGTACAATTGGTGAGCGCTCATTCAACGAAAAATGTACAAACGTGGCACATGAAACATTCAGATTTTACAAATGTACGGAGTAGTACGGATGCAAAATTGTACAACGCATTTTAACGAATTTTTCATATGGTTAAACGCGAAACATACATATTATTCGCGCGTTTGTTTCGTACGTACTTTTCGATTTGAACAACTATATTTTGTACTGTCCATACTATCCAACATTATTCTACTTTGTATCATGGAAGAACACAAGAAACTTGAAAATTGCAAATTTTCGCCTGGAAAGTAAGTGATATCACGATTAGCGTCACAAGTTTGACACAATACTAACACTATTCATTTCACAAATCTTCCTAAGAAGACAAGGGCCACAAATCATTCTCTATTGTAAAGTATTAGTTATACACTTAATATGTTATTTTCACAAATATGTCAAATTATTATGTCGATTTCACGCAACAAATCCTGATTATTGGCTTGTTCACAAGCTTCAAACAATAAATTGGTAAACTGAATTGCTATTTAAGTTAGAGAAACTTGACCCGAATTCAAAAAAAACCTGGTCATACACCAAAATGGAGAAAAACATCCTCGTTTCCATTAAAACTAAAATCGAAAACAAACTTCAAAAATAAAAAAATGGTGAAACTAGTGAGTATTACCTAGTGAAAAAAAGTATTACCTAGTGAAAAAAAACAGAGCCACTTTCAGTTGTTGGAAAAAATTGAACATATCTATGAAGCTAAAATATCAAACAAATACATGGCAAAGGGGAGAGGTTTTGTGGCTTGTAATACATATTTCATAGTTTATCAATACAAGTCAACAAACGGTACTTCAACAATTAACAGTCAAACAGGTTCAGCTTTGGCCGACACAGATAATTCGAGAGGGCATTTTTGTAAGTTTCTGTCAAAAACGAAAGCGAAAGCGAGTGATCGAATTTTTTTTGCAAAAATAGTGGCGTTGATGTGTTGCGAGGACCTTTGGCCATTTTCAATAATCGACGGTTTAGGTATGATTATTTTTATTTCCATTTAACATGGCTTTAATGTATATGTCATTATTACTTGTTTTGATAATAAATTTAAAATTTGAGCTCATCACTATTTTCTTATCAATAATTTATATGCGTGCGCTTCTTTTATTTTTAATTATAACTTGTTTATCATATTGTTGTTTTTGATTTGTCTATCTATAAAAATAATTCGTCTTGGTAGAAACCTTTTTTATTGATAATGGTTAGTAATTGTACGATATTTTGTTATTGTTTATTTCTTTTCCTTTTCTAGGTTTTCATGCATTTTGTCAAGTATTGTTAGATGTTGGTGTTTCGTCCAGCAAAAGTGTTGACATCGACTAGCTACTCTTGTCCATGAATAGCGTAAAAAACTACATTATATCTTCCCCCAAAGATATTCGTAGTTTGAAACTTCGAGAACCCGCAAACGACCTCAGTGATGACGTTGACTTCGGTAGTCCTCAACATATAACAAAAAAACGAAAAACATTAAAAAGGATGGACGGGTTCCACAACATTTTTGGTGAGAGCGATAACGAAAACAAGGAATTTATTACCACCGACAAAAAAATTTCTCATTAATGATGAATTTAAACGCTACTTTGTATTTAGATTAACCAGCGAAGAAAGTGTCGTGCATGAGGGAAAAGCAAGAACAAACATGCATCCCAACCAGTAAAGTCATGCCCCTGACATATATACAAACGAAAATGAATGAGAAGGGAAAAATATATATACAACATCCAAAAGAATAAGGTGAAGATGACCAAAGGAATAAAAGGGAAGAATACTCCCCTAACGTGAAGTGACCCCTATAATTCCCCCCCCCAGCTCCTTAGCCTGCGCAGGAGGTGGTCAAAACGGTCGGCAGCTCACGACAGCCATGGCAAAACCAATGGCCAGCTGGAACAGCTGTCAATGGAGGAACTAAGCACTCCATATGGAACCCTTAGTTACAATGGTCGCACAAGAGCATGGAAGTCTCGCCGTCTGCTTGCCTGCAAATGGTACATTCCGTCGCCTCTGTGATTGGCATTCTCATCGGATCCATATTCTGTGACAATTATCCTTGTATCCACACCCTGCAAACCCAACATCCCATTAGCATCCATTTCCACCACACGAAGAATGTGTGGTGAAACATTCGTGTCCAAAGTGTCGAAAGATTGTCGTCGAAGGTACACGTAATCTCCGACTTGGTAAGATTTCTGTTGAGGCTTGTAACTGCCACTTCGCGTGGTGGCAAAGCGCAAAGTATCCCGATGTTGGGCAATCTGCAAATTATCAAAAGCCATGGGCATCTCACGAGCGAAAAGGAAAGCACGGCGAGTTAGTTCTTCCAAGAATATGGTGTCAGACATTAGAGGCAAAGGTAAACTTGCTGCTTTCTGAATATTCCGACCGAGCAAGGGTGCTCGACCGAAGAGAATATAGTACGGGCTGAAATTAGCCAAGCTAGCCTGTACGGACATCCAGTATCCCATGGTGATATAGCCCAAGGATTCGTCCCAAACAGAGATGTGTTTCTCTAAACAATGCTTTCAGAGGGCCAGCTTGAAAGTTTGGACAACTCGTTTCGCCAAGCTATCGGCTTGTGGGTGATCACGACTCGTCCAGCGATGATCAATTAAAGTTTCATCCAACATCTCTTGAAATTCCCCGCGGAACTTCATACCTTGGTCCGTAAGAACCTCCGCAGGAGCTCCATAACGCATGAGAACGTGCTCTTTAAAAGCAGCAGTGGTCAATTTAGCGGTCTTGTGGGGAAGAGAGACCACCTCTACCCACTTGCTAAAATTTTCAATCATCATCATGATGTATTGTTTCCTCTTTCGAGATAAGGGAAACGGTCCGGCGAGATCCACGGACCAGCGATAAAACAATCCTCTGATAGGCAATGGCTGTAGAGACACCTGCTGATTAGAGAAAGAGGTGCGCAACCGGTGGCATATGGCGCATTTGTGGAGAATGGCCCCCACATCCGCTTACATTCCGGACCACCAATAGCGTGCCTGTACAAGGCTTAAAGTACGCTACGTCCCGTAATGGCTAAGCTCGGTATGTATTTGCTCAATGAAGGACAAGGGCTTGGTTGGCCGGGGGACATGGTGATGACTGCTGTCCGCCAGCAATCGAACTAAAGATCGCCGAGCCACATATAATTTTTGGCTCGTTTCTTTACTCGATTTTCCTCCTCAGCGTTAGTACCGGGCCGAAAAGTTTGAGAGGAGAGGAAGAGAATTAACGGGCCGTCGCGCCATGGATCAATGGGCGACCTAGAGTGGCCGGCCTAGAGTGAGGAATAGAAGAGAGACAGTATTTGATATAGGAACCGGCCGACATGGCCGGTACCTCGTCCCCGTCGAAATCTTGTCGGACACCGTTATCGGTGGCCCGAGGTAGTGGATTCCGAGAAATCCCGTCGGCGTTCAAGCTTAACAAACCGGGCCGATGGATGATCTCAACGTCGTAGTCTTGTAAAATTAAAGCCCATCGGGCAAGCTTCCCTGAAAGCTTATCGTTGGTCATCAACCAATGAATGGGTTGATGGTCAGTTAGGAGCGTGAATGGCTTGCCGTAAAGATAATGTTGAAAATGAACGATACCCCGTACCGTGGCGAGACATTCACCCTCGTAACTACTGTAATTAGATTCAGCTCGGTTATTGCTCCGGCTAGCTTATGCCACTACGTATTCCTCTCCATTTAACTCTCTTTGTGTTAAAAAAGCCGCGATGCGTGGCTTCCCGAAATCAGTTTGTAGGCAAAAGGGAAGCTTGTGGTTATGAGGTCGAAGAATGGGGGCGCAGGAGAGGGCGGTTTTCAGTTTTTGAAACGCTTCTACCTGGGTGGGTCCCCGAACAAAAGGCATTTCTTTTTTGAGAAAGTCATTGAGGGGAGAAGCAATCCTACTAAAATTTAGTACAAACCGACGATAATAATTGGCTAGTCCGAGAAAAGCCCTCAGACTAGTGAGATCCGTGGGGGGGGGCAGTTTGGTGATCGCCTCTACCTTAGCTTCCAAGGGAGTGATGCCCTCAGCCGAAATAAAATGGCCAAGATAGGGCACTCCCTCCGCACCGAAAGTACACTTGGCAGGGTGACACTTCAGCCCGACTTTCTTTAACTCGGTGAGAACCCACTCAATATGGCGGGTGTGCTCCTCAAAGGTGGCAGAAGCGATTATCAAGTCATCGATGTAGCACCGGGCAAATTTACATCCACGAAGCACCGAATCCATGACTTTTTGAAACACGGCGGGTGCGTTCTTAAGACCGAAAGGCATGACAGCCCATTCCCATCGATCATCACTGCCCCAAAATGCAGTTTTATGCCGATCTCTTTCCTTGATTTCAATCTGGTTAAACCCTTGACGCAAGTCAAGAATGCTAGAAACTTCACACCACCTACATAGTCAAATATTTCCTCCGCTAGAGGCATAGGGTGGCGGTCTTGAACGGTCCGAGCATTGAGCTCTCGGTAGTCCCCACACATTCTTCGCTCAGTAAAATTTCAGTCGGAATCTTTCTTCCTAGGCATGACTGTGGGGGTGGCAAAGGTGGAATCCGACAGATAGATTAGACCGGCTTCTTCCAATTCTGCGCATCTTTTGTCCACCATCTCCAATTCCATTTCAGAGAGACGGTGTTTCAGCTTAAAGATAGGTCGATCGTCCTCAAGGTCGATTGACATTTTGTAAGTAGAATGACGTCCAAGGTCATTCATGGAGAAAGCAAACGCATCTATATAACAGGTGACTGTGTCACTTAATTATGCATATTCCACCTTTGTGAGACTGGAACCGAACTTCCACTTAGGCGTCTCCGGACTCTTAATGGTGAAAGCTTACATGGCCTGAGCATATGCAATTTGCTCATCGGCAATGAGTGAGTGGCCTAACTCGTATTTTACTGGAGTTTGCTATAAGCGGTTCACCCAATGGTGCCAGCTACGCGTCGGAAATACAGCTGTCCAGTGCGGTGCCGGACTAGAAAACGATGAAATTGTGGATTGAACAGCTATATAGGCCGGGATTTCCCAAGACATATGACTGGGGTTGAGGAAATCATAGATGGAGATGTCCTTAACCGCCGGTGTGAGAGAAGGGAAGAGAACAAACTGAAATGGATTTCCCTTAAGAATAGGAGAGGTGCGGGAGGAACTAAGACGTGAAGGAGCCGCCGTATTCCCCCCCCCAGCTGGTTGCACGGGGTGATTCTGTGCGTAGCGACCAGCTGCAAGGTCGAGACCTAAGACAAATGATAAAGATTGAGGATCCATGACCCTACCCAACAAAGTGCAACGCTGTCTATCCGTAAGGCCGGGGGCCGCAGTAGTGCCTGGAATAAAATGCATGAGATGCTCCCGTTCTGTGGCCGTAGGCTCCTCTAACTCTCCAGTGACATTATTCCAGAGCATGCCTGGACCGATATGAGAGTATGCATGGGAATTAGGGTAAGACACTAAAGTAGGAAGGACTATGAGGGGGCAGGACAGGTACATTAATGTTGTAATTAGGAGGGTAGTCAGATTCGACACATGATTGAACTTGGTGGAAGGGAAGCAAAGCGGTCGTAATGTCTATAGTCGGAGGTTGTACCAACAAATTAGCCTCACGAAGACGACCAACATCGATTAGGTTGGTCCATTTGGAGCGAACTCGATGTGCCAAGGACCCATGCCGAGCGGCATTAATAATTAGCGGGGGTCCGATAAGGTGTTCTATGCGCTTATAGTCAGCCTGAACTGTTGGCCGATGATCATTATAAGCGGCGACGTTCTCTAAAATGTATCCGACAGGCTTGGCCATGGTTTGAAGAAAATGAAGGACCCTCAAAAGCTTAAAAAACAATTTGGTACTGGGATTCGCCAAACGAAGACCTTTGCCGGCCCAAGATATTCCTTGACACTCCCACCCTCCAAAAACAAGGCTTATCAGTTCGACATCCCGGAGATGATGATAACTAAGGATGCGAATGTCTTGTGGAAAAGTAGTGTGCATGTGTAACAAGGCTGACTTTGGAAACAAGTGTGGATACTGTCAATGCAGGAGATTATAGTGGTGCAATTGTGCTTTTCTAGCTAATACATCAATTTCTACTGCATAATAGTGACGGATGAGGAGACCATTCCGTAAACATGACAATAGTGAAGTTCCGATCCCAACGAATAGGTCTAAAATAACGACCCCGTCTGTATAAGGACTCAGCTGTACGGGCTTCCAACTGATTGGAAGGAAACCTGAAGGATCGGTTGCAACTGTAGATATAGGAGGGATAGTCGTTAATGGAATAGATGATGTGGACTTATAAATATTGTCAAATGTGTGAGAATTGATAAGAAAACCCGGTTCAGCAAAGAGCTCGGGTAAGGGAGAACTATCCGGTATAATTTCTTCGGCCAAAAGAGAGTGGAAAATTTCCTCCCCAACGCAGTTCCCCAAAAATGCGGGTAGAGCCGTAGCCGAGTGAGCCACAGTGGGCAAAGATCCGGGGGCTGAAATGAGAGGGAGGCAGATTTTGCGCTCCGGAAAGTGTGTCGGTCGTTAAGAAAATGTTTGGTCGTGCTTGTCCACACCACCGCCAATTCGGAATATAACGTCTTGACCCACCAAACACTCATAGTCGTCACATTTAGTGACTAATTCTCTGACAACAATTTCAACGGACTCATTTTCAGTTCCTGTCTCAAACCGAAAGATTAGCGGGTCCTTTGTGATTCCGAGGACCGGCTCCGTGGTCCCAGCCGAAGTAAGAAGACGGGTAGTGGTTGCCTGAAGCTTGTCTACTGTGAGACCAAGTTTGAGCGCGAATCCTGATCCGAGGATAACGGGTTTGGCCCCGGTGTCCATGAGAGGAAGAGTGGGATGAACACCGTTCACTGAGAATGATCCCCGTGAGTTATCAAGGAAATTGATATGGGGATCGTGATTACGAGGCTCTTCCGTGGTAACGGGTTGAACCGCTGAGAGATTACGGTTCAACAACAGAGCCCTCAAAGCGGCTGCCGCTGCGACCTCATCAACGAGGGGAAGGGCTTTGGGTACATCCTCCAACATTGCGGAAAGAATATTTAATGGCTCCTTTACCCGACGAGCATCATGAATAGTGCCATCCAATATGGTTAGTGCCTCTGCCGCTATGGTATGAACTGTGACCGGTAGGGAAGGCAGAGGCTCTTTTGCAAATGAGAGTGGGACACGTGAATTTTGTAATTTGCCCACTCGGTTATGGTCTGGTGAGCCCTTTTCAAATGTGGCAACCCGTTGTTGGACGGTGGAATCCCGAAGGGTTCGCCCGGCCAACGACGACATGTGGACAACGGTCCTAGCCATCCCAGTAAATTGGGGTTTCATTTTCGCCATGAAAGCTGCAAATTGCTCTTTCATCATGGTCGCCATTGTGGCTTGAAGCTCGGCCTTCTCTCTCTCTCTACGAGAGAACTTAGGGGGAGCTTCCTCTTTCTCGGTTTCCTTAGGCGGAGTGACTGGTTTTGTGGAACAGACCGGAATTCCACCGTTCTTTATCTGATTTTGATAAGTGAAATTAGGGTCTTTGATGTGGCACCGATGGACATAATGTCCCTTTTGGTGGCAATGAGTGCAAGTGGCCGCCTTGTCCTGACACATGCGAGCATCGTGCCTGGTTTTTCCACATCGGAAACACATTCAGTTTCCGGGACTAACAGGTGGAGTTCCCATGGCTGGCGTCTTCTAGGGCCTATTAGGGAGCCATGGGTTTTTAGGTGGAGGAGGAGATGGATTAACCGGTTCTCTGTGAGGAGGTTTGGAACGCTCATGGGCATCCCACCACGATGTCTGCATCTCATACTCTACCGCGTATTGAGCCGCTTGCTCAAAGGTGAACTTCAGTCCATACATCTGACTGAGGTGGTTTTGGATAAACCTTTTTGATGGGCCTGGAAACTGTCCCACAAATTTTTGGACAGCCTCCGCATCAGACATGAGGTCCGGTAATGCTTCCCGCAGAGTTTCCATCCGAGCTCGCAAGGCAGGGGCTGTTTCACTTGGCTTACGCTCGAAGTTCATTAACTCTTTGATCTGATCCGGATTTTGCATCCGGTACTCCTCTTCGGGGATGTCAATCATGATTGAGAGAGGGTCACGTAAGGGAATGGTGCCCCCCGCTCTAGCCGGGACCGCCGCTCGGGCAACAACTGCATACTGACGAGGAACCTCGTGGATAGCTGGATACAACTCGTCCCCATTGGCATCTAATATCGCTGGTGTTGGTGCCTGATAAAGGATATCCATTTGGCTTAAGACTTCTGGTAACCCCGCAAAGGGAGCCACGTACTATGTCATCGCAAGCACATCCTCATACTTGCGAGTGTAGAGTGTAAGGGCCGTACCGCGGAGGTATCGACCGACAAGGGAAAAAGCGACACGGAGGTCAAACTTATCCTGATATCTAAATGCTAAATCCCTCATTTCCGTATCGTATAACATACGGAAATGCGATAAAGACATGGTGTCCTTTAATCCGGAAAGCAAAATTGCATCCTTCCCATGGATCCCTCGGAAGAGGAAGCCATGTCGTAAAGAGGAGGATGGGTCGGTTGTGCCAAAGCTGGGCTGGCAGAGAACCTACGAGTGTGAGGAGTAGGAAAGGTTTCCTCCGAGAAGTCTTCTTCGGTCCCCTCTATGTATGACCTAGATGAAACCGAGGACAGCGATGACGTAGATGTGAGACCAGACCACACTGACGGCGATCTGCGATCCGCAATTAGATTAATTGTGGTCCACGATTCGGGAAAATCCAAAGGATTTAACCGCGGAGGACGATACAGTGTACCTCCTCGGGTGGACCCGGATAAATAATGAAGGTTATCTCAATCTGTGGGCATAAACAAAGGGGAAAAACCCTGACTATAATAATGAAATGTTTCGCACGACCTAACCGAGATGCAACATGTATCAGACCAATCCACTCGTCCAGTCAACACACTTAGTCACTATAAAGACCTGATCGTCATATCTAGCAAGAAGCCGATTTACCAAAACCTCTACCCTGCAAACATTTGGCAAGGCCAAAGGGCCAAATCTATAAAAACAATAAATTTGCTATCTAGGCACCCTAGGGTGCAGATCTACAACAACACAGCCGGGAAAAGGTCTACACAGTGCAACCCACGGCAAGATCTAGCAAGAAATCCCACTCCAGATAGTCACAAGAAAATCCAAAGCCACTTAGGGCTAGATAGCATGCAGGGAAAGCATGAAAATGCAAATGCTCAATAAGAAAGGTTCACGATGGAACCCCTCCACACCGATCCCCTACATGAGTGTCCACACTAAATCGGAACGCTCTTGCACCCGCAAGGCATCGGCTACTTATAGACACCTTTAGTGCTCTGGTGAGCACTAAGGGTGAACCGAACTTGTTCAAAGCAAGTCGGGTTTTGCAAAGCTCCCTGGAATAAAATTGGCTCCACGAAATTCGCTCTGAGCAACGTCTCCAAAATAACCCTCCGCGAGACCCATCTGTACCGTGAAGATGTACGCCGTGGAATGTTAGAGGACCAATGGAAAGAAGGGAAAAAAGCGTTCGGTGGAAGAAAAATAAACAATAAGACACACAAATACGATAGAATGGAAAAGTGTGTTAGAATAAAGTAGGAGGCAGCTCAAACTCCAGATATACAGTCAAACTTGTGACCACAATAATCCAAAGCACTTGTGACCACAATAATCCAAAGCCTGCAGCCAACCCTAATTCCACTTGGAAAACCCTAATTCCAAAGCCAAACCCTAATTCTAGACGGCCAAGACTCCAAATCTGCAGCCAAAGAATAAAAGGATACCGACCTAAGGACTGGAATCAAAAGGAATAAACCCTAAATATGTTGCAACCCTAATTTTGCAGCCAAAACCCTAATTCTGCCTCCAACCCTAATTCTGCAGATTAACCCTAATTTTGCAGATTAACCCTAAATTTGATACAAAATTTAGGTTTAACACGAAAGCCAAGAAATATAGGTGCAACGAAATAAGAGACAAAGATTGAAAGAAAGAAATAGCGGAAAACAAAAACAAAATGTTTTTTTTTTATATAAAATAAAATTTATATTTTTAATAGATTTTTTATTTTTATTTTCTTTTGGACAAGAATACTCAGCCGCAAGGTAGCCACTAGGCTCTTGGGTCTTCAACGTATTCTTTACAAGAGTTATCTCGTACGAAAGCAACGAAGCAAAATAAATAATTCCAACCAAAAACAAGGAAAACTCAAAATTCGGCCAAAATTCACCCTTCCATTCCCAACCGAAAAGACAAACAACACAAAAACAAACACCCAAACCGTTCCGCTGTCCGTGAGAAAGGCAGCCGGATCCGGATGCTTCTCCACACGAACTTCAATCCACCACTTCCCAAAAATGAAACAAGTTGGAGGGAAACCTTCCGGACTTGGCTTTGAGCCGCGTGGATTAAAAGCGTGGGCAGAATTACAAAGGAGAATGTACGTAAACTATCTAGCCTCTACAGCTAGCTAGCAAAAGAAAGGAAGAAACTTGAGCAATCGGTGAAAGAGAGAGCAAGAGAAAAGCTCCGCCGCCAAGAGAAAATTCTTGTCCAAAAGCTAGAAATTCTAAGTCTGAAAATAGACTAAGTATTAGCTACGCTACGCCTACGCAAACCCTAACCTAAGTCTAGGCTAGTTCACATGAACGAACTACTTAAGATGTTTGGCCAATAGGCGACCAACATCGTCTGTCGTACGCCTAACAAAATCCACCGTCCGAGGGTAAAAACCCTCCCTAACTACATGTACGCGCGAACCTACATGGGTTCGCGACTTAAATATATAATGGTACATCGAAGCATCGAAGGTACTCCCGGATATCGCGCTGTATCGCCAAACGCTACTTCACGTATGTACTCCAAAATTGTATACCTGCGCACGAAACGAAACAATAGTACGCACGAAATTAGTACATATACAAATAGACGTGTACGCGAATCGCGTACACGTCAAAGATAAGTGAACCGATGTGCCTTTGCACGTGCGAACGGAAATCATGCACGCGCACAAAAATAATCGTGCGTGCGTGTATGATTTCGTTCGAGCGTGTTGAATATCGCGTGCGTGTGCGCAATATCGTGCGTGCGTGCGAAATATCGTGCACGCATGCAAAATATTGTGCACGCGCGCAAAAATAATCGTGCGTGCGTGTATGATTTCGTTCGAGCGTGTTGAATATCGCTCGCGCGTGCACAATATCATGCGTGCGTGCGCAATATATCGTGCGCGCATGCAAAATATCGTGCATGCCCGCGACCGACACCACGCGGCATGACAAAAGATTGAACTTTAACATACTCGAACGGTGGAAAAAAAATCAAGTGTACGTGCGAAATATGGAGAGTTTCCTATTCTAGCTTGTGTCCCTATATCCGTTCTAAGAATTCTTATTTTTAAAAGCGTAGTATTTATACCAAATTTAGATTTATATATTTTGTGTATTTTTTAAGTTTGAGCTTGAAAATTTGTTTAATAGAGTCAAAAATAGGACGAGGCTTTTTTTCGTTGTGATTTGTTTATTTATATATTTTATATAACACAAGATTTTTTGTTTTTTTTGCTTGACAAAATGTGATTTTCACTTATTGATTTTCCATATGAAAAACTATGTTTTTTTTTAAGAGTACATGATAAAAACTTTACTTTTTTTGCATGGATCATAACATAATATAGTAGGCGAAAGAAAAACCGTCCAAAAAGTGTAGCGAAAAATTTAGATTTGTGAAATGATAAACTTTAATCTAGGAGTTACACGCACAATTTGGACAAAAAACGCTTGAGGGAGGCGACTGTCGAGGATAAGAGAGATTACAAAAAGACAAAATCGCAAAAAAAAAAGAGCTACACGAACTTTTTTTTTGCAAAGGGTGATGTATCAATACACCGATCATCGTTATTAGTGTTAAATAGTCGTTATTAGTGTTAAATAGTCGTTACTATTTATAGCCAAAACTCACAAAATAGAGTTAACAACATTATTTGAAGACGTGGACTACAACCTGCCAAATCTCCTTGCACTAAATAATATTATTAATAAAATTCCGCATTAACACTAACAAATCTTAAAAAAAAAAACAATGAGCGGTGAAATTTTGTACTTATTCGGGTACGCGCGGGTAAAAGTCGTTGCGGGAAAACGAGTTTCGATTAATTTCTAATTTTGTATACGCGTATCGGGTAATGGGTGACGATTTAGGAACATGACATAACCCAGTCGGGTGATGGGTGTTCAGATTTTGAAAAAAAAAATTTGCCGGTTTCGGGTATCTAAAACTTTGAATTTTGCGACCTTTGGTGCCCAATGAATCGTTATTGGAGGTAAAAAATAATTAGTGTAAAACAACAATTAGTGTTATCAACTTTAATAATTTAAATTTGCGAATTTAATGTTTCTACCCATTGCCACGTCATGCCAGCTTATCATCAATCACACCCAAATCGCCCTCCATATCCGATTTTACACAAAGTACCACCTGACCAACAAATAGTAAAACTTTTTCCCACTTGTCACGCAATTTGCAAAATTGTTAATGTTCTCAGACCTCCACGTTCATTCATGGATCCTTAGCAAAAGTTTGCACCGTGATCGCCTCTCCTACTCCATCTCACACTATACAGCCCACCATTATTACAATTAAAATCACTAAATTGTTGCTTTTTTTTTGCCACATAATTGCAAATTAGTGGTAGTAACATTTAAATGGAATTGACTATAAAATGGAAAAGAATCATCTAGTGTTAGCCACTTTATATTATGTTCTTATAAATGAGTGTTATGTACAAAAAACCTTGTTTTGTTACATGGCGTTTACGTGACAATTTCTTTGCATGTAAACTAGGTTTAAATTGCGATTAGTCGCCTAAAAATATTACTCAATATAGACCATAAAATAGCTTAAAATAACCTAAAACACTCTATTTTTAATGTTTTTCACTATTTCAAAACCCCACAAGGATATTCTGGACGAATGCTACTAAAACATTACGTTTGCACTTGAAATAACGACAATGTACGAGCTACAAAGTCAACACACAAATTAGCGTTAAGTGCCAAAATTCATGTTAATGTTTTTTTTTATTTATTTCGACACCTATTCACAAAAAATAGCGTTAATAACACTAACCCAGTGCTTACACTAATATATTTAACGCTAAAAACGACAAGCGATGTACTGCTCCCTGCTCCGTTCTCCCTCTTCTGGGAAATAATACACGTCAAAATTAGCATGAAATTTAAAGGGCTTCAACGAAGAACTTTTTTGACATATATATGTGCGTCATTTGGCAGTAGGTTGAGAGAAAAAGAACAAAAAAAAAATTCGGGAAGCCATGGCTAAAATTTGCAAAACCGATGACGTCGACGTTGTTGAAAGAAAGCATGACGCGTGAAGCGTGACGTGATTTCTACGCTATAATTTAATTGTAATGAAAGAATTGGGAAGTCCCTTCCACGAAGGTCAACTGATGGCAAAAGGAGCGCTAAAGGTATCATACTCTAAAGATTTCCCCGTAAATGTCGTTGGATTCGAATCCACCTTGTCCAAATGTTGACGTACCTGAAACGTGCCGATTGGTATCCCAATTGTTGATAAATCCCACATCAAAACCTAATTAAATTCGCCTGCATTTGAGCTGGTGGCACATTGGTTTGTGCATTCACAACTTAAGTGAAAGATCTCAGGTTTAAATCTTGGTCAGCCATCATTCCCTTTAACGCGATCCTCCATACGTCTACCACAAATTGGATAAAATGAGGGGTTGCGTCGTTGATGTGAAAAAGCAAATCATTGGACGACCAAAGTTCTCACCTAATTTTTTAGAGTATCTTAGAAAATCTCCAATAAACATGTTAAGATAAACAACAGTAGGGATTGGTATGACGTACGCCTTTTGGTAAACAACCTCACTTTTCCCCTAACCACACCGCCAATCGTTATTAGCGTTGTGTACGCTAATTCCGTCCTGCTTTTTTATTTTATTTTATCCTCAAATAGAATTATCCACACTATTTAAAAAAACCCTAATTCTCAATTAGAATAGACGATTTCTTCAAAAATTCCAAATTCCCAATTAGCGTAAACCATGCTAATTATTCGTATACGCTACAAAAACTTACACGCTAATAACGATTGGCGGTGTAGTAAATCAACGCCCGTTACACGGGCATGGACTGTGTCCTGTTTATCAAAACGTCTTAGTACTATTGTACTATTCAAGTCGCCCGTACGGATTTTTGTAGACGCGACCCCAATCAACACAACGATTGACGAAAAATCGAGCAAATAATTTACGGCACGAAATCGTACTTGTTGAAAAGGACGGGTAGCTTCTGAACTGCCTGCATCCTATAATCGGACGGTCACGAACGAATGATTGACGGCTGAAAACTCTTTAGTGCAGGTGGAGGCTTTCATCTTTATTCATTGATAGGATCGAGCAGCCAAGATCTGACGGTCAAGAACTATTGCCGAGGGAGTACTTTGAAAGAAGTTTGCTGACGTTAGCAAAAAGACAAAGCTCCGACGTAGGCTGAGGAACAACGTTACCCGTTTGTTGACGTCGGCCGGGGGACACGCCGTTTACAGGTGCAGACGGACGGAAAGTCGGCCTATTTAAAGGTTTTTCAAACGGACGACTAAAGGTCTATAATTTGTATAAAGATGGAGGGTGACCCTAAGTCAACAAATTTATGTATCGTCTACAAATGTCAATACTTTAATTGACGTTGTTTGTTGTCCGACATTGGGAAACAACCGCAAAACTAGTGCGGAGAATCTTCAGTATAAAACAAAGTTTCATCCATAGTTCAAAAGTAGGCGTTTTTATGGTAGGCCTTTTGTAGGCGCACAAAACTTGGCACTAAACTCGCGTAGAGTAGGCATACTGTGTGGGTGTGCGCTGTGGACACTCTTGTACGGACATACGAATCTGACGTATGATCATAGTTCAGCGCACGCCGACGGACGAAATTTTTTAGCGAACTAAAACACGCGGACGTTCAAAATTGCAGACGCTAATATGACAGATAGTCCTTTCGTAAGTTGTGTTATGGGCTTTTCATGTGATCTTCTTAGATCGCTACTTTGATCATAGACCGTCCGATCGTCTGAATCTCTCTCTCTCTCTCTCTCTCTCTCCCTCATCCTCTTCCACTCTCTCTTCGTTTCTCTCTTTCCCTCCCTCACTCCGTCTTTCCCTCTCTCTTTTTCCCTGTCTATCTCAATCTCTCTCTCCCTCTCAATGTTTTCATTTCTCTCTCCCTCTCTCTTTCTCTTTCTTTCTCTCTCTACCTGTCTCTCTCCTTCTCTCTATTTTTCTCTTTCTCTCCCTTTACCCCTCTCTCCCACTCTCTATCTCTTTGTCTCTCCCCTCT
Source organism: Zygnema cylindricum (assembly GCA_037447655.1). Classification (NCBI taxonomy): domain Eukaryota; kingdom Viridiplantae; phylum Streptophyta; class Zygnematophyceae; order Zygnematales; family Zygnemataceae; genus Zygnema; species Zygnema cylindricum. The sequence goes on from JBBHKE010002838.1 coordinate 134,003, forward strand.
TTCTGCCTCTTTTTTTTCTCTCTCTGTGTCTCTTTCCCTCCCACTCTTTCCGTCTCTCTCCTCTTTTCCCTCCCTCTCCCTCTCTCCCTCTTTCCTTCTTTCCATCTCTCTCTCACTCTCTCCCCCTCTTTCCCTCTCTCCCCTCTCTCTCCCCCTCTCTCTATGTGTCTCTTCTTCCCTCTCTTTTCCTCTCTGTCTCCCTCTTTCCCTCTCTCTCCTTCTCCCTCTCTCGCTCACTCTCCCCTTACTCCCTCCTGTCTCCCTCTCTTCCTCTCCCTGTCCGCCTCTCCCAATTTCCCTCTCTCTCTGTCTCCCTCTCTCTCCCTCGCTCTCCATCTGTCCCTCTCCCCCTCGCTCCTTCTCTCTCCCTTTTTATTTTCATTTATTCATTCATTAAATAGCCAGTTCCTTAACTTGTTTGTATACAGGATTTGTTCGGATTATGCGGATCTCCATCCACGCTATTATTTGTATATTCCGTTTCTAAACAGTCTAATAATTTTCCTTTTAACTGATTCAGTGACTTATTTCTGTTTCCTTTTTATTCCTTTTTTTTATATTGATTTAATGTATTTGTTTATATGTACAGGATTTGTTGGGACTATGCGGATCACCATCCACAGTAAATTCGGTACCGGAAGGAACCCGAGTGAAAATATTTTCCTCACATTCGTCGGATTCCGTTCCGTGTTCTGTTATTTATACCACAATAGAGGTGAGCAGCTAAATATGAATAATGAACCTTTTTTTTATGTAAATATCTCATTTTATCCCTCTGCTATGAAATTTCATTCTTAAAAACAAATAAATGAGTTACAATTTATCATATAGTTTCTTAACAGTTGGACATCGATAAAAACATCCTTTTTTGTCATGGTAAATCTAACTTTGATGTCATCTCGTATATGAACTTTAAATTTTTTTACGCTTTCCGTAAATACATTCTGTAAAAACATTTTGTAAATACATCCCGTAAAAACTTATTTCTTGTAAATCATTTATAGAAACAGTAACAAAAATATTTTGCCCTCATCACGCATTACTTTACTCTATTCATTCAGTTATTTATTATTGTTTTTTTCTTTTGCAGGGAGACACTTGCAATAAAATTATTTCTACTTTTTCGGATCCTTTGACTTTTTTCGATTTGCAAACTTTACAAAAAATGAATTCCGAGATTCGATTAAATTGCTCCGATCCTAATACCCCTTTAGACCCTCAGAAGGTGGTAAGTGATTGGACTTTATATTGATTCAATCAACGATTTTAATAAAATCAATAATTATACTTCAAGAGTTTTACTCTCTTATTTAACCAAACTTTGTGCTTTTTTCGGAATTCTTACCCTGTCTATGTTTCAGAAAATTGATCAATAGAGTTATTTATTTACCGTCGTTCGTTATTATTTTTATCGACACAGTTATGTATTTACTGTCCCCTCCTTCCCTCCCTCCTCCATTCCTCCTTCCTCCCCTTTTTTTTTTTTGTAGATTTGTGTACAACGGAATTTTGAACCGAAAGAATTTATTTTGGAGGAAAACTATTCGGTGAAAGAAGGAGAGGAAGGGTGTGAATATCTTTACAAAAATAAATTTTCGGCTCTCGACTTTTTTTATCTTAATCCCGGAATAAATTGCGGCAATATCGTTCCCGGAAATGTGGTATATTTTCTTTTCCTTTTTTTTTTACATAACATTCAGATTGCGTTTTTATATTTCTTTTTTTCTTATTTTTGAGTGGTTGTTTCCCAAAAATCAAAATTGCATTTCCGCAATTAGTTCATAACCAGCTTTTTTTTTTATGTTTTTATGGAACATTATGCTAATGGCCCAATTTTTTTTTCTTTTTGATCTTTTTTGGGCAGGTTCGCATACGACAAAATGCGATAATCACATGCAAACAAAATTGTGTCAAAAAATTGATACTCCCAGTAACAACTTCCTGTTCTGCTGTTAAATATAGTTATTTTAAGAATAATGCCACTTTATTTTGTCTTTACGACGCACTTTCTTATAACGCATGTCAAGCTTCAACTACTTTATCTAAAGGAAAGATCATTTGTTATCCGTAATTATCGAAAAGATTTCGTCGAACGCTAAACTTTGAGGAAAAACTGTTGTGCTTTTTACTAAAAAGAAAATACGAAAGAAAGAAAAATAAACTAAATGGTCAAAAATCAATAGTTGGGAAAGTATCTCTTTTTGTTTTTCACTTTTCCAAATATATAAAAGACAAAATGAGGAAAAATGTTGTGGATTTTATGGAAGGGTCTTTGATTTTTCCACTAGTCTACATTAATTTAAGTCTATTACAAGCTGAAAGTTTTATAAGCTTTTTCGTCGAGTTTCATGTACGAATTATTGATATATAGTTACATATGTATAAAAATGTACTGTAATTTATGGTTATCGAATTAAAAAAAATCATCTTTTGTCGTTGTACACGTGAAAGAAAAAGGTTATTATTAATGTTTTTCTGCTTGAATTGTTAAGGTTTTGCTGGTTATTTTGTTAACTTTAAATTTGCCTTATCTTTGACTCTTTTCTCAAAGTGATTTTCTAACGCTTGCCAACATTTATGTGCGGTATTATGAATAAGAAAATAATTATGGAATGATCCGGTACAAATTTGGATCAATCCATTCATGGCCGCCAAATCTTTCAATCTCCACAAATTTTGCGCCTTGGGATCTTTTGGCATTTTCTCCTTGCCATTGACGATCTTCCATTACTTCTTCAAAATGAGACTCGCCTTTACGTTCTTTTTCCAAATAGCGTAGTTAGATCCGTCGAAGATAACCGGCTTGCCTCCCATTCGAAAATATTCTTCTCCTTCCAACTCACTATCAAAATCAAAATCCTCTTCTAACTTTTTCTTTTTCATATATTTTTTATCATCATCCGAATTATCTGGCCTGCTACGAGAACTAGAGCTAGAGCTGCCTTCTGATTCATCTTTCACCAAAACATTTTCTTTTTTCACCTTTTTATCGTTTTCCTTCATAAATTTCTACCACTCTATATAAGTGTCTCTATCTAACCGAATGTCATAACTTTCCTTCTTTTTAGGCTGATCAAATCCAAAGGGCTTAGTTGGAAACAACTCCTCCGAATTTGGCGCAATTCCTTCACTGAAACCGAATTCTCGTTCGCTACGATCCCGAGAAAATGGTTCGGGAGTCGGCGGATATCCCGAGGTCCCCATAGCCATCCTTGGTCCGAATGGAGAGGGTGTGTTCTTCTTTTTATTCCCTCCCATGCTTAGCTCACTAGATCGTCAATATAGAACTAGCCTGCACCAATACCAATTGAAAGGATCGAAAACACAATCGAAATGTGTAGAAAAATGGACAAAGTACACAATGCGGAAGCGAATGTAATAAAATGTCAACTATCAACAAGCTCACATTTCATACATTAAATTCTCATAAACATAGATAGAGACATCACGTAATTCAGAAGAGGAAATCAGACATTAATTCTCATACATTAACTCTACAATAATTTCTCATTAGGTTAGACCTAATTCCTTACTAGCTAGCATTTTTAACTTAGTCCCCAGATTACATCTCGACGTCTTATTCTAGAAGCGTCATATGTACTTGGACACAAAATAGAGTAAGACGGAAACAGAAACTACTCAAAACTAAATATCTAGAAGTTGAGTACTTTAACTACAACGAAGTCTTCACGAAACAAAATTGCGGCACGAACCAAAGTACTAGAAGTCCCGTTTAAAAACGAAAAAGACCAAACCGTTCACACTTAAACAAACGAAACTGAAAATTACTAATGATATGACGCGTGACAAAACTAACCCATACTAAAAATGAACCAACATTGACATTTAAATCCCACATTGCAATCCTAACAGAACCGACTTGAACTACGCGCTACAACTAGAAAACTCAAATGCTAACCGACTTAAACCACACGGTATGTTAGAAATTAAGTGAACCGAAACTACAAAACAATTTCCACGTCACTTCTATGGTACTACTCAAACTTACGTGAAACGAAACAAAACGAACAATCAATTTCTACGTCACTTCAAATATCTAACGACGAAACTACTTCGTCGCTGGTCGTCGTTGCTTTAGCTACGAGAATGTCTCGTCGCTAAATGAGTTCTCAGTACTAAATCCTAACACTCCCCCTCTTACTAAGACACTCAAAGCCCCCTCTTACTCCATGCCTACTAATTTCTTTCCCATTTCATATACTTCTTTTTGATGCTGTCAGTACACGCTCAAAAGAACGTACGCAAACGTCAACCGGAAAACTCCTCGACAAAATGGAACAAATTTGGCCGTACAAATGTACGCCGCAACCCAAAAACAAATATACTCCTCGAATCATAACAAATACCACTACGATCACTATGACACAAAACCGTACAGTGACCGGAACCCTCCGTACATACAATTCAAGTAAGACAAGACACAAATAACTATGACACACAAAATCAACATTCAAACCAAGCGGACAATGGTTGCTAAGGTGCCAACTGACGCTAACACAAATCCCACGACGTAAAACCTAACAATTCCCCTTTGAATGTGAGAATTATCGAACCACCACCTTAACTTCAAAATAACGTAAACGAACTTCCACAAAATAACAAAAGACAAACTGGACGACCGCGCTATAGACACGCGACGGCTGATTACAAAATTAAGTCTAACAACCCCCCTCTCAAACTTGTAATCATTACACCAATCACAACTTAAAACTTCCCCTCCGTAAAACGCCATGAAACAAACTTAAGAGATAAATTAAAACACCGGATTAATGTACGAAACAAAGCATCAAATGTCCGACGTAAGAAACACTTATATCTCCTCGCGATTTTCCATAAGCCCCAAATCGAGTAATCCTCCCACAGAATCCTCGCAAACTTCAATCAACTCCAAATGTTGTAGCCCCTTTTGAAATGTTACAACTTGATTGCGAATTTTTCCTTCAATCACCACTCAAAATTCATCCGTAACTTCGCGCGTCAAAATTCACGCATATGCCACATGGCGCTTCTCCATTTGTTCTTAGAATCTCAAAAGAAAACATATTGCCGCTCCAAACGAAAAAAAACGGTAACAGGGCGGTGAAATTTCAAAATCAAAATAAATGAAAATTCCACGCCGCAAATCCACGTCAAATAAATCCGCGTCACAACCTCCATCAAAATTAGCAATTCCAAATAATTCTTTTCCGTCAACTGGAACCATAGTCACATCCACATGGTACCAATAAGGTACGAGAAGATCCGCATAATTCCACTTCGAATAACTCTGCGACCGAAAAAATCTGATGACGACCAAAAGCAACCGCCAAAAAATATCTTGCAAGGAAATGTACTGCAAACTCCAAAGTACAAGGGGCACTAACGCCCTGTACGAAACGATCACTCCTCCTTCACAGATACGTCAAAATAAAATAATGTAGATTCAACTCCAGATCTCAACAACCAATAATAATTCACGTAGCGATTTAGGTAACCGCCGTACCATTTTAGGCTTCCCTGTAACAATCGAAGAGATTGCCGTACAAAACTTCACCTCAAAATTACACCACATTACAATGTTGAACCAAAAAAAAGATACCAACAAAAGAACTTAACGACCATACAAAAGTTCGGCGTTTTGACAAAGTTAGAAAATGACCGAAACAGCTGGCGAAATACTGGTCTCGTTCTAATATGGAACATCACTTCTTCCTCCTCTTCTTTGTCAAAAAATGACCAAAACAACCGGTAAAGATATCGGTCTTTGTTTCCAACACGAAACTCCTCCTCTTCTTCCTCTAATCATGGAAACATTAAAACTTTACATCAACGAATTCCACAAAAAAATTGTGTTGCCACACCATTCACCTCGATTCACTTCGATTCACTTCTTCAATAAATAAACGTACAAAAGTACGAAATAAAACTCCCTCCAAAAATGGATCTTCAAAATGTCGAGATTCATTTTCAACTCACAACAACACGTTTACTTTCTTCATAAAACACTCTTTTTTACCTCAGTTGATATATCACATTAACACATTTCATTCCTCCTTAAAATTTTTAATCTTCTTCTCTTCACTCTTCCTTCCACTTCTACAACGTTGAAGCTTAATTGTGAACTCGATGTAAAACCTTGAAATTTCAGAGAATTGGAATCAGGATTCCCATCACACCAATTATCAATTTCAATTTCAATGTCACTCTTAATGTCACAACTTGTTCTCTAATTTCTCCATCGGATGTGGAAATGCTATTTCTCCTCCAATTCTGAATTAGAAATGTCCAAGAAAATATAAATTTTCCACTCATTAAAACTCAAAGTTTTCTTTCAATTTCTCTTCTCCACTCATCTAATCAATCATTAACATAACCGAAATAAATTCCAAATTCATAACCACCAATCAAGGCGGTGATCTACATTGCGATCGCCTCGGTCGCCTTATGCACGACCTCTTCCTCCACCAAAATAATTTAAGTAACATTGAGGAATAATATATCCCCGAACTCCATAATGTCACCAGTATTCCTCGGAATTTTACGTGACAGTTTACCTCTTCTCTTTCTCCTCTTTCTTCAAACAATTGTCTCCTCGACACTCATCTTCATCTCTATCGAAATAGAGATCCACATTATCCGGCAGATGACTCTTCCCCTTTCTTTCTCTAATAGGACATCAATATACCACATCAATTTGTCGAACACTTTCGGAAATTAATCTTCCAAATAACTCGGGCCTCCATATATCCGAGATTCTTCCAAATTAAACTAAAAAAAAAACTGAATGGTTTCTCCAAAACAAAAAAAATAAAGCCGCCATGGGGAAAATATTATTTCTCTTCCTTCACAAAAAATAATCTCTCTCTATCTCCTTTGCATCTCTACTCTTCTCTCCTTCTTTCAAACCGGAACAAGAATCCGATTTCTCCTTTTTTCATCATCTTCTTCATCTTCGTCAATTCCTTTTTTTCATCCTCCTTTTAATCCTCACTCTTTTCTCTCTCATCAAATCACTCTTCTTAATACACTTCTCATCACACTTTTCTTCACTCCTCTCTTCAATTTTCCTTCTTCTTCATCTTCGTCAATTCCTTTTTTATTCATCCTCCTTTTAATCCTCACTCTTTTCTCTCTCATCAAATCACTCTTCTTAATACACTTCTCATCACACTTTTCTTCACTCCTCTCTTCAATTTTTAATTCCATCTTTTCTTCTTCGCCTTCTTCGCCTTCTTCGCCTTCTTCGACTTCTTCAACTTTTTCGAACTCTTCTTCTTTGACTTCAGAATAAGTATCACCTCTATCCGGATCGGGATCCGGTTCATTCATCAAAGGATAAATGAATTTTCTTCCTCCCATCTCAATCTGAATTCTCACATCGACATAAAGGGTAAACTTGTAGAACAAGTCACACAACACCTCCTCCGAACTTCTTTCACCTCCAAATCTAACTTGGCCAAAAGGACGAGTAGGAAGGGTCGCCTCATATTGAGCCTCTCTAAACTTGAATGACCACAAATCCTCCTTATTTCCTTCCATCTCTCCATCATCCTAACACTCATGGAGCACTACATCCTGCTCCGATACCAATTGAAAGGATCTTTACAATAATAAACTTAGTGCAAATGCCAGCGGAAGCATAAATGACAAAACACACACAAGAGAAATATAACCCCAAGAAAGTCAATATATTCCAAAGGGAAACTTTTCTTACATAATTTCCTCACACCCTCAAAACGCACTTATTTCTAACTCCTCTTAATCATATAAAAGATAATCTTCACTAACCTCCTCTAACTCCTCAAGAAACATCACAAAGCTATCAAACTACCTTAACTCCTTGAACTCCTTTATAATCTACTAGGAGGATCAACTCTCGCCAAATTGATAAAAACCTCTCTCTCACTACGCCTCAATATGAGGCGACTTCAAACGTCACGTAACAATACCACGGTACACGATTAGAAACGCGTAAGAGTCAACGTGGTGAAAACATCCGACCAACAACTATCAACCGACTTGAACTACACGATACGACTAGACAAGTCAACCACGTACCGACTTCTGAAATTCTGTGTCCTCCATTGGACTACAGAATACAGGAAGCCTCTAGATAGTATTTAACTAACCCACTCTAAGCCACGACCACTGCTGCCCAAGAAGGCAAACTGACAATTTGACTGCCTCCTTGTTCAGCCTGGACTCCCCTGAGTCCGTAGCAAAAAGAATCACTGAAAACGGCCAACCAGCCAATAAGGTATGAGGCACTAAAAATGCCAATTTGTACAAACTCTCAAAGGGAGAGGTGACTACCTACCAAAATTTTCTAAGTCCTGATTCCTTCTAATAACTTCTATCTACTGAAGTACAGACCAATCAAATTACTGTACCGTACAAAAAGTACTACTGCCGGTGTACCTTTTGTACGGCCTATGTACGACAAGGCTATTAAGTGGACGCGTGTCTGCTTTTTACTTGTCCGTACATTCCTCGGAATTCCTATGACCCAATGTCATCTCTCCATGTGGCTCCAGGTCATGCCACGTCACAAAACGCCAAGGTGACCACTCTAGGATTTCGGCGATGACGTGCGCCGTCGGATTCGTAATGAGACGTAATCTTAACCGTTATAATTACTTGCGAGATATTTGTTTCGCTGTCAAACAAATGCGAGGTATTCATTCTGAAATGATGTCGTACTAAAACTGTATCTATGCACGCCGTATCTTGTTTTAGTTAAATGGATTTCTTACTTCCTAAATGTATATATATCTATCATACTCTATAGCACTTAGCATTGATCCTAGTCTAGTAGGATAAAGCTGACCGCTATCGGCCAACTTGACGAACCGCAGGTTCTAGGTTCAAATCCCGGGTCCGTCATGACTATTTTTAGTAACCTACTAAAAATAACTACCTGTTTTAACTAAGGCAGCCATGGATCAACCACCTTCTCTATCCTTCAATGACTACAACAAGTATGGGGGCTAGAGAAAGGAGGTGGAGGCAGGCTGTCTGTTCTTTTTCCTTTTTTCTAACATATTTAAACCTAGAAAATACTATAGAAATCTATGAATTTCAACACTCCCCTTATTTTCTAGTCTAATTTTAATTTTTCTTTTAACCCGCATTTCTCCCGACAATATTTTAATTTAGGAGAGGGCACAGGTTTGGTCATCATGTCAGCCACCATTTTTTCATCAGGTCTATACACAAGATTTATAATTTTATTTTCAACTTTTTCTCTTACGAACCTTAATCTTATGTCCATATGTTTTGCTTTGAAATGGTGTTTTGGATTGGCTGCGATTGCGATTGCAGCTTGATTATCGCAAAAGATTTCATGCACTCCCTCCTTCATATATCCCAGTTCTTGCAACAATGACTTCACCCACATTAGTTCTTTTACAGTAGAACAAGACGCCATATACTCAGCCTAAGGTGGACGTTTCACTTGTCCACTGACGATACCCCAGTATCGTTTTTCACACAAAGCTCCCATCATCATGGCTTCCCAATAGATGAACCCAGATCCATTGAAGGTGGGCACCCTAGAGGGTGGGCCTATAACCTGCAATTCTGTGTCCTCCATTGGACTACAAAATACAGGAAGCCTCTAGATAGTATTTAACTAACCCACTTCAAGCCACAACCACTGCTGCCCAAAAAGGCAAACTGACAATTTGACTGCACCCCTATGCAGCTTGGACTCCCCTGAGTCCGTAGCAAAAAGAATCACTGAAAACGGCCAACCATCTGATAAGTCATGAGGCACCAAAAATGCCAATTTGTAAAAAAATCTCAAAGGGAGAGGTGACTACCTACCAAAATTTTCTAAGTCCTGATTCCTTCTAATAACTTCTATCTACTGAAGTACAGACCAATCAAATTACTATACCGTACCAAAAAGTACTACTGCCGGTGTACCTTTTGTACGGCCTATGTACGACAAGGCTATTAAGTGGGCGTGTGTCTGCTTTTTATTTGTCCGTACATTCCTCGGAATTCCTATGACCAAATGTCATCTCTCAACGTGGCTCCAGGTCATGCCACGTCAGAAAACGCCAAGGTGACCACTGTGGAATTTCGGCGATGACGTGCGCCGTCAGATTCGTAATGAGACGTAATCTTAACGGTTATAATTACTTGCGAGATATTTGGTTCGCTGTCAACCAAATGTGAGGTATTCATTTTGAAATGATGTCGTACTAAAACTGTATCTATGTACGCCGTATCTAGTTTTAGTTAAATGGATTTCTTACTTCCTAAATGTAAATATATCTATCATACTCTATAGCACTTACAATTCGTCCTAGTCTAGTAGGATAAAGCTGATCGATATCGGCAAACTTGACGAACCGCAGGTTCCGGGTTCAAATCTTGGGTTTGTCAAGACTATTTTTAGTAACCTTCTAAAAATAACTGCTTATTTAACTAAGGCAGCCATGGATCAACCACCTTCTCTATCCTTCAGTGACTACAAAAAGTATAGGGGCTAGAGAAAGGAGGTGAAGGCAGGCTGTGTGTCCTTTTTCTTTTTCCTAACATATTTAAACCTAGAAAATACTATAGAAATCTATGAATTTCAACAAAGTGTTCTCTAGAGTGATTAAATTATGCTATTTGCCAGATGCAAAAATGGTTGCAGAAATATGCTCACTAATGCTCTTCCTGCTCCTAAGCTAAAGTACTGTAGAGACGTAGTGGGATTAAGTGAATAGCTAAGTTGCTGCACTGCTATACTGCCATGCTGCGCAGGTCTAATAACGGGAATGTAATGGGAAAAGGTGACTTGCTAAAATTGATACGTTGCTATGTTGCAATGCTGCGCTAGTTTGACATCGAAGTTGCGCTGGCATACTGAGTGTAAAGCTTTACGGGAAAGTTGTTTTTGGAAAGCTTTAAGTCTCATCAAATTTATAGGATGGCGGAAAAATAGATCTATAAAGACACGCGTCGTCACTTGAAGCAGAGTGCAAGTTTTTGAATGGTATCGACAACGCAACTGCGACGCAGATAGAACAAGCGTTGCTGCGGTTATTTTTGATATGGTCTGTACGGACGAACGCAACCTGCGACGCAACGGGACAAACGCAATTGCGGATACTTTGGTATAAGACAACGCAGTTGCTTCGCAACACGACAAACGCAGTTGCGGCAGTTTTTGGTATGGGACAGCGAAGCTGCTACGAAGGTGCAAATATTTAAATGTGATTACGAATCAAGCTGCGATGCTACGGTTGATATGAATCAAGTCAACACACGAGATTCATAAGAGAATAATTAAGTGACTCAACAGCCGGATGGGTGTACCCAGACAATTGTCATTAAGCCAGGCAACAAGTATTTGAACAAATCACCTGTATAGGATTCTCAGTAATATTGATTGTACAGTGATAGATTAGTTTTAGCGTGATTAGGAGCACTTAGACCTTAGTTGCAGTTTAGTTCTTTTGGACGTATCTTTTAGGAACACTAGTATCGGCGGTAGAGCACTATGAAGTAAGACAAGGAAGTGAAGAGTATAAGACTTAGGACGTAGAAGATTTTATGTATCTAGACTTCCAGACTTTGAAATCTACAAACTGTTTTTCGGAAACTTCTGAGTTGCATATCTTGGTGTATGATAGATCGATTGAGCTGAAACTTTGAGAGTTGTGAGTCTTTAAGATATTCTATACTGTGTTATAGTTTGAAGTAGTTTTGTTTATTGGATCAGATTTGGTGAGCTGTAGAAAACAGCTGTTTAATAAGATTCTTGATAAGCTTTAGTGAGTGAGATTATGTCTACTTCCACTAATACTTCTAATGCTTCACCTGCTCCACTAGTCGTAGAACAACATGTTATGGGCCCACACCGAGAATTCCTATTTTCTCGGGAGAAAAATATGCGTATTGGGCGGATATGGTGGAAACACACTTCGAAAATGTTAATCTTTTAGATATTTTGGATAATTCACTGGCGGAATCAGATCCGTCTTGGTCAAAGAAAAATTCGCAAGCTCGGTCAATTTTGAAATTCTGTATTTTATAAGAATTGGCTATGTAACGGATTAAAATGAAAAAGGCGATCGATCTCTGGAAATCTCTCAAGGATGATTTTGAAAAGGCTAATGTTCAGAAAGAACTATTTTTGGCTGGACGAATTTGGGACTACAAATACACGGGTGGCACAATGGCATAATATTGTAATAAATTTCGAATACTAAATGATTCTCATGCTTGTGCAGGCGGATCTTTTCCTCAGTTTCAGCAGGCTGCTTTGCTAATTAGGGGTCTTCCTAATACTATGAGAGCAGCGTCTGATAGGCTGAAACAAAAAGATAAAGCTAGCTGGACACTATTGTTAGCTATTAATGTGATTTTGGAAGAGGAGGCAGATTCTAAAATTCTTCATGGTGAAAAACAAGTAGAAGCATTTAGCACAGAATTTGACAAAAAAACTCAGTTTAATCAACAAAAAAACAGTTTAATCAGAATCAGAATCAGTTTAGACAGTTTAATCCAAGAGGAAATAGACAATTTTTTAATGCTTGTTTTTAGTGTAATGAAAAGGGTCATGGATACAAATTCTGTCCTAAGCTTAAGAAATCTAATGAAACACGTCTATATAGGCCTGGATGGCAGCAGAGCTAGTTTCATCAAGGCTTCACGCGATCATCACAACGAGGAAATGCACTATTCTCGGTGTCTTCATCTCATCACGACGAGTCACTTTCACTCTCTAACGAAGAGGATGTTGATCTATTTGCTATGACGGCAGCGATCGAGGGCGCGAAAGACAATGGATGGATAATGGACACGGGAGCGTCGGCCCACATGTGCTAGAACAAGGCAGTTTTCAAAAATATGAAATCAACACCGAAGAAAAATACCTACTATGCATGTGGAATGAGTCTGCAAACGCGAGTTGTAGGTGATGTCTCCTTGCTAGTTGATGTAAAGGGCAAGGCAGTTGAGAGAACTCTTCATAATGTTCTCTATGTCCCATATTTTAAGAAAAAATTGTTCTCAATTTCTTTGGTAGAAAGTAAAGGGTTTGAGGTCAATTTGAAACATGGTAGGCAAGTTGTTAGCAAAAATGGGAAAATTGCAGTTACGAGAACAAGAGATGCCAGCAAAATGTATCGAATGGATATGCCCGATGATAAAAAAAATGATGTTTTGTATCCCGGTGCATTATCCTCAGATGAGTTGTGGCATAAAAGGTTAGACCATGTGAATTATGATAGTATGAAAAAGATGGTCAATGCTGGTAAAATAGAAGGAGTCACTCTCTCAAACTAGTCACATAAAACGTGTGATGGATGTGCACTAGGAAATAAACACAGATTACTGTTTCCTCAGGAGTTTGACCATAAATCTACTAAACTTTTGCAACTCATTCATTTTGATGTTTTCGGCCCTACAAAGGTACCATCTGCTGGGGGGATGAAATACATGGTTAAGTTTGCAGATGATTTTTCGAGGTTTACTAAGGTCTAATTCATGAAAGAAAAGAGTGAAGTCTTCACTCATTTTCAACACTATAAAGTGTGGGCGGAGAAACTACGCGGTCTGCCAATTTTGGAGCTCAGATCGGACAATGGCGGAGAATATATGTGAAACGAGTTTGAAAACTTCTTACTCAATGAAGGTATCAGTCACAAACTAACTGTCCCATACTCTCCGGAACAGAATGGGGTCTCAGAAAGACTAAATAGAACTATCACAGAAAGCTCTAGGTCCATGCTTGCGGATAAAAACGTAGATCCAAAATTCTGGGCTGAAGCGTTAAATTGTGCAGTTTATATCAAAAATAGGATAGGTTGAAGATCAGTAGAAACCATTTTTTATCAAATCTGGACGGGTAAAGAACCGGATGTCAGTCATTTCAGAGTCTTTGGAAGTAAATGCTTTATTGTGGATACGTCGAACGATAGATGGAAAATAGAACTTAAGGGATTGCCGGACATTTTATTAGGATACGATGATCTCTCTAAAGGCTATAGAGTATTTGTTTTTGAGAGACATAAAATCATTGTAGCAAGGAACATCGTTGTCAAAAATGAACTAGACTTGATAAACTTATTTAAAATGACAGAGCAGCAAAAGCAGCAAAAAGTACTGGAATATGTCATTTTAGATAGCATCCATAATATTGTCCCACAGATGGAAAATTCACTAGTGGTAACGCCAACATCAGAACATAATCGGGTTCCACAACAAGTTCCTTTCGAAGCGCAACAACAGCTGTCACTGCCTACGGATCGCAACCAGCACAACAAGCGCAATGCACGAGATCCGACAATTTCAACCTCAAAATTTATGGGGGGAAGAAGATTTAGTAGCCGCCTGCAAGCAACTTTTCACTTTGCCTACTCGGCAGCCTCAAGGGAGCCTTTGACCATCAGGGAAGCCTTCTTATCACCAGAGCGGAATCAATGGATCGAGGCGGCAAACGATGAAATGAAGTCGATCATGGAGGCTTGGACATGGGAGCTTGTAGACCTTCCTCCGGATCCAAAAGCGATTGGCAGCAAATGGGTATTCAAGGTGAAGTTAAATCTAGATAAAACCATTGAACGATACAAGGCCACACTTGTGGCAAAAGGATATAATCAAAAGGAAGGAATTGACTTTGAAGAAATATTTTCTCCTGTTGTAAGATTTCCGACAGTAAGGATTTTGCTATCTCTAGCTGCTATAGAAAATATGGAAATACATCGGAAAGATGTAAAGACGGCCTTTTTGCATGGAGAATTAGAGGAGACCATTAACATGCAGCAACCTGAAATGTATGCAGAACCAAGAAAAGAGCACTTAGTATGCAAACTACTAAAATTTTTGCATGGCCTAAAACAGGCCCCGAGGCAATGGAATCTAAAACTTGATGAATTCTTAATTGGCTTAGGATTTCAAAGGATAAGTTTTGATCACTCTGTTTATGTTTTAAAGGGTGGGGATGGAATAGTGTATATAGCGGTATACGTAGATGAATTACTATTAGTTAGCAAATCAATCGCTGAAATTAACAAAATTAAAAATGCTTTAAAATCATAGTTCAAGATGAAAGACCTCGGTGAGGCAAAATATATTTTGGGTATTCAGGTAGAGAGGGACAAGAAAAACAGATTAATAAAATTGACTCAAAATGAGGCTATTGGAATCATGTTAGATGAATATGGAATGCGGGGGGCAAAAGGATGTCTAACTCCAATGGAATTTCGGCATAAGTTAGAGGGGGAAGAAAAAGAACCGGGTGTTATTGTTAGTGAAATTTTTGAGTCACGGGAGGATGATCATATGACAGTGATACCTTATATACAGATAGTGGGAAGTTTAAAATATTTCATGAACTGTACCCGTCCAGATATTGCTGCTATAGTTGGGATACTGAGCAGAAGTCTAAAGAATCTAAATAAATCTGACCGTGATGAAGGAAAAACAGTGTTGAGATACTTGGTAGGAACGAAAGACCTCAAACTCACACTAGGTGGAGGAGAAGTGAAGCTTCAAACATCGAGTGGTGCAAGCTATGGCGATATGCCAAGTCGAAAATCCACCACGGGATTTGTTCTGCAAATTGGGAACGTGACTTGCTGTTTGAGAAGCAAACTTCAAAAGGTCACAGCACAATCGACGATGGAGTCAGAATATATGGCAGCGAGCTCCACCGTCAAAGAACTTATATGGGTGAAATCCATGTTGCAAGAATTGGGATACATGCTGGTTGGTCCATAGGTGATTTGGTGTGATAGTCAGGCTGCCATTGCCATTGCTTCTAACCTAAGTCACCACTTCAAAAGCAAGCACATGGATGTATGATTACACTTTGTACGGGAAAAAGTGTGCAATTCTCTGTCCTCCATTGGACTACAGAATACAGGAAGCCTCTGGATAGTATTTAACTAACCCACTTTAAGCCACAACCACTGCTGCCCAAGAAGGCAAATTGATTATTTGATTGCACCCCTATGCTGCTTGGACTCCCCTGAGTCTGTAGCGAAAAGAATCACTGAAAACAACTAACCAACCAATAAGTTATGAGGCACCAAAAATGCCAATTTGTACAAACTCTCAAAGGGAGAGGTGACTTACTACCAAAATTTTCTAAGTCCTTATTCCTTCTAATAACTTCTATCTACTGAAGTACGAACCAATCAAATTACTGTACCGTACCAAAAGTACTACTTCTGGTGTACCTTTTGTATGGCCTATGTACGACAAGGCTATTAAGTGGACGCGTGTTTGCTTTTTATTTGTCCGTACATTCCTCGGAATTCCTATGACCAAATGTCATCTCTCCACGTGGCTCCAGGTCATGCCATGTCAGAAAACGCCAAGGTGACCACTCTAGGATTTCGGCGATGACGTGCGCCGTCGGATTCGTAATGAGACGTAATCTTAACCGTTATAATTACTTGCGAGATATTTGTTTCGCTGTCAAACAAATGCGAGGTATTCATTCTGAAATGATGTCGTACTAAAACTGTATCTATGCACGCCGTATCTTGTTTTAGTTAAATGGATTTCTTACTTCCTAAATGTATATATATCTATCATACTCTATAGCACTTAGCATTGATCCTAGTCTAGTAGGATAAAGCTGACCGCTATCGGCCAACTTGACGAACCGCAGGTTCTAGGTTCAAATCCCGGGTCCGTCATGACTATTTTTAGTAACCTACTAAAAATAACTACCTGTTTTAACTAAGGCAGCCATGGATCAACCACCTTCTCTATCCTTCAAAGACTACAACAAGTATAGGGGCTAGAGAAAGGAGGTGGAGGCAGGCTGTCTGTCCTTTTTCCTTTTTTCTAACATATTTAAACCTAGAAAATACTATAGAAATCTATGAATTTCAACAACTTGAACCACACGGTACAGCTAGAACTTAAGTGAACCGAAATGACCAAACATTTTCCACGTCACTTCAATAGGGCTAGAACTCGCGTGAAACGAAACGAACAAAAAATTTCTACGTCACTTCAAATATCCATCGACGAAACTACTTCGTCGCTAACTTCTACGTCACTTCAAATATCTAGCGACGAGACTACTTCGTCGCTGGTCGTCGCTACTTTAGCTACGAGAATTTCTTGTCGCTAAATGAGTTCTCAGTACTAAATTCTAACAGTGGGTTTAGCGTTGATTCATGTAAATGTCTTTTAGTGTACGGATACCCTTCCTACTATCCGAAAATGTTGTGTATCGGGTAAAAATATATCGCGATAAATTCGATATTCGATATATCGATTATCGATTTGTCAAAGGCCTTGATATAGTACGGAAAGTCGTACGAAAAAAGTACAAATAATCGTACGGTTTCCCCACCCCCTCCCCCTAGGAATGAAGGTACTTTCGCATGTAACCGAAACTTTAGTCTTAGAACTTTGTTTTTAGCGAAGATTCTCCGTACTACTTTTAGATCATTCGTATGTAAAGAAATGATATCGTCACTTTAGATTGTGACGGATGTAGACGTGGGTGTAATTTGTGACGGTTGTAGACGACTACAAAACTCGTGACCATTGATGACGTCTACAAAATAGCGACGGTTGTAGAAGTCTAGCTACTTGTGACATTGAAGATGTTTAGATTTTGTGTCACTTTGACGTCACGCTCAAATTATGACATCGTCGACGTCACAAATTCTAAAGTTTTCCGCCATGTTTTCCCGATTTTGTTTTTTAGTCTTTTCTCACTCTACTTGCCATCAAAATACGCCCAAAGATAGTCAAAGAAATCATTTTTAGAGATCTTTCATTTGATACCATTATTGACGTTTTTCATTGCAAAAATTGTGAGATGGACGCGGTAGTGGGAGAGGGAGAGAGAGAGGCGCTCTTTCACTTTTGTGAATTGGCGTCCGTTGGCAATGACGCCTTCCACTGCCCCTGTACGGAAAAAAACGCACGAAAAAAAGTCACGCACAGAATGGAAACGTGCACTGGGATTTTTTTAAGTACTTCTAGTGTGAAGTACTTTTAGGATCATCTAGTTTGAAGAAATTCTACTTGCGAGTGGAGTTGCTTCACACTGGTCGTCTACCATTGATACATGTGAAAAGGCAAAAAAATATCCACTTCGAACACGCGATCGTAGGCCTACAATTTGTACAGGCCATGTGCCTCTTGCCACGCTGGATGATCAACAAAAAATGCTTCCTACCACGTTGGATGATCAACGTAAAGTATCCTTGCACGTTACTTCTAAGCGTGCGTCCCCATGTAATCTGTACTTTGATAAAGAATTTTGGACTATAGTGAAGATTCTCCGTACTACTTCGAAGAGCGTCCCAATGTGCGAAAATGAAAGCAAAACTTTGAAATGTGATTGTTGTAGACGTCGGTACACCATGAAAAAAAATCTAAAAAATGTTAGAAAAAAATATTTTTCAAAGATCTTTCATTTTCAACCTATATTGTCGTGTCTCTGTCTAAATAGTGTGAGATAAAAGCGACCCATGAATGAAAGTGGAGGTCCGAGACCCCTGCAATTTTTTTTCGTATATGCGCGTGACGGGCATGGAGAATAGCGAGTACTCTCCATCGTCCAAAAAATTTCTCACTCGTGTGGCGCCTGCGTGGGTCATTTTCCATTCGCTGTTTTGGCGGTACTTTAACTAAAAACACCCCCTCGAGGTGATTTTGGATGAAGTTTTTTGATGGGCTGGATTCTCTTGCCGAGGGTCGAAAAGAGGAAAACGCCAAAATGCGTTCACATGACGACAAACATGTTGTACATTCAAAGCATAGTTCAAAAGTAGGTGAAAGTAGGCCCATACAATATGCCTATTGTATGCAAAACATACAATATGACCTTAAGACCCATATTGTACTCAGACCTATTCGGACCACTTAAAACATTCAGACCAAAAATCGGACCAATTAAAACATTCGGACCAACAAATTTTCTTTACACCGTCAGATTCAGACGATCGGACGGTCGCTGATAAAATTAGCGATCTAAGAAGATCAAATGAAAAGCCCATAACAAAACTTACGATAAAGGCGCCGACCAAAGGCCTACCATAAAAACGCATACTTTTGAATTATGATTCAAAGTTAGAATTGACGTTCACTGTATTTTAGTAAACACGATTTTCTCGTATGGCTAAAGCTTTTCTCAAAGTTCCCTGAATTTTAGGGCAAAACGACAAAGAAAAGTGGATACTTTAAATACATGGGGACGACCCCTAACATCCACCGACCTTCAAAGTTTGTGGCATCTTTTTACCATTACGTTTTGAAATTTTGATTTTGATTTTCAAAATTAAAATCTGGCCGCAAGCTTTTGATACGAATCATTAACTACCTCCGTGTGGTACAAATGTTACGTTTTTATTTTACGTTTTAATAATATTTTTAAATTTTCAAAATGTGAACAGTAACCTACGTGGCACCAATCATAATTTCGAAAGTTTGTTTATTGGCCCGACAAAATGGAGCAGACTGCCAGTAAACCCTATCACTAGACGTTTCCGTATGTTTATTTGGACCGCCTTATGGAATCGAGGCATAATGAAAAAATGGTACGAATGGAGTCAAATTTGGCGACATGGTCGAAAATTTCGTTGTAGGCAATGCTTTTAGGGTAAGGTTCCATTAAGGGAAAATTGTCGTTGTTTCCTAAAAGCCGTACGTTTTCGTACAGTGTCGTACTGAAAAAAATAAAATGTCACAAAAATAAGCCTACTGAATGAGGGATTTGATTCTACACGTTTATGGGCGTAAACTTGGACCGTTGGATGCATAATGGGATACGCCATCATCTGACACTTTCAGTTCGCAAAAAGTGACACAGAGTAGGTCAATTTTAAGCGTGTGAAAGAATAGCATCGTGCCTCGTTGAAAAGTGAACAAATATCCATGACGACCGCGCGACCGGGTGGGTACACGTCGCATATGACATGTGCATTCCGCCAGGGAGGATGCAAGGCCACCGGAAGCCTCAAGAAAATATTTGACACAGGATATCGTTTCACGCTTTTGTTGCCATACGCTAACCATTCTCACATTTTCGTACGCTTTAAAAATCTTAAGTTTCGTCCGCCCGTACACATTTTATTCAATACGTCGTACGAGTCACTTTTTACCTTCGCTGGTACAAATATGTGGTCACAATTTTCTGTCAGAGATTCTTTGAAGATTACCAAAATCGGATTCATATATTACGTGGACGAATGAAAGTGTGTCACGCAAATATAATGTCGGTTACTTACCCGACACAATGGAACCATAGTTCAAAAGTAGGCGTTTCTATTGTAGGTCTTTTGTCGGCTCCTTCATCGTAAGTTGTGTTATGGGCTTTTCATGTGATCTTCTTAGATCGCTACTTTGATCAGCGACTGTCCGATCGTCCAAATCTGACGATAGTCCTAACGTAAGTTGTGTTATAGGCTTTTCATGTGATCTTCTTAGATCGCTACTTTGATTAGCGACCGTCCGATCGTCCGAATATGACGGTTTAAATAAAAAGTCGCTCAAAACTTACATATTTTTTTTTTGTCCGTTTTTTTTTTTCAAATTTAGACATGACGTTTAATTCTCTATCGATCCATGTGCAACTCAACCATGTTACTATTTTATTTCATTTTGCGGCCAATACAATATGGGTCTTAACTCTTAAGCATAGTTGTTCACGCCGTTTAGTGCGAACGATTTAATCGCGACGAATTATACGTAACAAACACATTGAACCTTTTGAAAAAATCGTAAAAATCGTTAATGAATTTTCGCCCGTACTATTCCGTACATGTGAACAAAAATAAATTTCACATATACCGCAGTTTGTACATTTTTCGTACATTTTACGTATCTTTTCGATTTAGTCTGTACATTTTTGGAAAATTTCCGTACATTTCCGTAAAATTTATGTTCAGTTTACCGGACAGAAAGTACGACAAAGTGCAACGTATCTTTTCGCCAAATTCGGTACATTTACCGTACAAAACCGTACAGCAATCGTAAAATACCGTACAGTTTCCGTAAATTAGCCGTTCAGTTTTCCGGACAGAAAGTACATCGCGTTTTTTTCCGATTTATTCAAAAGTCACGAATTATAGGTTTTAATCGGAAGAAAGGAAAAAATCGCGCGATTTGAACAACTATGCTCTTAAGGGTATATTGTATTTTTTGCGTACAATAGGCATATTGTATGGGTGTACTTTCACCTACTTTTGAACTATGAATGGAACGATGGCTGCAGTAAACGAATTTTCGATGTTTACTGAGACTTCCTAATGGAACAACGCTCTTAGTTTGCAATGAATATTTTGCCACGAGGCGCGCTAATTTACGTTATACAAATCCATCGGCGACACACTGAAAACTGAAGACCCACGTGGAAACCAATGGCCCGCCGATTCAACGGAGCCGTACCAAAGAACCATAAGTATTATTTTTCATTAATGCCTCGTACTCTTAAGTAGCGAAAAGGCGCCACTTGTCGACAGCCGGAGAAATTTTAATGTGGGAGTATCTTTGACGTCAGCAAGATTGGCGTGGGCGAGATTTCAGTACAGTATCACGAATATTACAAGTGGGTCTGAGAGTGACCGTACTTTGGCGTCCAGCCGGCGGCGTCAAAGGTGTCACAATAGCAATAACTACTGCCACGTGTCGATGAAGGGCGACGACAGCATAAATATTTAACGGATTTTGTGGCGAAAGGCCGGAATCCCCAGCCGACGGAATAGAATCTTGGAGGGCGTCGGGATTGGCGGATTAATACGGCATGATGTAGAAAACCCTAACTAGAGCTGGAAAATTATGTCGGGAGAGGCAGTATCTGCAATAGAAATGGGCAACCGATAAGGGAATGGGAGATAGTTCGTAGGTTTACGCCCTAGAATCCACTAAGCGGTCGTCGTAAACCTACGGACACGTTTTTAGAAGTGATATCTTGCAAAAGCCTCCGTTAAGGTCGTGCCAATAAACACTTAAACAGCCTTTCACTTTTTAAATGTTCAATTTTATTGGTGCCACGTATACTCGTATTAAGACGTTAAAAATAGTTAAGGATTCACAAAGAGAAATGACTTGAATGAAATATTTGTACGAACGGACAAAAATTGAGATTTGTAGAATCGTACGCAAATTCGACTTAAATTATGGAGATATGCCATTGGACATTGACTTTTTGAAATCATTACGCTCTGGACCCGAAAATCCGGCATTCGCCAAAACTGGGTCATCACTTTTCGGTCTTTTTTGTAATTTTTGTCGTCTAGTCAGCGACAAGTCTATATATTTTCGAATTTTCTCTTTTTCATCAATAATAAGTTCAAAATTTGTCAAATTTTGGCTTTGTATTTTTCCACAGTTGACGCAACTTTTGTTGGCCATTTTCTTCGTTTTGTTTTACAAATATTCAATATTTCTACTATTTTATTTCATTTTTTGTAATTATTGTATTGAAGCTACTACGGTAAAGGCAGACAAAAAAAGAAAAAAAAGAAAAAGAAGAAAATAAAAGAAGCATTGAGCGTTTGTAAAGCGAAAAAACAAAGCGGGTAAAATGGCGTTTTCGGGCAGCTTGATTATTTTTTCTTCCTTTTTGAAATTTTCCACGTGGCAATTTGTGACACTGACAGCTGTCCTCCTCCCATTGGCCGGAATAACAGGAGCAGGTGAGGACACCAAAAAGGGGGAGGGAGGGGAGAGGTGAGAGAGAGGGAGAAGGGAAGGGGATGACGAGAGGGAGGGAAGGAAATTTGAAGAGGAGGAAGGAGGACGATGAGGGAGAGAGAGAGAGAAAAAAGAGAAAAGGAAAGAGAGAAAGGGAGAAGGAGAGGGAAAGAAGATGGAGGGAGAGGGAGAAGGAGGAAATATTCCTAACAATATTTTTATTTTTTGGAGGAAGGGAGGGTTGAGGGTAACGAGTTTTATTATGTTAGTTAATGATTCTCCCTTCCTTTTTTTTTTTTTTTTTTCCTGGCAGCCCGGTCAGAAGTTTTTTCGATTGTAAAAGAAACCTTTTTGGTTCCAAAAGGCGGTCTAACGTGCGACACTATTGCGAAGAAGTCAGAATATATGGCAGCGAGCTCCACCGTCAAAGAACTTATATGGGTGAAATCCATGTTGCAAGAATTGGGATACATGCTGGTTGGTCCATAGGTGATTTGGTGTGATAGTCAGGCTGCCATTGCCATTGCTTCTAACCTAAGTCACCACTTCAAAAGCAAGCACATGGATGTATGATTACACTTTGTACGGGAAAAAGTGTGCAATTCTCTGTCCTCCATTGGACTACAGAATACAGGAAGCCTCTGGATAGTATTTAACTAACCCACTTTAAGCCACAACCACTGCTGCCCAAGAAGGCAAATTGATTATTTGATTGCACCCCTATGCTGCTTGGACTCCCCTGAGTCTGTAGCGAAAAGAATCACTGAAAACAACTAACCAACCAATAAGTTATGAGGCACCAAAAATGCCAATTTGTACAAACTCTCAAAGGGAGAGGTGACTTACTACCAAAATTTTCTAAGTCCTTATTCCTTCTAATAACTTCTATCTACTGAAGTACGAACCAATCAAATTACTGTACCGTACCAAAAGTACTACTTCTGGTGTACCTTTTGTATGGCCTATGTACGACAAGGCTATTAAGTGGACGCGTGTTTGCTTTTTATTTGTCCGTACATTCCTCGGAATTCCTATGACCAAATGTCATCTCTCCACGTGGCTCCAGGTCATGCCATGTCAGAAAACGCCAAGGTGACCACTCTAGGATTTCGGCGATGACGTGCGCCGTCGGATTCGTAATGAGACGTAATCTTAACCGTTATAATTACTTGCGAGATATTTGTTTCGCTCTCAACCAAATACGAGGTATTCATTTTGAAATCATGTCGTACTAAAACTGTATCTATGCACGCCGTATCTAGTTTTAGTTAAATGGATTTCTTACTTCCTAAATGTATATATATCTATCATACTATATAGCACTTAGCATTCGTCCTAGTTTAGTAGGATAAAGCTGACCGCTATCGGCCAACTTGACGAACCCCAGGTTCCGGGTTCAAATCCTAGGTCCGTCAAGACTATTTTTAGTAACCTTCTAAAAATAATTGCCTGTTGAACTAAGGCAGCCATGGATCAACCACCTTCTCTATCCTTCAGTGACTACAAAAAGTATGGGGGCTAGAGAAAGGAGGTGGAGGTAGGCTGTGTGTCCTTTTTCTTTTTCCTAACATATTTAAACCTAGAAAATACTATAGAAATCTATGAATTTCAACACTCCCCTTATTTTCTAGTCTAATTTTAATTTTTCTTTTAACCCGCATTTCTCCCGAAAATATTTTAATGTACGAGAGGGCACTAGTGTTGTTCTTTGGTCTAAAATAGACCGCAGAAGCCACCAAAACTATCATGCAAAAAGCTAAGCGAAGCTAGGCCAATGAACAATCATTTGAAATGCATCCTCCATTTAACATACAACAACTAAGGTTTGATGGAAAAATCAACATAAACAAACCTTTGGACAACATCTAAGGTTTGATGGAATAATCAACATAAGCAAACCCTAGGACAAATGCATAAATAATGCATATCAAACAAACATAAAATAACATAAATAAATAATAACAAAAAGAGTCCAATCTCACATAAACATTAAATAAACAAAAGTATATCAATAAACATATTACTCAATTGCATGACCTAATCGGCAACCCTAAAAGTCTACATCTTCGGTCCCTACTTTTCATGCTAAGCATTGATGATACATTCCTAACAAAGCTCATTCCTATATATACATTGATGAGCTGTGAATGAATTGAAACTCTGAGACCTCCATTGGCCCTCAGAGTATGCAGATCCAAAAGAAGCAAATCTAGATAGTGCCGACTCCAACTTGATATAAACCCAAATGACTGACCCCTTGACAGTCAAACTCCCAATATAGATTCACCCCTGTGAAATAACACTTTCTGTGTGCTCAGTTCCACCACAGAATGCAAAGTTAGAATATGATATTTGGACACATTCACCCACTTTGACTTTCCCTTAGAAATACAGCCACCCTGGCAAACAAAAACTCTGACCGACTACACCCCTGTGTAGCCTGGACTCCCCTGAGTCCGCAGCAAAAAGAATCACTGTA
The DNA here is from genome assembly GCA_037447655.1 of Zygnema cylindricum. NCBI lineage: Eukaryota > Viridiplantae > Streptophyta > Zygnematophyceae > Zygnematales > Zygnemataceae > Zygnema > Zygnema cylindricum. Next base: position 159,096 of record JBBHKE010002838.1, read on the forward strand.
AATGGTCAAGTAAATTGATAAATAATGCATATCAAACAAACATAAAATAACATAAATAAATAATAACAAAAAGAGTCCAATCTCACATAAACATTAAATAAACAAAAGTATATCAATAAACATATTACTCAAATGCATGACCTAATCGGCAACCCTAAAAGTCTACATCTTCGGTCCCTACTTTTCATGCTAAGCATTGATGATACATTCCTAACAAAGCTCATTCCTATATATACACTGATGAGCTGTGAATGAATCGCTACATGTCAAAATAACCAACGTAACTTCCACTAAGTAGTATTAGATCATGAGAACCTATTATGACAAATAATCGTAGCTGTAAGTGTACACCTGAGAGTCAACCAATCATAAGAGTACACTTGTCTGCAAGTACGACACTACACACACACAAATTAAACTGCCGAAACCCTTAAATGATCACCTAAATAAAAAATGTCATAATCAATACTAAATTAATAATACACATAAGACAAAACATTGTTGTTTCAAATATTTACAGCGACGCGTCCGCAAAATACGTGTCATAAGCGACAGCTCGCTTAGTCACTTGTAGATAGATCCACGTAGTGAACCGACCTCACATATGTACGGTCCACCTAGATAATGCGTCATAAAAACAATGTGATCTCTTAAAAATATCGGCGGACGCCGTCCGCCCTCCACGTGTACCATGACCAACTTGCCGAAATCAAACCGTACGATCCAAATCCTGTCCGTACCGAAATCACGTACTTCGTCATAAAATGTCGCCTGCCGAAATTAGAGTACACATGTCAAATAAGACGAACCGTACCGGCGACGTCCCTTTTAATAAATGTCGCCTGTCCCATTATGGTTCGTACTTACGGTGAACACTTTAAAAACATTTCGAACATTAATCGTCGGATCGATTCGCGATCCGCCGTCCATTTCCTATCACATTTCGCGCCACTCAATTACCCCATTAAATTTACTCCTACATTTAATTCCCCCCGAACCGCAAACTGTTCAAAACTCCACAGTACATCATGTAAAATATATACGCACGAAACGTCGCGTGCGCATTAAATTTCACATAGGCACGAAACTAAATCTTCAAAAACAACAAGGTGTACCCTAGACAAAAGCTATTGGTTACAAAATACAAGGTTCCTCTGTAAGCCATAATAGATTAAATTAAAAAGCGCGATGGTAAACCATCCGAGTCTAAGAAGAAGTGACATGGTCAAAACTGAAAAACTACAAACATGGCAAAAATTACACAAAAAAACAACGTGAACACCTAAAAACGGCGCGTGAAATATAGGCACTCAAACCCACAAAGTAAAACACAGCAACGCACTTAAACGAACTCTACAACCCTGAGCCAACACTACAACCCTAACCTCACCACAACTAAATATTTACGAAAAGCAACCTCGTAAGTCCCCCAAGCCCGGTAGAGCACGTTGAGGGAGTTACAAAACACGACGACAATCCATAACCTCAATAAACGATCAAAGGGGGTTGGAAGCTTGCACTCATTTCAAAGCCATAGATAACCGCTAACGATAAGAATAAGTAAGGGTCGAAGAAGGAGGCCTCCTAAGTTCCCACCGCTCGAATGAGCGATGACCACTAATACAGAGAAACTCATCATCGAGAATATCAACTCCCTCTTCTGAACTTTCGTAATTTCCCTTCTTTAAATCCATTGATGTAGTAGAACTATATGCCTTATCCATTTGGAATTTTTCAAGCATATTTCTAATTGCCACCTTTTGAGTTAGTCTGATTATTTTCTCCCTCTCCATTTGAATTCCCAAAATATATTTTGCTTCCCCCAAATCTTTCATCTAAAATCTACTCTTTAGATCTTGTTTCACTTTATTGATTTTCTCTATTGATTTACTTAAAACAAGCAAGTCATCAACATAAATTGCAATTTAAATTATACCTTTTTCATCCTCTAATAGATAAATAGAATGATCCGAGCTGATTCGGACATATCCTAATTTTGTCAAGAAATCATCCAATTTCTTGTTCCATTGGCGGGGAGCCTGTATCAGTCTATAAATCCATAAAGTGACTTTTTCAGTCGACACACCTTGCTTTTTTCTCCTTCTCCACAAACCCTTCCGGCTGTCGCATGAAGACCTCTTCTTCCAATTCTCCGTGTAAGAAGGTTGTTTTGATATCCATCTGGTGCACTTCATGTTTTTCGCTGCCGCCAAACTAAGTAGGATTATGACGAAGGGAAATCTAACAACTGGAGTGAAAGTCTCCTCATAATCAATCCCTTCTTTGTGTGTGAATCCTTTAGCCACTTATATGGCTTTGTACCGCTCGACAACGTTATTTGGGTTGAGTTTCAACTTAAATACCCATTTGAATCCAATCGGTCTTTGTTTGGGGAACTTTCCAACATCTCCCATGTATTTGCTTCTATAATGGATGCCATTTCTTCATTAATAGCTGTCATCCATCTACTCTTTTCCGGACAATTAATTGCCTCCAAGTAAGTTTGAGGTTCACCCGATGTGACAACTTAGTTACTTTATTGTTAACTTATCTCTCTTGAAGCCTCTTGCTGTTTCTTCTCCCTCTCTCAAAAAATCTGATGCCAGAATAGAGGGTAATCTCAAATTTCTCCGAATGGTTTCATCTTTTCCCCTATCCATGGATTCCATTTCCGGTCTTTCATCATTGATATCCGCTCTTTCATCATCCTCTTCCAGGTTTTGAACTGGAAATTGTGGCTCCAAGAGAGAGTCATTTTGGTCAGATTTTTCTTTGCATCTGCAATATCCTGCCAAACTAAGTTGTTACAAGAATCTAAATCTAGCTCATTCTTCGATTCAATTCTTATTCTAACCGTTTTTGTATGTTTAAAAGGATCTACTAACTTTACTTCATCCATAACTAACAAATGTTTAACTATAATGAAATCTTCTTTCCCAATTTCATCATATCCAAGTAGATATCTTGGCCTTCCTTTTGCATCTATCTTCCAATCTATTCTTTTTGTGCTTACAGTGTAAACTTGACTTCCGAACACCTTTAAGTGTGAGAAATCAGGTTTTCTCCCGGTTCATCTCTCATAGAGTGTTTGACCTTTCACCGCCCAGGTAACGACACTATTCTTAAGATAATTAGCACACTTCATTGCCTCTGCCCAAAAGCGTTTTCTTATTATTATCTATCAGTATACTTCGGGCACTATCACTTAATGTCCGATTTAATCTCTCAGCTACACCATTTTCTCCCAATTCCTTGGAACAATCTTTTGGTGTTGAACTCCCTCCTCTATCTAAATGTCCTCATTCCCTCCCATTATCACTCTTAACTCTCCTAATTAGAGTTTCATGAAGTTTCTCACTCTATGCCTTATACTCTTTAAAATTGTTGATTTTGGAAAGCTTTACGTCTCAGTACATTAGTGTGACGGCAGAAAGAAAGTAAAATGTAGCGTATAGGGACATGCATCTTCACTTAAGAACAAGACAAGTATTTTTGGAATGGCACCAATTGTGACGCAGATGAGACAAAGCAGCTGCGACGCAGATGGGACAAAGCAGTTGCAACGAAGATGGGACAAAGCAGCTGCGGTTATTTAGGATTTGATTCGGTACGGAACGACACAGCTGCGACGAAGCCGCGGTGACGTTGAATATAATCAGAACGAGACATTCCAGCTGCGATTGACAGGAATCGAGTTAATGGACGAGATTCATAAAGGGATGACAAGTGATTTGTTGGAAGGTGTTTTCCCAACATCTGAATGGACGTATCCAGACACTTATAACTAAGCGAGCGGCAATTAATTGTAAAATCACTTAGTGGTGATCACTGAGCAATATTAATTGTACAATGATAGATTAACTTTAGGGTGATTAGGAGTACTTAGATCTTAGTGGCAGTTTGGTTTTGGACGTATCTCTCAAGAACACTTGTATTGGAGGTACAACACTATGTTATAGGACAACTAGGAGTAGAAACTCAGTACGAGTATAAGACTTAGGACGTAGAACATTTTATGTATCCAGACTTCTAGACTGTGTAATCTGCACACTATTTTTTGGAAACTTCTGAGTTGTATATCTTGGTGTATGTTTGATCAATTAGACAAAAACTTTAGGAGTTGTCAGTATTTGTGATATCCTATACTCTGGTACAGTTTGAAGCAGGTTGGATTTTTGTATAAGATTTGGTGAGCTGTAGAAAATAGCTATTTGATAAGATTCTTGATTAGCTTCTGTGAGTAAATTATGTCTACTTCTACTACTACTGCTGCTGCTTCACCTGCTCCAGTGGTCGTAGAACAACAGATTATGGGCCTGTCATCAAGAATTCCTATCTTTTCGGGAGAGAAATATGTTTATTTGGCAGATATGGTAGAAATGCACTTCGAAAATATTAATCTTTTGGATATTTTCGATGGTTCACTGGTGGAATCGGATCCGTCTTGGTCAAAGAAAAATTCGCAAGCTCGATCTATTTTGAAATTCTGTATCCAGAAGAATTGGCTATGTCTCAGATAAAAATGAAAAAAACGATCGATATATGGAAGTCTCTCAAAGATGATTACGAAAAGGCTTTATGCCCAAGAAGAATTATTTTTGGCTGGCCAAATTTTGGACTATAAATACACGGGAGGCAGAATGGCTGAATATGGTAACAATTTTCGAATTCTATTAGACTCTGATGCATGTGCAGGTGGATCTTTCTTTCAGTTTCAGTAGGCAACTTTACTAATGAGGGGTCTTCCTAATACTATTAAAACAACGTCTGATAGGCCAAAACAAAAAAGACAAATCAAGCTGGACTTTACAGTTAGCTATTAATTTGATATTAGAGGAGGAGGCTGATTCTAAAATTCTTAGTGGAGAAAAGTAGGTAGAGGCATTTAACATAGATTTTGACAAAAACGCACAGTTTAATCAGCAGAGTAATCAGTTTAAACAGAACCAAAATCAGTTAAAACAACTTAATCAGAGGGGAATTAGACAGTCTTTCAACGCTTGTTTTTATTTTAATGAAAAAGTCATGGATATAAGTTCTGTCCCTGGCTTAAGAGAGCTAACAAAACAGGTTTGTCTTAGGCTTAAGAGAGCTAACGAAACATGTTTGTACAAGCTTGGATGGCAACAAAGTCGGTTTAATCAACGCTTCACATGATCTACATCTCGAGGAAATGCACTACTTTCATCATCTTCAACTTACCAAGACGAATTTTGGACACTCTATGACGAGGAGTCCTCAGGAATTCGAACACATGCCACTTAACTTTTGGATTGATTCATTTTGATGTTTTCGGTCCTACTAAGGTACCATCTGCCGGGGGGATGAAATATATGGTTACTTTTACAGATGATTTTTCAAGGTTTACTAAAGTCTATTTCATGAAAGACAAGAGCGAAATCTTCAGCCACTTCCAACACTACAAAGCATGGGTGGAAAAACTACATGGTCTGCCTATTCTGGAACTCACATCGCACAACGGCGGCGAATATACCTCAAATGAGTTTGAAAACTTCCTAGTTAAGAAAGGTATTAGTCATAAGCTAACTGTTCCGTATTCACCGGAACATAATGGGGTTTCCGAGAGACTAATTATAACTATCACAGCGAGCTCTAGGTCCATGCTTGAAGATAAGGACGTGGATCAGAAATTCTGGGCTGAAGCATTGAATTGTGCTGTTTATATAAAGAATATAATAGGGTCAAGATTGATAAAATCTACTCCTTACGAGGTCTGGACTGGTAGAAAACCAGATGTTAGTCATTTCAAAGACTTTGGTTGCAAGTGCTTTATTTTAGATACATTTAAAGACAAATGGAAAATGGAACCGAAAGGATTACGGGGTATTTTGTTGGGGTATGATGATCACTCCAAAGGGTATACAGTATATGCATTTGAGAAAAAAAAATAGTGGTAGCAACAAATATTATTGTAAAGGATGAGCTTCACTCGATAAATTTATTTAAAATAACAGAACAACAAAAGAAGCAAAAAGTACATGAATGTGTCATTTTAGATTGGAAACAAGAGATTGTCACACAAGTGCAAAGGCCTTCGGTGGTGACACCCGTGTTTGTAATTCACCAAGTTCCTCAACAAGGTTAGTTTCACCCTGGTGACCAGAATTCTGATCCTACAGATTCTACATAGAGACAAAAGAGAAATGCGAGGGATCCGACGATATTAACCTCATAATTTCTGGGAGGAAGACGATCCAGTAGCCGACTACAAGCAAACTCCCACTTTTCCTACTGTGCGGCCTCGAAGAGCCTCTGACCATTTGGGAGGCCTTCTCATTACCAAGACGACATCACTAGATCGAGGCATCTAACGACGAAATGAAGTCTATCATGGAAGCTCAGACATGGGAGCTTGTGGATCTTCCTCTGGACCAAAAAGCGATCAGAAGCAAATGGGTATTCAAGATGAAGTTAAATCCTGATAATACCATTGAACCATAGAATGCAAGGCTTGTGGCAAAGGTGTATAATCAAAAGAAAGGAATCGATTTTGAAGAAACTTTTTCTCGGGTTGTAAGATTCTTGACAGCTAGGATTTTGCTATCCCTAGCTGCTATATAAGATATGGAAATACATCAAATGGATTTCAAAACAACCTTCTTGCATGGAGAGCTAGAAGAGACCATTTATGCAGAACTAGGAAAAGAGCACTTAGTATGCAAATTGTTAAAATCTTTGTACGATCTAAACATGCCCCTAGGCAATATAATCTGAAGCTTCATGAATTCTTAACTAGCCTAGGATTTCAAAAGATAAGCTTTGATCATTCCGTCTACGTTCTAAAGAGTGAAGATGGGGTAGTGTATATTGTGGTGTATGTAGATGATTTACTTTAATTTAGCAAATCAATGGCTCAAATTAAAATAATCAAAACTGCCTTAAATTCACGGTTCGAGATGAAAGACCTCCGTGAGGCAAAATATATTTTGGAAATTCAGGTAAAAAGGGATATAAATAAAAGATTAATAAAATTGACTCAAAAAGAGGCTATTGGAAATATGTTAGATGAGTATAAAATGCGAGGGGCAAAAGGATGTTTAACTCCAATGGAGTTTGGGCAAAAGCTAGAGGGAGAACACACAAAACTGCGTCTTATTGTAAGTGAATATTTAGAGTCAGGGGAGGATCATCCTATGACACTAATACCTTACAAACAAATAGAGGGAAGTTTAATTTATTTCATGAACTGTACCCGTCCGATATTGCTGCAGCGGTTGGGGTACTGAGTAGAAGTCTAGAAAATCCGAGAAAATCTGATTGTGATGCAGCAAAAAAAGTCTTAAGATATTTGGCAGGAACCAAAGACCTCAAACTCACACTAGGCGGAGGAGAAGTGAAGCTGCAAACATGGAGTGATCAAGCTATGGCGACATGCCAAACCCGAAATCCACCATAGGATTCGTTTTGCAAATTGGGAACGGGACTTGTTGCTGGAGCTGCAAACTTTAAAAGGTCACGGCACAGTCGACAATGGAGTTAGAATACATGGCAGCAAGCTCGGCCCTCAAATAACTCTTATGGGTAAAATCCATGTTGCAAGAATTGGGATATATGTAGGTTGGACCACAAGTGATCTGGTGTGATAACCAAGCTGCCATTGCCATTGCCTCTAACCGAGTCACCACTTCAAGAGTAAGCACATGGATGTAAGATTACACTTTGTAAGGGAAAAAATGTTTTCCAGGGTGATTAAATTATGCTATTTGCCAGATGCAAAAATGATTGCTAATTACTCACTAAAGCTCTCTTTTCTTCTGAGCTGATGTATTGTAGGGATGCAGTGGGACTAAGGGACTAGCTAAGTTGCAGCGCTGCCATACTGCGCTAGTCTTTCATCAAGATACAGTGAGACTAGGTGACTAGCTAAGTTGAGGCATTGCTATATTGTCATGTTGCGCTAAATCGAGATTCAGTGGGACTAGGTAATTAACTAATTTGCTGCGTTGCTATGCTGCTATACTGCGCTGCTTGACACCGCAGCTGCGCTGATACACTAAGTCTATAGCTTAAGAGGAGTGTTGATTTTGTAAAGCTTTACGTCTTAGTACATTAGTGTGACTGCAGAAAGATAGTAAAATGTGGCGTATAGAGACACCCGTCGTCACTTAAGAATAGTACAAGTGTTTCTGGGATTGCACTAACTGCGACGCATATGAGACAACGCAGTTATGACGCACATGGGACAAAGCAACTGCGACGCAGATAAGACAAAGCAGCTGCGCTTATTTAGGATTTGATTCGGTACGAAACGACGGTTATTTGGGATTTGATACGGTACGGAACGACAAAGCTGTGATGAAGATGCGGTGATGTTGAATATGATCCGAACGGGACATCGCAGCTGCGGTTGATAGGAATCGAGTCAATGGACGAGATTCACAAAGGGATCACAAGTGATTTGTTGGTAGGTGTTTTCCCAACATGTGAATGGACGTATCTAGACACTTATAACTAAGCCTGCGGCAATTAATTGTAGAATCATTTAGTGGTGAGAATTGTACAATCTCTTAGTGGTAATCTCTCAGTAATATTAATTGTACAGTGATAGATTAACTTTTGCATGATTAGGAGTACTTAGATCATAGTGGCAGTTTGGTTCTTGGACGTATCTCTCAGAAACATTTGTTTTGGAGGTACAGCACCATGTAATAGGAAAACTAGGAGTAGAAACTCACTACGAGTATAAGACTTAGGACGTAGAACGTTTTATGTATCCAGACTTCCAGACTGTGAAATCTGCAAACTGTTTTTGGGAAACTTCTGAGTTCCATATCTTTGTGTATGTTGGATCAATTGGACTGAAACTTTGGGAGTTGTCACTCTTCGTGACATTCTATACTCTGTTATAGTTTGAAGTAGTTTGGACTTTTGTATCAGATTTGATAAGATATAGAAAACAGTTGTTTTATACGATTCTTGATTAGCTTGTGTGAGTGAATTATGTCTACTTCTACTACTATTGCTGCTGCTTGTGAGTAAATTATGTCTACTTCTACTACTATTGCTACTGCTTCACCTGCCCTAGTTGTCGTAGAACAACAAAAATAAGCGGTGTCTCAAAATTTTATTTCAAAAAATAGACTGTGGAATACCTAGACTATTCATCAATAATAGTAAGCATAAATCTCTTCCCTACAACTGATGGCACTTTGGTCGGTCCCTATATGTCTGTATGAACTAGATCTAGGACATTTTCTCTTTTATAGGTTTCGGTTTTTGGGAAGGGCAATATGTGGATCTTACCTTGAGCACATCCACTACAATCATCCAAAGTCTCATTATCCCCAAACTAAATTCCCTCAACTACTCCCATCTTGTGCATTTCCTTTAGCCTATCTAGATGCACATGCCCTAATTGTTTATGCCAAATCATCAAGTTATTTACACCGGCAAAGTAAAATTGCTTCTTTCCATTACTCAAATTCAGCCTAAACATTCTTTGACTACCCTTTTGAGCTCTGAAGTATACTTTATCCTCATAGCTAGCTGTAACAACTCCTTTCTTGGTGCTAGTCTTAAAACCTTTATCATCTAAAATTAACGTAGAGATAAGATTTTTATTCAGCTGTGGAGTTAAAAGAACATATGAAAAGTGACTATTGATGTCTTACCTTCAATTAAGACTTTCAGATCCACAAATCCCACTAAGCTAGTGGTTATTACTCTCCTATCCCCATACTCCATCTCTACAAAAGGGATCTTTCTCATTTTAGTAAACATCTTTTTTTCTCTACACATATGCATAGAGGCACCTATGTCAATAATCCAACCTTCTTCGTGAGCTTCTTTCACTCCCCTAAAAGCACACTTCTGCTTCCTCAGAATCTCTGGCTCGGCTTTTATCTCCAACTCTTTATTGAGTAGAAGTTCTCCATCATCCTCATCAAAATCCCCTCCTATGACTTGTGTTGTCATAAGTGCCTTTTTCTTTCCTCCAGCTGATCCACCGATCTGCCCCTCCTTAATTCTCAGCTCCGCCAATCTAGTACACTTCGCCATGTAATGTCTTTGCTTCTTATAGAAATGACAAAGCCCCTTCGGAGGCCTATATTCGGATCCATCGGATTAGTTTCATTTCCCTCGTCCACAACAGTTTCCATAAGGTTTCTTGGAATCCTTATTTCTCCAGTCAGTACTACTAGCCAATGCTTGACCACTCTTGCCTCTTCTCCAAATCTCAATTGTGATTTCCCGAACGAAAATCATTTGAACAATGGAATTCTAGACCCATCGATGATGTGGTAGATCCTCAACCCAGTTCAAAATGTTCTCATAATGATCCGACAGTTTCATTAGCAAAGTAATCACCTTTTAATTGTAGGTCTCCCGTTTTCCGACACTTTCCAAATTCAATAAAAAATCTCAAACAAATCATTACAAAAGTACAGTATCTTTTCTCCTTTGTAGACATATGCTTACAGCTTCTAATCAGCCAGCTGATCAGCCAGCTGTTGTTGCTGAAATGTTCCACTCCTCTAAATATAGACAATTTCCTCCAACAAATCGGTCGCCTTGTCCACATTTAGATAAAGGGTATCAACTGCTTGCGTAAGACGCCCGAGAATAAAATGAGTTGTCACTGTGTTGTTGAAATCCCATATTTCAATATCATTTGCCTCAATTTTTGGAACAACCCCTACTAGTGCCGATCTAGTAACTATCGGTGTGAGCTTCTCTTTCCCCTTCTCTTTGCCTTTGTCCAACACGATGCTCTCGTAGTCATCTTCTATCTCCTCTGTCTCCACAAATCCTCCTGAGAATCTAGCTCCTCCAAAGCCTAGCGGAACTCTAATATTTTGTAGATGGGCGCCACACACGACCACTCACAATGCGTCATAGGCGCTTTTCAAAAAATCACCTTTCATCATAGTTTCCAAGTATATGAACCCTGTTCCATTGAAAATAGGCACCCTAGTGGGTGGTCCCATAACTTGTAACTCTGTGACCTCTAGTGGTCCACAGAGTATCCACCTTATATGAAGCCTTTAGGATATAATTTGCCCTTGTGACTTTCACCCCAAATAAAAGACACCCATTCAGACAAGTGTTTTGACAAACCTCACCCCTGTAAAGGCCCGACTCCCTTGAGCCAGACACAAAAATAATCTTTGAATTCGCTCCCATGAGTAGTAAGTTATGAGTGGCCAAAGATGGCCTATTTATACAAAAAGTCACCTGGAGAGAGGCGCCTCAAAAAAACTAAGTCCATAAACCTCTACTCACAACCCTGGACCAATGAGTGGACTATATATGGGACTAGTTAATAAATAGCGGTGTAAATCATTACCTCTCCCAAAAAGTTGATTACCTACTCACCTCTCCCCTCTACCCTCCTCAAAGGAGATTTGCTGAAGGGGCGGCAATATCTTGTTGGCTAGTCACTTTGGCCATGTTAGCGTCCCAAAATCATCCAATGAGATTGGATGCAGTTAGCCTAGCTAAAAATATTTTTTCGGTTCGCTTAACTCTTTTTGATGGTCTAAAAGCCGTATTTGATGACGACAAAGGAATGTTTTTTCAAATTTTTTTTTGCATCAATATTGGATTTGGAGTGGACCTCTTAGAATCTTACATCCTATAGGATGTGCCCTTCATTGTTAATTGTCCCTTTGGCCTCTCTACTACCGCCATGTGAATCCTACCTTTTTAATATTATTCCAAATTATTGTAACATGACTTGACTCTTTCATTATTTATGTTGGGTGTTTATTAAGATTATGTTTAAGGCAATTTGCCACGCTAGTCACTATTGTCAAATCATGAGCATATCACAAAAAAAAATGTTTTAATTCATACTGATATGTGCAGTCTTGTGGTCGCGTGTAATATAGGCAGACCTTTATATCTTATCATGTTCATTGTTCACGCTACTTGCTTTCGGCTCATGTTTTTTTCTCTTCCAAGTTGTTAATTTTCGTCCTCATTTCATCACAATTTTCTTTTTAGTTGTAACATGGGGGATGGTAAGGAAAATTATTCTATCCTCGGGTTATTTCACCTTAATTCCATGTAAGTTACATTTGTTTAAAAATTGTGTCTGTTCATTTATGCTTATTTAAATGTGCACTAAAGTACCTTTTGTATTATGTTAAAAAACTAAATTTTTTGTTAACTTCAAAGATTATAATAGTTGCCTCGATTTTGTTTGACGTATGTTGTAGTTCATATTGTAACATTTTTACACATTCTTAGGTGTAGTGACCTTCAAGCGCATATCCCTGTCCACAACAATTCCTATTTTAAAAATTTGTATAAAATGACCTCGTCAAATTTAGAAGAACATCACAACTATAAAAGTCATTAAAAAAGCAACAAATTCTTGAGTCTGTTATTCATCATGGTTTCAAACAACACTCCTCCATTAGAGAAGGCGGTTAAAGTCGAAGCCAATAAATGAAAAGTAGTATGAGGCAGGATGTAAGCAAGACAATGTTCGTAGTTAAGTTTTGATTTCAAATGTGTTGATTATGTGAAGTATGTCAATGAGCATATATCCGCTTGGGAGCATGAAACTTATTTAGTGTGTATGGAAGTGCATAAAACTTTCTTAGTGTGTAAGAAGGCCCTTTTCATAGGCTTGCTCAAGATCCAAAGTAAGATGTGAACCTAATTACAAAAATATCAAAAAGAACCACCATGTAACCAAAAACGACTTTTTCATCTAGAATTGGCATCGTTATTATGAGTAAACCACTCGAAATCGAGTGAAATTTTATTTGACCCAAATCATAAATCGGTGATGATAATCCGGCGTTATCGTGTCCTGGAGCAAGCGGCCTTGGAGCCAGTCATCTGTCCGCCAGACACGTGACTCACAACGCGTAACGCGCGACATGCGACGTGCGACTTTGTCGGGCGACAAGTTAGCGAACCGCTCCTGTCGCCGCGGCAGCTAGTGCGTGTAGAAATTAATGGTCCATTTTAAGTATTTTCTAGGTCTAAATAGAAATATAGAAAGAAGCCGAGGCAGTCTACCTCTAGTTTCTCTCTCTCACTCTCAAACTTGTCACAGTCACTGAGAAATTAGAGAGGGAGCTAGAGCCATGGCTACCTAGGCTATCCAGAGGTTTACGGGAAATTTATATTAGTTAGGGGTTTATTTACTAAAAGGTATATGCCGGCCACAGGATTTGATCCTGGTACCTACCGGCCGGCAGACAGCAGGTAGCCTGTAGCCTTAGCCGTTAAGTCTAGAACTAGTGTTACGTACTATATCGTTTAATATTTAATTAAACATCAAAACGTAGGATAATTCATTTAACTGTAACTGTTTACGGGATACATAGATCCGGTAATGTATAAGTATGGATTACGGTACGGACAAGAAATCAATACCGCGCATTTATTTCTTTAGTGAAACGAATACCGCGCATGTATTTATTACGGCTACGATTAAATTCGAATTTAATCGGACGGCCGGAATTAGCGCGTAGAACGTTTTATGTATCCAGACTTCCAGACTGTGAAATCTGCAAACTGTTTTTGGGAAACTTCTGAGTTCCATATCTTTGTGTATGTTGGATCAATTGGACTGAAACTTTGGGAGTTGTCACTCTTCGTGACATTCTATACTCTGTTATAGTTTGAAGTAGTTTGGACTTTTGTATCAGATTTGATAAGATATAGAAAACAGTTGTTTTATACGATTCTTGATTAGCTTGTGTGAGTGAATTATGTCTACTTCTACTACTATTGCTGCTGCTTGTGAGTAAATTATGTCTACTTCTACTACTATTGCTACTGCTTCACCTGCCCTAGTTGTCGTAGAACAACAAAAATAAGCGGTGTCTCAAAATTTTATTTCAAAAAATAGACTGTGGAATACCTAGACTATTCATCAATAATAGTAAGCATAAATCTCTTCCCTACAACTGATGGCACTTTGGTCGGTCCCTATATGTGTGTATGAACTAGATCTAGGACATTTTCTCTTTTATAGGTTTCGGTTTTTGGGAAGGGCAATATGTGGATCTTACCTTGAGCACATCCAATACAATCATCCAAAGTCTCATTATCCCCAAACTAAATTCCCTCAACTACTCCCATCTTGTGCATTTCCTTTAGCCTATCTAGATGCACATGCCCTAATTGTTTATGCCAAATCATCAAGTTATTTACACCGGCAAAGTAAAATTGCTTCTTTCCATTACTCAAATTCAGCCTAAACATTCTTTGACTACCCTTTTGAGCTCTGAAGTATACTTTATCCTCATAGCTAGCTGTAACAACTCCTTTCTTGGTGCTAGTCTTAAAACCTTTATCATCTAAAATTAACGTAGAGATAAGATTTTTATTCAGCTGTGGAGTTAAAAGAACATATGAAAAGTGACTATTGATGTCTTACCTTCAATTAAGACTTTCAGATCCACAAATCCCACTAAGCTAGTGGTTATTACTCTCCTATCCCCATACTCCATCTCTACAAAAGGGATCTTTCTCATTTTAGTAAACATCTTTTTTTCTCTACACATATGCATAGAGGCACCTATGTCAATAATCCAACCTTCTTCGTGAGCTTCTTTCACTCCCCTAAAAGCACACTTCTGCTTCCTCAGAATCTCTGGCTCGGCTTTTATCTCCAACTCTTTATTGAGTAGAAGTTCTCCATCATCCTCATCAAAATCCCCTCCTATGACTTGTCTTGTCATAAGTGCCTTTTTCTTTCCTCCAGCTGATCCACCGATCTGCCCCGATCTGCCCCTCCTTAATTCTCAGCTCCGCCAATCTAGTACACTTCGCCATGTAATGTCTTTGCTTCTTATAGAAATGACAAAGCCCCTTCGGAGGCCTATATTCGGATCCATCGGATTAGTTTCATTTCCCTCGTCCACAACAGTTTCCATAAGGTTTCTTGGAATCCTTATTTCTCCAGTCAGTACTACTAGCCAATGCTTGACCACTCTTGCCTCTTCTCCAAAAAACCTCCAAAATTCTATCACCTATCGACGGAAAAATGGACAACACTGAAACACTCTAATTTGGAACAAGGACCAAAAATGGCTACACGTCAACCCTAAGGACCGAAAATGGCTACACGTCAACCCTAACAGAAAGTATTGGACAATACTAAAATAATTCGGTACTAACATAGAGGTAAGGACATTCTTAGACGCGAACCGAAACAAAAAAAAAAGAATTGATGCGAACCTAACAAAAAATACACCGTGAATCGCTTAGACTGTTAATAAGTTATTAGGGTAAAGAAATAATTAGTGTTAATGATTCTATTTTGGGTTCAATGGTCTAGCGCCAACAAAACATTAACGCTAATCTATCCATCTAACACTAATTTGGATACACATTCCCATAGTAAGCCGCTATAACCCTTGTTCACATTACTAATGTTTGAGCATGTGAGAACAGGTTCTCCCGATTTGCCCTGGCCTTTATGAATGGGAATCAAATCTGAGTGCGTTTTTTCGTGTCGACGCACTCACATTCCCGTGTCGACGCCTTTTTTTGATACTCTTTCTGTACGAATGTACGAAATAGTTGGCAAATTTAATACAGACACAATTTGCACACAACAATATTTAGAAACAACCCAAGTTAGAGTTTTTAACGCTAATTAAACAGTAACGTTATTAACGTTAAAAAAAAGAAAGTATCACTAATTCTGTTTAAGGTTCAAGGGTCAAAATTTGGGAGCTTGAATCTTGAATTAACACTAAAAGCGATTCACGGTGTACTTTCGCCAAGTTGTTACGTGGAAGGATCATCGCGAAATCGAGCCGCTTTCCCCCGCCAGACCGATTCTTCCAATGAACCGTGACTTTTGTCTGGCCAAATAGTACGATTATTTGCTTGCAGCCATTAGATCTGCATTGTGGAGGAGGCAACGGTTCGATGTAACAAATCACATGTTGCATAATTTTAGCGCGTTCGGTTATACAAACGGGGAAGATCGCCGTTTGTCTCTGCGCGCCGGAAGAAAATATTTCTCCGGCGTTACCGTGACCTGGGCAAGCGCATCTGCCCCTCTGACACGTGACAAGTGACGCCTGACCGGCTGAGTGCGACTTTGTCGGGCGACAAGTCAGCGAACCGCTCCTGTCGCCGCGGCAGCTCGTGCGGACCTCGCAGCGCTTTTATAAAAAATAAAAAATAAGTTGAAGTCGTCAGCGAAACCAAGGGCGTGAAATATTTCCACATTGGCCTGTCCGTCCGTTCGAAACTTCCATTTTATCTTTCCCCAAAGGTCAGGAACATACTGCACCTTCCAAAAAGTAGAAAAAGAAATCCAACCGACCATGGGTGCGAACGCTCGCACGGTCTTTACGACCGTTTTACTAATCTCCTCCCTCTTCCTCTCTCTCCGCCCAGCCACCTCCCAAGTCTTCCCTTTTCTTCCCGATCCTGGGATGACCGATACTTCTCCGGCCAGTTCCCCTTCGTCCTCGCTTTCCTTAAGCTTTAACTCGTCCAGTCCGCCTCCTCCCCTTCCCCTCTCTCCCTCTCCCTCCCCCTCTCCTTCTTCCTCCCCCTCTCCTTCTCCCTCTTCCTCTCCCTCTCCATCCCCCTCTTCCTCACCCTCTCCCTCCCCCTCTCCCTCACCCCCCTCCCCCTCCTCCCCCTCTCCCTCGCCCCCCCCCTCACCCTCTCCCTCCCCCTCTCCCTCACCCTCTCCCTCCCCCTCTCCCTCGCCCAAACCCTCACCCTCTCCCTCGCCCAAACCCTCTTCCTCTCCGACTCCCTTCCCCTCTTCCTCCCCTTCCCCCTCTCCCTCTCCCCCTTTCTACTGCTCCCTCATCTGGAACTTCATCTCCCGAGCCTGCGAGTCCCAGCTTGAGTCTCGCCGCAACGGCAGTTCCCAGACCTCTTCCGATCCTGGCGGCCCCTGCTGCTTCGGAGTCCAGCAGGCCAACGACAGGCTCTGCCTGTGCCGAACCTCTCCCGAAGATTCGCCCTCCCTCGATGACGTGTCGTATGTGGCCGAGAAAGTGTGCGGCGTCGTACCGGAGGCTCTCAACACACCAGGAAGCCGCACGTGCAGAGGCTTGGCACCGAGTCCCGCTCCGAATTGGGGACCAGCCCCTGTACCAGGTGCGGATAGAGGTTCGGTTTTGGTAGTGCTGCGGTGCAAAGTTGTAATGACAAGATGTAATATCTTGAGGAGAAGGAGGGAAAGTCTTTGTTGATTATGCTGTTTCTAAGTTGTTGGCAATTTTTTTTTAAGTTCATGAGTTTCAGTCCTATAAGTTGCATTCTATTTTCAGAGTCCAAACGTACAGCTCAAAGTACAGAACACCAAAATACAAAACAGTAGTACAGTATTCTAAAGGTACAAAATGAAGAGTTTGTAGTGGTGGGACTAAGCGATTACAAATCCTCGTCTCCATAGCATAACCCCCACAGGAGCCACTTACGGTGCTCAAGTATAAGCAATAAAGACACCCTTCAACGAACCAAACTCCCGGTATCATCGGTTTGCTTGAGAAGGAAAAAGTTGGTTATATCCATGATCATATATACAGTTACAGTTTTTTTGGTTCTGGGTGTCAGGTGTCGGGTTTTGGGTTTCGGTTGTTTTCTATTTAGTCGTTTTGGATTTGACAGGGATGCGAGGGGGAATTTGCTTTTAACTTTATTTTTTTGGGGGTTTCCGAATTCCTGTTTTCTGATGGAGACAAGAATTTAGAGCGGTGGTCAATGGAGGAGGTTGCTGCAAATATCATTCTGGAATTAATGCGTTTATGCAATGAAATTAAAATTAAAAAAAAAGATTGTATTTAAAAAGATTGTATTTAAATTTTTAAAAAGATTTGTCTTTGTGAGGTGGTACTTCAATTTTGTTTTAAAATTTTACCCCTTCCTTTTTCCCACGGGGGTTGTCACAATCATTTGTAGGACATTATTAGTGTAGGGGTGTAAGTGGAATATAATGCAGTTTCAGCAACAAGTTTCTAGGTTTTGGTGGTACTTAAATTTTGCTTAATTTTACCCCTTTCCCCTTTTCCTTACGGGATCCGTCACAGTCTATGAAGTACCTGACGAAGGCTATAGAGAGCCTCAGCTGTTGAGATTGAGAAAGGGCCACTCTAACTTGTGTGTGGGTTCGGTTACAGAGATGACTCCTTCGCCGGACGGAGACAACAGTCCGATTGACGTTTTGGCCGGTACAGAGAGAGTGGGAATTTCCGCTTCGAGCGGCAGCCGAAGGAACGGAGTTTCATTGTCGCTCTTCAGTTTCATGGTTTGTTCCGTTGTGACGGTGGCCGTGTTTTCAAAAGTTTTTTGAACTGAACGCAGTTTAATCGCCGGTTAAACGCAACCAGGAAACATATGTCGGATAGGGAATAACGTAAACGAATATTGTTCGACGAACATAACAGATAATAAAGGGGCAGTTGAGGATGAGAAGAGGGATGCGAACAACATAGTCTGTTTTCGAATGTTGTTTTGTAAGGATAACTGGGTGCAAATGGTTAGTGCGTGGTTTTTTTACTGATAGTGACAATTCAAAAGACTGATTTTTTTATTTTTTCGTTCTAGATTTTTTTCAATGTTTCTTCTGTTCATACTTTCTCTGTTCATAACTTTTTATATAAGCTGGATTTATAAAATTTTCGGTGTATGTTTTTTTACTCTTCTTTTTCAATGATTGGTTTGGGACTTTGGGCATATTTCTGAAATCTTTTGATGGTTTTTGATCCTTTTTTTTGATAATTCCATCAAATGTTTCTCGAAGAACAAATGAAAACAAACAAAAGCCATTCGGTTCAAACGCCTTTTTTTGGTTTCTTCCTAACCAATACTTGACAGACGGAAAACAAAAATGTGGGAATCGAAATAAACTTTGCATCGGATTGCATCTAGTTTAAGGAACCTATTGCATTATTTTTTTTCGGTGTCTACAAATCATCTTAAATTTAGCAATTATTTGAAGTTCCTTCTCCAACGTCGACTTCCATTTTTTTTCCTGATTGAAAGAACTTCGGGCTTTGGTATACGATTGTGGATAGCGGGGTAAATTCTCACAGACTGATTGCTATAGGAGGAAGTCCTCCTCCTTAGCCGCCGAAATATAAAAATGTGAGTTTTCGACATTTCCCTCTTTCCGGTCAAGAAAATGGGGTGCCGGCTTCTTCCCTTTATTCTCCCTCATACTTCGCCGTGGTTCCAATTCCGTCTCCTTTTCCGATTTTATTTCAATAACACTCGGTCCACTCAATTTAGAGGTCGAAGATTTTCGGGTGTCTGAAGATATTCGGGAATTTTTGCTTCACGAATCACCTCCAATGTTATCCAAATTCAAATTTTCAAATCTTCAAAAAATTCCCCTTCCCCCTCTAAACATTGGAGGTTGACTTCGACTCAATGTTTGAATCCGGGCTTCAATGTCGTATTCATGTCATAGAACATATAAATATCAAGATTCGAAGTCCTCTTTGCCGATCAAGAAATTGTAGATAAAAGGTCCTCATGAAAGTCCACATTGTGAGATTCCTCAATGATATAGCGGATCGAATCATAGATCTGATGAAGGCTCCTTTTGGAGCTATATCAACAAAATGTTCAGACTAACTTCGAGATGCAAATTTCCCTTCCTCTTTTGAGATTGAACATAAACCGGTGCACGACACCCCAAAATATGAAAGTGATGGAGGGTTGGTTTGGGGAGTTGAAGTGAGCCGTTGACTACAAACATAATTTTAGCACTTAGGATAAGTTTTCACCTTAGATTGATATAATTGTATAAGTCTACAATGCCTGTGGTGTTTGTAAACGTCTACAATGTATGGTAAGCACCTTTTTTTTTTAAATTGCATATGACGTCACATGTCTTTGCGTGACATTGTAGACGTACGGCCTTCCAATCCTATGTAGTTCATGTTTTAAGAAGTCGCATTTGCCTCTGCCTCTCCTAAAATGACATTAGATTTGAGGCCCTTGAAAATAAAAACATCCAAGTGCCTTGCAATCTAAGAACCCAAATCTTTCGAGCACCTCATCCGCATACTGTGCTTCATTAACCTTAATGTCTCCATTCTTCTTCCTCTACATTTTGAACTCCCACAATATATTGTGCGCTTGGTGTTGCTACCAAAGGGGGCTGTGAGGCAGTTTTTCATGGTCTTCGGGTTGTTTTAGATCTCCATCCGGATTGAATGGTCCTCCAAGTGGATGTTGCTAACACTTTCAGCACAGTCAACCGTAATGATATTTTTTAGGGACCAAGGCACGCTCCATCATACATCAACCAAATTTTCCCATTTGTTCGTACATTTTATTCTCTCACCAACTCCCTCATCTTTACTCTTGGCGGTCCTTTAGATGATGTTGCCACTTTGGAATGTGCGACTGGGCACTCACCAAGGTGATCTTTGGTGGCCCCCCTTTTTGCATTGGCCCACCTTCAAACATGCGAGACTCGGCTACGACTTTTCCTAATTGATTATTCCCTTCAATTGCAAATGATACGCTTATTGTGGGCCCTCTTAACCAAGTTTTTTGTGCCTTTACCCATTTTGTGGAGCAACTTTGTAGGATTGGTTTGTTATTGACCCCGTCTAAATTTGTGGTTTCTTGCCCGCAAGGTTTGCCTTAAAACTTCCCCGTCCTTGTGGGTTTTCGAATTGCATCACCGACGGAGGGTATTAAAGCTTTAGGCTCTACTATAGGTGCCCCATCCTTTTTGAACCAAATGGTCAATGATGCTTTGTTGGAGTACATCTTGCACTCCGATGACCTTCCTAAGCTGTCCGGCTCGTAGGTGGGATTTCAAACCCTCACTCGCTGTTTTTCTCAACGTCCTCTCTATCTCGTCCCAACAATACCTACAACGGCTCTATTTTTGTCTTCTCTAAAGGACTTCGACGATAAAATTTTAAGGGTGCTCCATCACCTTGTTGGGCGTTTTTGTCTTCTCTAAAGGACTTCGACGATAAAATTTTAAGGGTGCTCCATCACCTCGTTGGGCGTGGGATTTTTGATCGGCAAGAAGGATCATTTGTGTTGTTCTGAAGTGACTACTGGAATTGAAGACGGCAGAATGAAAACAAGAAGGAAACTTTCACAAAAAAACCAGTCTGAAAAACAACAACTTCAACAGTTGAAAAATCACAAACTAGAGACACAATAGATTTTCGAATCTACCACAACGTATATAATAGCAAGATGAACACACACACAAAATTACAAGTAATTTTGCTCACAGATCTGGGAGATATTCACAGATAAAAATGCCAAAAACATCATGTACAGTTTTTGACTACAAAGTGTTCATAACCCCAAAAAATATCTAAGTCCTGCTCATATACACTAAAGCTTCACTACTGAACCTACGGAGGCAAACCTGCCGTACATCTACCAACCTGATACACCTAATACTGTGCGTATATCCGAAACATAGTTCAAAAGTAGGCGTTTTTATGGTAGGCCTTTGGTCGGCGCCTTTATCGTAAGTTGTGTTATGGGCTTTTCATGTGATCTTCTTAGATCGCTACTTTGATCAGCGACCGTCCGATCGTCCAAATCTGACGGTTTAAATAATTTTTTTTTGTCCAAATGTTTTAATTGGTCTAATGTTTGGTCCGAATGTTTTAATTGGTCCGAATGGGTCCTAATACAATATGGGTCTTAAGGTCATATCGTATGTTTTGCATACAATAGGCATATTATATGGGCCTACTTTCACCTACTTTTGAACTATGATCCGAAATGACAAAGTATGTCAAATAAAAAGAATCCTACACTAATCAACTGATCAAATAAAGACAAAGACCAAATGAAACGAATATTTACATCTACGTAGGATTCCGTTTTCCACGTCATATCATGGTGTATATGATCCACTCTGACCTGCATTTGTTGACGACCTCCGTCCGCCGCCCACATATCACATTCAAATCCGTAGGTGAACCGCCACGTGTCATTTTAGTCCTTAGATGTATTCGTACACCAACAGCCGGATATTCCAGAATACGTTCTCCCTTGTACCAACGCGTGTTCCAAAAGTGTATTTATCGGTGTACTCCTCAATGAGTCACTGTAACACCAATTCTGGTGTGTATTGAACCGGACTTACTGAAAAACATTCTAAGTCCCAAAACTCTCTCTTCCTCACATTTCGAGGCATAGAGAGGACTAAAGCTTTCCCAAAACAACACTCCCCTAAAGCTTTAGACTTTGCTAGTCACTTAAGCCACATGCCTCTCTACAAAACTTTAATTTCGGTACACGCAAGGGTTTAGTCATCACGTCAACAACCATCCGCTCATCCGGTAAATAACTGAATTTCAAAACTCTTCCCATAACCTTCTCCCTCATAAAATGTAGCTTGATATCAATGTGTTTGCTCTTAAAGTGATGTTTAGGGTTAGATGCAATGGCAATAGTAGCCTGATTGTCACACCACACTAATTGAGGTCCAGACTGCATAAATAAAAGCTCTTGGAGGAGAGAATTTACCCAAAGTAACTAATTGACAGCTAAGCTTGTCGCCATGTACTCAGCCTCCATAGTAGACTGAGCCGTCACCTTCTGAAGTTTGCTACCTTACCTCCTAAAGTTTGCTGTTCTAGGAGCATGTCCCACTTCTAATCTTCAGAATATATCTGATGGTGGAGCATCGGCTTGGCATGTCTCCATAGCTTGCATCGCTCTATGTCTGAATTTTACTTCCTCTCCACCGAGAGAGATTCAAAGGTTTCGAGTTCCTGCAATATACCGAAAAACTCTCTTTGCTGCCTCCCATTCTGACTTCTTTGGATTTTGCAGACTTTGGCTTAAAGCTCTTTTTTGGACTTTGCAGACTTCGGCTTAAAGCTCTAACAGATGTTGCAATATCCGGTTGGGTACAATTCATGAAGTAGAAAAGACTCCCGACAATCTGCGTGTAAGGAATGGAGGACATAAAATATGCCTCTTCTAACTCTTAAGAGTCATCAATCACCACGCCACCATCTGATTTCTTCCCCTCTATTTTCTGTCTGAACTCCATGGGAGTAGCACTCCCTTTTGCCTGTGACATGCCAAACCTCTCAAGCACGTTCCCAGTGGCTTCTTTCTCTGTTAAATAAATTAATCGCTATTATCTATCCATTTTTACTTGAATTCCCAAAATATACTTCGCCTCCCCCAAATCTTTCATTTCAAACCGGGAATTCACAGCTATTTTTTTTTTGTTAATTTCATCACGAAATTTGCTCAGCAATAGCAAATCATCAATATAAAAAACAATATCTATTAATCCATCTTCCCCTTTTATTACATAAACTGAATGATCTGAACTGACTTTAGTACATCTAAGATTTGTCGGAAATTCATCTAGTTTGAGGTACCACTGTTGTGGAGCCTACTTGAGACCATAAAGGGACTTCAACAGTTTACAAACCAAATTTTCTTTCCCTTTTTTTGCATTCCCCTCTGGCTGCTTCATATACATAACTTCCTCTAAATCCCCATGCAACAAAGTGGTCTCCACATCCATTTGATGCAACTCCATATCCTCTATTGTTGCTTGAGATAAGAGAATCCTAACAGTAGGAAAATGAACTACAGGTGAGAAAGTCTCTTCATAATCAATGCCCTATTTCTAGCTATACCTTTCAGCAAAAAGCTTGGCCTTATATCTCTCAATGGTATTATCCAGATTCAGTTTAAATTTGAATACCCATTAACAACGGATTGCTCTCCAATCCGGTGGAAGTTCCACAAGCTCCCACGTTTGAGCCTCCATGATTGACTTTATCTCGTCATTTGCCGCAGCAATCCACATATCTTTTTCCGGAACGGAAAAGGCTTGTGGAATGGTAAGAGGCTCCCCTCTGCTTGCATAATAAGCATGATCCACTCGGAGCATGATCCACTCGGTCTCCTCTCTGCCGGCTGCTCTATTTTCTTCCCCCCTAAAAATATGAATCGGGAACTATTGGTCCTCAACGTGGTCTCCAAAGAGGGGGGGGGGGAGGAGGAGGAGGAGGAGATGGTCCAATAGCAAGTGCAACAGCAATCAATCAGGCGGCCCAAAAACATGTTGCAGTCTAGATATGGAGGAAGAAACCGCTGATTGCTTGAAGGGAATCTGCTCAAGGATGATATATTCCTGGGGTTTTTCTGTCTTGTCCGCCTCATTCATGCTAAAAACATCGACATATTGACTTTCTTCCTTGATCTCAACATTCCTAGCGATGTGAATTGTGTTTTTTTTGAGGATTATACACTGTATAACCTAAAATTCATCATCATAGCCCAAAAATATCCTTGGTACAAATTTCGAACTTAATTTCCAATTTGGAAGATTATCCAACATAAAACATTTACTACTAAAGACTCTAAAGTGACTACCATTCGGCTTCGTTCGTGTCCACATTTCATAAGGTGTTTTATCCTTGACAGATCTAGTTTCTA
Organism: Zygnema cylindricum; assembly: GCA_037447655.1. Lineage (NCBI taxonomy): Eukaryota > Viridiplantae > Streptophyta > Zygnematophyceae > Zygnematales > Zygnemataceae > Zygnema > Zygnema cylindricum. Next base: position 183,468 of record JBBHKE010002838.1, read on the forward strand.
TTTATTTCTAATGTAAGAAGCACACTGAAAAGCTTCCCCCCAGAATTTTGGATCCAAACCTTTATCCATCATCATAGATTTTTCACATTCAGTCAAGGTCCGATTGAGTCTTTCAGCCACACGATATTGTTCCGAGGTTTGAGGAATAGAAACTCATGAGAATATCCACCATCTTTCAAATATTCAGCAAAGGCATTTGATACATACTCTCAACCGTTGTCAGAGCGCAAAGCAAAAATTGGTTTTCCGTGAAATTTTTCGACCAGATCCAGAAATGCTTTAAATGTGTGAAGACCTTATTGTCCATAGCCATTTCCAGCCATGGATTCACCCTCGGAGGCACCACAAACTATTGCAAAAACAGCCTACTTTGAATACACTCACAATTCTACAGAATAAATAAAACAAGCTGAAACTAAATAAACAGATATTTTCTAGGTTACTAAGTATTCCCTCAAAATTTCATAAAAAAAAACGAAATATAATTATCACATCATCCAGTCAAAGTTGCAGAAAAACAGTCTACTATAACTTTGATAAATCAGACCAACTTCACAATGAAGTAAAACATAGACCAGGCACACACTAGGCCTGAAAATCTGTGACAATATTACCAATACAAGAAGAAACACATATTCAAAAATTGAGATAATTCTGCCAATATATATATGTGAGAGCAATTCTCAGATGAAATTACCAAAAGAGACCAAAACAAATTTGGTACACAAAGTTTTTAAGTTCAAAAATTACTAAGTCCTACAAATATACACTAGATCTCACTATTGAATGTATGGAGGCATACTTGCCGTATGCGTTCTACCTGCTACCTCTATTAATGTTAGTATACCCAAATAATTCGAGGTATGTTAGAATGAGTAAATCTACACTATTAACTAATACACAAAAAGACAAACCATTGTTGTTTCAAATGTTCACAAGTAAACACAATCTCACAAAATCGTATTTCACTAAGTCTTGGTCTGCCTACTTCAACTACCTACTACTAAACCCTAGACCAATAGGTACTCTCAACTATCTACTACTAAACCCTAGACCAATAGGTACACTTTACAGTATAAGAAGGTACAGTGGCGGATGTACATCTTGTACGGCTATTGTACGGCATGGCCTTCTAGGTGACGCTTGTCAAATCATGAGATATGGTTCCTCCTCCCATCTTCTCCGATGTCTAATGATGTGGTGCCACATGGCATCTCGTGTCGCTATCTCTGAAAGCCGCTAAAAGTTCACTCCGGTTTGGTAGCTGAGACAACGTTCGTCCGATCAAATGCATTTACACGGTTTGATTCGCGTCTGTGCGCGCCGTCGGTTCATATGTGTTTGTGCGCGCCGTCGGTTCATATGTGTCTTTTCGCCAGTTTGTTCCATTGAATGAATTCGTCGCTGGGTAACTATTTGTTAACGTATCAAACCCCATATGTCTAACGATTGTTCTACAACTTAATGGATAGGGCGACACGCTTTTTGGACTATAGAGGAAATATATTGGCAAATTGTCACTGTGCCACCTTTTGACTAAGGAGGCAGCCATGGTTTGTCTATAACCCTCTCTCTCTCTTTCTAAAGTCTCACTAAAATGAGAAGTGAAATATTAATTACTTCTTTTCAATACTCCCCTTAATTTTTAGTCACTTTTCAATTTTAATCCACAATTTTCTCTGCAAAAAATTAACTTACAAGAAGGCACTTGTTTTGTCATCATGTCCGCAATCATTTCTTTGTCAGATTTATAAATCGGTTTAATGATTTTATTTTCAACCTTCTCTCTGGAAAAACTTAGCCTAATATCCATATGCTTAGCTTTGGATTGATGTTTCGGATTCGCTGCAATAGAGATAACAACTTGATTATCACAAAAAACATTTTGAGTTCCAGACTTTATGAACCCAAGTTCTTCAAGAAGAGATTTTACCCACAATAATTCTTTGGTGGCAGCTCAGGAAGCCATGTACTTTGCCTCCATAGTGGACTGAGCAACTACTTTTTGCTGCTTGTTACTCGAACATCATGCACCATATCTAATTTGCAACACATGTCTAGTCGTACACGGCCAAAGAGGCATATCCCCATAATAGGTATCACTTCAAATAGTGATGTCAGTGTGTTGCCCTCCTTAATGCAACCACAATTTCCTTGTTCCCACCAGATATCTCATCACTCTTTTGGCTGCTTCCCAATGTCTTTTTCTGGGCTATTTAGTATTTTACTGAAGACACCTAGAGTTGCAGCTATATCCGGACGGGTACAGTTCATAAAATAAATTAAACCACCTATAATCTGCCGAGAAGGAATGCTTTCTATAAACCTCTTTTCTTCTTCATCCATCTCTTAATTAATAATCAATACTCCTCCCTCTTCACTCTACCCCGAGACTCTCTTCAAAACCATGGGAGAGGTACATCCATTTGCTTTCTCCTTCTGAAAATTTTCTAGCATGTTACCGATAGCTTCTTTCTGAGTGAGTCTTATAATTCTATTCCTTTTGTCTCTCTCCATTTGAATTCCCATAATATACTTTGCTTTTCCGAGATCTTTCATGTCAAATCGGCTTCTAAGATCTCGTTTTAGTTTGTTAATCGTATGTAAGGACTTGCTTAAGACTAACAAACCATCCACATAAATAGCAATAAATATCACTCCTTTCTCATCTTCAAATAAATTTATGGAGTGATCTGAACTAAATCTGTTACACCCTAAACTGGTCAGAAATTCGTCTAGCTTTATATTCCACTGTCGCCGCGCCTGCTTAAGGCCATAAAGTGATTTTATTAGTTTGCATACCTTTCTTTCTTGTCCTCACTTTCCATAAATCCTTCTGGTTGCCTCATGTAAATTTCTTCTTACAAATCTCCGTGTAAGAAGGGCATTTTAATATCCATCTAGTGTATTTCCATTTCCTCTGCTGCGGCTAAACCTAAGAGGATTGTGACAGAAGGAAATTTGACTACAGGTGCAAAGGTTTCTTCATAGTCTATTCCCTCTTTCTAAGTATAACGTTTAGCAACCAACCTAGCCTTGTATCTTTCAATGGTATTATCTGGGTTTAGTTTAAACTTAAAAACCAACTTACATCCAATCAGTTTTCAGTTCGGTGGACAATCTACCAACTCCCATATATTGGCTTCCATGATAGAAGCCATTTCCTTTTTTATGGTAGTTATCCACCGGCTACTTTCTAGGGTGTTTATGGCCTCTAAGTATTCCTGGGGTTCGCGAACTCTTTGTGAGTTGATTATTTACTTGTCTTTCTTGAAGTGGTTTGCTACTTCTTCTTCCCCCTTAAAATCTGACGCTAGTATAGAAGGCATCCTCGGGTTTTGTTTAGGAAGATTTTCAGCTCCCCTATTTCCTAATTTTGGTATCTCATCAAGTGCCTCAATGGTTTCCACTTCGTGTTGGGGCGTTGTCTTGGATGTTGTTTCTTCTTCCTTCTCCTTCGGTAAATCTGCAGATTTTTCATTTTCTTTATCTTCCTTGTCTTCATTTTCAAAGTCAAAGTCAGAAAACTGATCTGGTACAAATCTGATTTTTGACTTTCTTATTATATTTGAATGGATCATTGGACTTTTCTTAATTTGTCACCACTACCTAAATGATATCTCTCTTTTTCAAATCATAAACCCTATATCTTTTTGTGCTCTCATCATATCCTACAAGATATCCTGGCTTGCGTGTTCCTTGTAACTTCCATTTTGTTTTATCAAAATCGAAACTAAAGACTTGACTTTGGAACACTCTTAAGCTAGACAAATCAGGTTTTTTTCTTGTCCACCTCTCATAGGGAGTTTCCTCCTTATTTGTTGAAGTTAAAACTCTATTTTTGATGAAGTTAGCATAGTTCATAAACTCGGCCCAAAATTACAATCCTATCCTATTATCAGTTAGCATAATTATAGACATATCCCTTAGAGTTCTATTCACTCTTTTTGCTACTCCATTTTTTTCCGGATTATAAGGAACAATTTTCTCATGATGAAATCGTTCGTCTTTAAGAAATTTTTCAAATTCCTTTAAGGTGTATTCCTTCCCATTATCACTTTTTATCTCTTTTATTGAGGTTTAATGTAGTTTTTCACTCTATACTTTATATTCTTTTAAACATCTCAATACCTCTAACTTATATCCGAGAAAATATACCTTAGAACATATAGACGAATCATATGTGATGGTTAGCATCCATCTTTTCTCCACATGTGAAGCATACCTAGCAGGTCCCCAAACATTAGTAAGAATTAGATCTAATACTTTCTCTTGTAAATGTGGATGCCTTTGGAAATGGAAGTCTATAAATATTCCCTTGGGCACATCCACTACAATCATCTAAGGTCTCATCATCCACTCCATCCAATATTCATATTTTTTTCATTTTCTTTAATCTATCTAGATGCACATACCCCAACCACTTGTGCCAAAGCATCATTTCATTTCCACACGAATATAGACATTTTTTTCATTACAAAGTACAATTCTGAACAATCCTTTGCTACCTTATTCAGCTATGAAATAAACCTTATCGTCAAAGCTTGCTGTGAAGATTCCTTTCTTAATTCCTGTTTCAAACTCTTTTTCATCTAAGACAGTTGTAGAGACGAGGTTCTTGCTAAGCTGTGGAATGTGAAGGACATCTGACAGTGCTACAATTGAGGCCTTTCCATAAACTAGAACCTTTAAATCATTAGATCTAACAAGACTTGTGGTTTCTACTCTACAATCTCTGTACTCTATCTCGAGTGTTGGAATTTTCCTCAATTTAGTCAACCACCTCTTATTCTTGCATATGTGCATTGAGGCCCCTGATTTTATGATCCACCCATCCTCGGGTGGGTCTCTCCTACCTTCGAAAGCACACTCTCTCTTTGTGGAATCTTGGTATGCTTCTCAGTGGTTTTTCGATTAAGGAGGAGTTCCTCAAGCTCTTCTTCCGGTTCGGTTGCTTCATCTTCTTCCTCGTGATGGACCTGAGTCAGAAAAGCCATTTTCTTTCCTCCATCCCTTGAGGTTCATTTTCCATCTTTTAGGTGGAGATTTGCAAGTTTGACACAATCTGCCATGTAATGACCGGGTTACTTGTAGAAGTGACATAGTCCACCTCGAGGAGCTCCTCTCCCCTGTCAGTCAAATCTGCCACATCCTTATCCTCTTCCTCCAAAATATCGATAGGGATCCTTTCTTTTTTTCTCATCACGCTTTAGCCAATCAGATCATGCAGTCAATGCTTCCACACTTAGACTTTTTCTCCTAAGTTTTATTGTGCTCTCTTTCACTAAAATCATCCTCACAGTATCATCCCAATTCCAATTGCTATCACCTATATCCTTCAATCCGTTAATGATATTCTCATACTCTTTAGGTAGTTTTATCATCAATGTATTTACTCTTTGTCACTCAGACCATGAGTTACCTGCACTCTCTATTTCTTGAAATAATGCTTCTAAATCACTGCAATAATCATTCATACTTCTTCCTTTATAAGTATAGTCTGCAATCTTATTTTATGTCAGCTATTGCTGCTGCAATGATCCACTCTTATATTTCATAACTAGTGAAACCTTAACATGAGAGGAAAATTTGATGATTAAAAGGAATGGTAATGCCTTTCACTACACTTTTGAGAATTAAAAGCTTAGCAACCTTGTCGTTATAGTTCCACTTTTCATACTCTAAACCGTTCGGTCTAACTCCTTGTCACTGTTGCTGCTGGTGCTACTGCCTGTATCGTCCTTGACAATGGAGTCCCTCGAGATACGACTCCTCTGTTTTCTCCATCTATGACAATTTCCTCCGCTTCCTCAACATCATCATTTATGGTGGCAAATGTTATGGCTGGTGTTGTGGTGCAGGTGCCACAAAAACGTGTTCCTCCAAACCTTCGAGGAGGTGGGCATCAAATTTCTCTTGTCATTATGCCCTATAGGTGCTTCACAAAGAGTCTCCCCTCCATCATCAACTCCCAATAAAGAAGTCCGATCCATCAAATATGGGAACCCAAGAGGATGGGCCCATAACCTGCAATTTTGTGGTCTCTATTGCAATTCTGTGGTCTTTATTGACCCACTGAATGAGCAGCCAATTCAAAGCCTCTAAGATAATGTATGCCCCTTCCACTTTTCCAATGAATTAGTTGTAGAAATATGGTTTCTGTTAGGTATTTTTCTAGATATGATTAGTTTAAAATAAAAAAGTAAAGATGCAAAGGCAGCCTGCCTCTTACTCCACTCTCAAGTCCCCACACTTGTCCTAGTCATTTAAGACTGCAAGAGAGTTAGAGCCATTGCTGCCTAAATTTTCTAAGGAGCAAGGAGCAGTCCAAGTTAGACTTACTTAAACGGCAGGCGGAACCAAGATTTGATTGTAGTACCTATCCTCCGTTAGAGTAGCGGGTAGCCGTTAGCTTTATCCTATAGTCTAGGTAATGTGCTTAGATATATAGGGTACGATACCTAATTAAACATATACACCTAGGGAATTTCATTTAACTGATAGAACAAACTTTAGAGCATAGATTCTATTGTATATTAAATACCGCATGAAACAAAAGTTGCGAACATTTATTTCGATAACTTGTATTAAAAGCCAATTTAGATCGGATAGCCATGGTGCGAGCCGATATCGCGGAATGGTCGCTTTGGCGGTTTTCGGTCACATCCACACTAGATGACACGTGGTAGTATCTTATTGATTTGCGGCATCTCCGGGGAGCATCAAGACTAGTTTGGATGTGACATGCTTCAAATTCATGGTTATGCCGTACAGTGGCCTTACAAAAAGTTACTCCGGCATTAGTACCTTTTTGTACTGCACAATCATTTAAATGGTGTCGTACTTCAGTAGAAGTGGGTTCAAAGAGGAGTTTAGGACTTAGACAATTCTTAGGTAGGCGCCTCTTTCTCACAGTGCATCTGTATAAGAAGGTCAAATTTGACCATTGAAAACTAACAACTAAGAGAGCAAATTGCTTGATTCTTTTTGTGACAGGCTCAAGTGAGTCTTGCCTTTATTGGGTTGAAGTCAGGTCAATCTGTTGCTTGCCAGGGTGGCAGTCAGTCTTGTTCAAACTCAAAGGGGTTAGGGCTAGCCTAGGGGCTTTATGAGAGCTGCCTAGATTGAGGACCTATATAGGTCTCAGATTTAAAAGTTATGGGCCCACCCTCTATGGTGCCCATATTTAGCGAAACTAGCTTCATATACAGGGAGAGTATGATGACAAGAGCTTTGTGTGAGAAAAGGTCTTGGGGGATAATGAGCGAACAAGTGAGGCGTCCGTCAAGTCTAGGAATTCCTCCAAGGTTTCAAGAAAGCATGTTTACGAGGAAAGCAGATCAAGCTCCACACGAGGAGACGGAGGACAAGGAAAGTATTATGATGGACAAGGGGAAAGAAAAGGAGACAATCAGACCGATAGCAACACCTATAGTAACCGGTTCGGCATTGATGTCACATGTTCCGAGGAACGAAGAAAATTTTATTGATACCTGGGACTATAAAAACATGGCGGCAAAACACTTCATCCTTCGTCATCTCACTCAAAGTTTTACATCACCTCATTTGCTAGTGAAAAGGGCATCCGATCTATGGGTGGTACTCATAGAAATATACCGAAGTGGTACGATTCATCAACTATATTTGGCAAATCAGAAAATTTGATGCATATAAATATAAATGAGGGAAGATGCTAGATTTCTTTAATGAGCTTGCAACACTTTTTATGGAGCTAGAGAGTGCTAGAAAGGTAGAAACTCAAAAGATAAAAGTTAACAGTTTACTCATGAAGTTACCCGATGAGTATGAGAATATAGTTAACCATATACAAGATCTCATGGACTCTACTTGGACATAGAATTTTGTGGTAGGGATGATTCTCGTCCGAGAAAATACGATAGAGATCCGAAGGGGAGGTAAGATGTAATTCTATGGGCTCCATTACCACACAAAATTCGCAGGTCCAAAAAACTAATCTAGATAGTGTCGACTCCAAGTTGATATAAACCCAAATGATTGACCCCTTGAGAATCAGAATCCCATTACAACTTCACACCAATGAAATAAGACTTTCTGTGTGCTCAGTTCCACCACATAATGCAAATTTAGAATATGAGTTTTGGACAAATTCACCCACTTTGACTTTCCCTTAGAAATGCAGCCACCCTGGCAGGCACAAACTCTGACCGACTACACCCATTTGTAGCGTGGACTCCTCTGAGTCCACAACAAAAAGAATCAGTGAAAATGGTCAGCTGAATTGATAGTTATGACCGGCCAAAGTTTGTCTTTTATACAATATGCCCTCTAGGAGAGGCGGCTACCTACCAGAAATATTGTAAGTCCTATCTCTCTCTAAGACTCTATCTACTGACGTACGACACCAATCACTTTACTGTGTCGTACAAAAAAGTACAGGTGCCGGTGTACTTTCTGTACGACCATCGTACGATATGGCCGAAATGTCGACGCATGTCATATGTGTATTTGTTCCCGTAATCTTCGGAGTCGCCGCAATCCAATGTTGACGTGTCACTTGACGTGGCGATGACCGTAAAACGCCAAAATTACATATAATGCGATCGCGGCCCCTATCGTGGCCGTCCGATCAAATCCGACTATATTTCTAGCCGTTGAAAAATAGACGCGCGGTATTTATTTCGCGGTCGAAACAAATGCACGGTATCAGTTTTGTACAATACATAAAACCGTACTCTGTACTATCTATAACTATATCTATGCACAACGTTTATACTTCCCGTTAAATGAACTAGCCTACGTGTAACTATTGAAGTATTTATCAAACCCCATATATGCTAGTACTAGCCCTGGATTAAACTGATATTGCTACCGGCTAACAGAATATTGACGGACGGCACTTACCAAGATAAAATCCTGGGTCCGTCAATATCCATTTTAGTAAACCTACCCTTTATCTACACCTGTCTCTTTGGAGAGCTTAGGCAGCCATGGCTCTAGCTCCCTTTCCAGCCTTTAGTGACTACAACAAGTGTGGGGGCTTGGAGAAAGGAGTCAGAGGCAGACTGCCTCTGCTCTTTTTCTATCCTAATAAAGACCTAGAAAATACTCAAATATTAACAGAAGAGTGAACAAGCCTTGGTAGCCGAGACTGATTGGAGGTATAATGATCTATGTGCAATTCTAAGACCTCCATAGGTCCTCATAATGGTCAGCTCGCAAGAAGCCCTTAGGATAACCCTGACCCCTTTGTGTTTCAACAAGAATATTTGCCACCCTGGCAGGCAAAAAATCTGACCACCTCCACCTGTGGGAAGACCACACTCCCTTGAATCTCTGAATTTGCTTCCTTGAGCAGTAAATTATGAAGGGTCAAAGTTGATCATTTGTTAAGAAGCACTCTACGAGAGGGACGGCTACCTACAAAATTTTCTAAGTCTTTAATCCCTATGTAAACCCTTTACTTCTAGAGTACGGCACAAATCAGAAGACTATGTTGTATAGAAAGGTACAGGTGCCGTAATTCTTTGTGTACGCCCATCGTTTAACATGGCCAAAATGTCAACGTCTGCCATATTCGGATTGGTTCCCATATTCTCCGGAGATGCCACAAGCCAATGAGGTTGTGCCACGTGTACTTGGTGGTGACCAAAAACCGCCAAAAGGCTTGTTCCGCGATATCGGCACGTATCGTGGCTGTTCGATCAAAACCGACTTTAAACTCTAGGCGTCGAAAATAAATGCGGGATATTGGTTTCGCCATCGAAACAAATGCTCGGTATTTGTTTCGCGAAGTACCGTAAGCCGTACTTATACAATAATTGTGTCTATGTGCCACAAGTCTATTCGCGTCGTTAAATGAATTTATCTATGTGCACATCTTTAAATATTTAACGAACCCTATATACCTCAGCACTAGTCTTAGATTATAGGACAAAGTTACTGTTGACTTTGACCGACGATAGATACTTGGATCAAATCCTACATTTGTCAAGTAACTTTTGGTAAACCTACCAAAAAACTACTGCCTGTCTCTCTCTCTAGACCCCATAGGGAGCCATGGCCCTAGCTCCCTCTCTAACCTTTAGTGACTGCGACAAGTGAAGGAGTTGAAGAGAGGAGTTCGAGGCTGACTATCTTTGCTTCTTTTATGCATTTTATTTTACATATTCAAACGTAGAAAATACTAAAAGAACAATTAATTTCTACACTCCTCTTATTTTCTAGTTACTTTTCAATTTAAGATTATAACTCCCTTTTCGAAACTCCCCTAACTTCCCATTTTTAGGTCGATTAGAGTGGTATCCATTTGGAATCTTTCTTACATGTTTCCAAAGGCCTCTTGCTATGTTAATCTGATAATCTTTCTATCTTTATCTCTCCCTACTTGAATTCCCAAAATATACCTTGCTTCTCCCATATCCTTCATCTCAAATCTCTTTTTAATTTTATCCATAGATTTACTTAAAACAACCAAATCATCAACATAAATTACAATGAAGATAAATCTTCCATCATCTTCAAACAAATCAATTGAGTGATCTGAGCTGATCCAAATGTATCCAAAACTTGTAAAAAAACTCATCGAGCTTCTTATTCTATTGCCTGGGCACCTGTTTCAACCAATACAAAGATTTGATTAATCGGAATACCTTGCTCTCCTCCTCTTGCTCCGATATTCATTCGGGCTGTCGCATAAAAATCTCCTCTTCCAACTCTCCATGTAGGAAGGTTGTCTTGATGTCCATTTGATCTACTTCCATGTCTTATGTTGCTGCCAGACTGAGAAATATGTGGATGGAGGGAGGGAAACCTGACGACCGGGGCAAATGTCTCCTCGTAGTCAATTCCCTCTTTTTGAGTGAATCCCTTAGCCACTAACTGAGCTTTCTAGCGCTCAATGGTGTTATCCTGGTCAAGTTTCCGTTTAAATATCCACTTACACCCGATTGGCTTTCTGTCGGAGGAAAATCCACCATCTCCCATGTATCGGCTGCCATAATTGAGGCCATCTCCTCATTAATAATTGTCTACAACCAGTTCCTCTTTGGACAATTAATTGCCTCATTATAAGTTTGAGGTCCATCGGGGTGAGACAGTTTGGTTACCTTGTTGTTAACTTGTCTCTTTTATTGTATTTTGCTGCTTCTCCTTTCTCCTTCAAATTCTGTTGTCGGAATAGATAGCTCTCGTGGATTATTCCGAATAGTTTCGACTTCCCCCCTATCCTTCGATTCCGGGTCTATTTCCACCACGTCTTCTGTTTTGGTTGGAGTTGTTACTAGGGGTTCCACAGTTGAGTCCTTCTTGATCTGATGTGTACCTGCAAGATCATCATCTTCTTGAAAACTTGGATAGTTAAGAAGCTTAAAGTCATCAAAATTTTCTGACTTAAATCTGATTTTGATTGTCTTTGTATGCTTAAAATGATCTATAGATTTCCCTTTATCCATAACCACAAGATGCTTCACTAGGATTATATCTTCTCTCTTGAGATCATAGACTCTATATCCTTTAACATCTTCATCATATCCAAGCAGATATCGTAGTTTTCCTTATGGATCTAACTTCGAATTTGACTGATTTTTGTCTAGACTGAACACTTGACTACCAAAAACCTTTAAGAGTGAAACATATATTTTTCGGCTGGTCTATCTCTCATAAGGTGTTTTGGCCTTTTACTGCCAAGGTAAGAACTCTATTCTTGAGATAATTTGCACATCTCATTGCATCAGCCCAAAATCTCTTTCCTATCTTCTAATTCGACTGAAACTATCAGTTAGTGTTCTATTTAACCTCTCGGCTACACCATTTTGCTTAGGATTTTCTGGAACTGTCTTTTGGTGTTGTACTCTATCTTCTCTCAAAAAATCATCAAACTGATTAGAGTTATGCAACTGTGAGACCTCCTTTGGTACTCAGAATAGGCAGCTCACCCGAAGCCTCTGTGATAGCCTAAACCCTTTGCACTTTGCACAGCTTTGACACCCTTTGCACTTTGCACAGCTTTGAGTGTCACCTTGACAGACACATAACTGACCTAACTTCACCCCATTGAAGGCAAGACTCCCTTGAGTCTACCACAAAAAGAAGACCACAAAAAGAATCAGGCAATTTGCTCCCCTAAGCAGTAAATTATGAATAGCCAGAAATAGCTTATAAATACAGATGCCCTGAGGGAGAGAGGCGGCTACATGTATAATGTCTAAGTCCTAAATCTCTCTCTAAACCCCTTTCTACTAAAGTATGGTACCAATCATAAGACTGTGCAGTACAGTTAGAGTAGAGGTGCCGGAGTACTTTCTGTACGGCTACTGTACCACAAGGCTATAAAGGTGACACCTGTCACATTTGGACTTGTTGTGATGCTCCCTAGAGATTCCCTAAGTAAATGAGATGCCGCCACGTGTTATCATATGTGACTATGACCGCAAATAGCCAAAGAAGCCATTCTGCGATGCCGACTCGCACTACGACCCTCCGATCCGAAGTTGGCTTTTGATACAAGCCGTCGAAACAAATGTTCGTAACATTTGTTTTGTCCGGTACATAAAGTACAACTTAATCTATGCCCTATATTCCATTCATCCTGTTTAATGCCATTTTCTACGTGTATAAGTTTAAATAGGTATCACATCCTATATATCCTAACACTGTTCTTAGGCTATAGGACAAAGCTAACGACTACTTTCACAATCTAGGTACTAGGAACAAATCTTGGGTCCGTGAAACCTTTTTGGTAAATCTACTAACTTCTCCTTCCTGTCTGTTTCAGACAACATAGATAGCCATGGCTCTACCTCCCTATCCAGTCTTCAGTGAGTGCGACAAGTGTGGGTACTTCAGAGAGGAGTTAGAGGTAGGCTGTCTCTGTTTCTTTTCTCCCTCTTTATTTTACAACCCGCAAACCTAGAAAATACTACAAAAAAAAACCACTAATTTCTACACTCCTCTTATTTCCTAGTCACCTTTCAGTTTGGCACCACACGTTTCCCTACAAAAGTTTAAATTAGGAGATGGTATAGGCTTGGTCATCATGTTTGCTACCATTTCACTGTCTGGCCTATACTCTAAACTTATTATTTTATCCTCTACTTTTTTTCTAACACAACTAAGTCTGCTGTCCATGTGTTTGGCTTAAAAGTGATGTCTAGGATTGGCAACAATTGCTATGGCTGCCTGATTATCACAAAATATCTTCTACACACCATATTTAAGATGACCCAGCTCACCAAGCAAGGGCCTAACCCACATCAGTTCTTTTACAGCAGTGCAAGAGGCCTAGTACTCAGCCTCCCTAGTGGACTGAGCAATAACCTTTTAATGTTTGCTACTCTAGCAGCAAGCCCCATCACCCACATATAATACATATCTAGAAGTACACCTCCTCATAAAAGCATCCCCATAACTAGCATCACTCTAAGTGGTGATGTCAGTGTTGTCCCCACCCAAATGTAACCATAGATCCCTAGTCCCTACAAGATATCTAAGAACTCTCTTAGCTGCCTCTTTATCTTTTTTGGTTGGAGCATTTAAACTTCTACTCAATATTCCTAGAGCTGCAGCTAAATCTGGCCTGGTATAGTTGATAAAGTAGATTAAACTTCCCACTGCCTATCTGTAAAGATTTGAATGCATGAACTTCTTCTCTTCAGGTCCTAACTCATCATCCAGGATTATAACTCTTTCCACACTCCCCTCACTTCCCTTCTTTAGCTCCATAGGAGTTCTACAACTATTAGCTTTATCCATTTGGAATCTTTCTAGCATATTCCCAATGGCCTCTTTCAAAGATAATCGATTATCTTCTTATCTCTGTCTCTCTCTACCTGAATTCCCAAAATATACATTTCCTCTCCTATATCTTTCATCTCAAATCTCCCTTTAACATATGTTTTGAGTTTATTAATCATGTCCATGGATTTACTTAAAACCAACAAATCGTCAATATAAATTGCAATAAAAATGATTCCTTCCTCATCTTCAAACTGGTAAATTGAGTGATATGAGCTGATCCTTTTATATCCTAGACTAGTAAGAAACTCATCGAGTTTCTTCTTCTACCGTCGGGGCGCCTATTTCACGACATAGAGAGATTTGATCAGCCGGCATACCTTTCTCTCATCTCCCTGTTCCACAAAGCATTCACGTTGCCGCATGAAGATCTCCTTTCTAGCTCTAAATGGAAGAAGGTTGTTTTGATGTCCATCTGGTGCACCTGCATGTCTTCTACTAGCCGCGAGAGTGAGAAGTATTTGGACTAAGGGAAACCTGACGACCCGAACAAAGGTCTCCTCGTTGTCTGTTCCCTCTTTCTATAAAAATCCTTTTGTCACTAATCGGGCCTTATAGTGCTCAATGGTATTATCTGGGTTAAGTTTCAACTTGAATACCCATTTGCATCCTATCGGCTTTCTGTGAGGTGGACAATCCACCAACTCCCAAGTATCGGCCGCCATGATTGAGGCCATTTCCTTTTTGATGGCTGTTTTCTACTAGTTTCTCTTAATTCATTGCCTCTTTGTAAGTTTTAGGTTCATCCGGATGAGATAATCTGGTTACCTTGTTGTTGACTTGTTTTTTTTGCAGCCTTTTGCTGCTCCTTCTTCCTCCCTCAAACTCTGCCGTTGGTATAGATGGCTCTCTTGTGTTTAACAGTTTCAACTTCTCCCCTCTCTCTTGGTTTCGGTTCCATTGCCAACACGTCTTCCGCTTTTAGACGAGGTGTCTATTGAGGTTCCACAGTGTGTTCCTTTTCAATCAGATAGATCATCATAATCTCGAAAAAACATGGATAATTAGGGGGGTCAAAGTTATCAATTTTTTTTGATTCAAACCTGATTTTGATTGACTTTGTATACTTAAAGGGATCTATAGACTTCCTTTCATCCATCACGACTAGATGTTTTACTATAATTACATCTTGTCTCTTAAGATCATAGACTCTAAACCCCTTTACATCTTCATCATATCATAGATGATATCTCGGTTTTCCTTTCGGAACTAATTTCTAGTTTGACCGATCTGTGTGTAGGCTGAACACCAGGCTACAGAAAACCTTTAAGTGTGAAACATCTGGTTTTCTGCTAGTCCATCTCTCATAAGGTGTTTGGCCTTTTACAGCCAAAGTAAGAACTCTATTCTTGAGATAATTTGCACAGTTCATTTCTTCGACCCAAAATCTTTTTTTTATCTTCTTATCAGACAACATACTGCTGGCACTATCACTTAGTGTCCTATTTAACCTCTCGGCTACACCGTTGTGCTCAAGATTTTCAGGGACTGTCGTTTAGGGTTTTACTCGATCTTCTCTAAAAAAATCCTCAAACTGATTAGAGGGGTACTCCCCTCCATTATCACTCCTTACTCCCTTAATAGCGGTTTCATGGAGTATGTCACTCCATGTTTTATATTCCTTAAAGACCTGTGGAGCTCTGATTAATTTTTTAGAAAATACAATCTTGAATAGCGAGACCAATCGTTGGTGATAGTCATGATAAACCTCTTACCTCCGGGTGAGGGCACTTTAGCCGATTCCCATATATCAATGTTTACAAGATCTATCACTTTTTCCCCTTTATAAGTGGCTACCTTTGGAAAGGGTAACTTGTGTGCCTTGCCTTGAGCACACCCACTACTGTCACTTACATTTTCATTTTCTCCAAAGTGAATCCCTTCCACTACCACATCTTTTTCATTACTTTCAACCTATCTAAATGCACATATCCAAGTCTCTTATGCCATAACATAATATCATGAACACCAACATAATAAAATTTCTTCTTTACATTACTTAAGATTAGCCTAAATATTCCTTGGCTACACTTTTCAGCAATGAAATACACTTCTTCGTGAAAACTAGCAGTAAAGATTCCCTTTCTAGTGCTTGTGTCAAAACCCTTATCAACAAACACAGATGTTGAGATAAGATTTTTGTTGAATTCATGAATAAACAGCACATCAGAGAATGTAGCTATGGATGTTTATCCTTCCACTTATACTTTCAGATCTACCGATCCCACAAAAGTAGTAGTGACTACCCTCCCATCTCCGTACTCTATCCCTACAATGGGAATCTTTCTTAATTTAGTAAACATGTGTTTGTCCTTGCACATGTGCATAGAGGCACCTGAATCCACAATCCAACATGCTTCACCTTTCAATCCACCGTAAGCACATTTGTGCTTTCGTGGAATTTCGACCTCGTTTTTTGCCTCCAACTCTTCATCCAACAAGAGCTCATCGTCCTCGTCCTCGAATTCCTCTTCGTGTACCTACGTCACAAGGGAATTTTTCTTTTCTCTTGGCGGTCTTACCTGTTTAAAGACTTGTTTTTTGATAAAATCACTAGATTTAGTGGGTATTTTTTAGGTCTTAATAGATTAAAAGTAAAAGGAAAAAGCGTAGGCAACCTGCCTCCACCTCCTCTTTCTAGCCCCCATACTTGTTGTAGTCACTGAACAAAAGTGAGGGAGGTGGAGCCATGACTGCCTCAGCTCCATAGGCAGGACTAAAGAGTGACATAAGTAACTCCTTAAAAAAAAGGTAGAGTGTGGCAGGCCTCAAACCTCTGACCGGCAGAGCGAGGCGTAGCCGTCAGCTCTAACCAGTATGTCGTAGGAGTTAGTTAGAGTACATAGGGTTTGAATGCTATTTAAACATTATTTAAGAACATTTAGCCGATTAACAGAATTAAAGATAAAGAACATATATACTAGTTGGAATATTGTGCGAACAAAAACCCGCACAAAACTAATGTACCGCACATTTGTTTTAATGGCTAGTATTAAAAGCTAATTTGGATCCAACGGCACGCATCATCGCCGAGATCACGAAATGGCCGCTATGGCATTTTTTGGGCGAAACATGACCTGGCACCACGTGGCAAGATAACATTGGGAAGCCGGAATCCGGGGGAGCATGAGGACGAGTGTGAATGAGACAGATGTCCACTCCATGGCCTTGTCGTACACAGGCAGTACAAAAAGGTCATCGGCCATTGTACCTTTTTGTACTGTACAGTCTTCTGATTGGTTCCTACATTAGTAGATACAGGTTGTGAGAGGGGTTTACGACTTAGAGGATTGAGGAAGTAGCCACCTCTCCCCTAATGAGCTTGTATAAGTATAGGCATCTTTGCCCTTTCATCATTAATTGCCTGGTTCGGCGTTTTCTGTGATTGGTTTTTGCTGTGGACTTAGGAGAGTCCAGACTGCACAAGGGTGCAGTCAGATTGTCTATTTGCCTGCTTGAGTAGCAGTGGTCTTAGGTAAAATTGGGTTAGTCAAAAACTATCTAGAGGCTTCTTCAATTCTGTAGTCCAATGGGGGATACATAATTGCAGGTTATGGGCCAACCCTCTAGGGTGCCCATCTTCAACGGATCTGGGTTCATTTAGTGTAAAGCCATGATGACAAAGGCTTTGAGTGAGAAACGATATTGGGGAATCGTCAATGGACAAGTAAACGTCCATCTCAAAGAATCTCACCAAGGTTTAGTGGAGTGAGGTTTTCTGCAGCAATATCTGCCCCTACAGAGGAGGCAGACGATACAGAGAGTTGTGTTTCCAAAAAAAGGGAAAGGGAAGGAGACACCTCTTACTCCTATCGCCACGGCAGATAAAGAAGCGGCCCTGAAGACCGAGGAAAAGGATATTCAAACGTTGGAAAACATAAATATAGCTTCCAAGCATTACATTCTGAGGAACCTTTCTCAAGCTTTCGTAACCTCCCACCTTCAAATTCTTAAGGCCGAGGAGTTGTGGAAGACTTTAGTGGAGATCCATAGAGCTGGTACCATTCAGGAGCTCCAGTTGGCCGAGCAAAGGTTGGAGGATTACACTTAGAAAGGGGGAAAAATGTTAGACTACTGTAATGATCTCTCTTGTTTGTATATGGAGATGGAGAGTGCCGGGTGGACAGGTACAATGAAAATGAAAGTCAACACCCTCATCATGAAGTTGCCTGATGAGTGTGAGAGCATAGTGTACCGAGTGTACGAAATGGATGACATTCTGGGAAGTCGAATACCGTGGTCCGGATGAATCTTGTACAGGAGAACACTATTAAGATTCGGAGAGGAAAGAGCATTGAAGCTCTACCAGCTGGAACAGGTTAGTTGGGGTAGGATTAGAGGAAGCCGTACAGCAACATCAAAGGAGAAAGAGATCAGTCTGGAGGATAGAGGCCCCTAAGGGTCATTGTCATTTCTGCAAAAACTTGGGACACTTTATGGCGGAGTGTACCAAGCTGTAGGAGCTGAGGCTCCAAGAGAACCGTGGAGGGGGTTCTTCTAGAGGGAAGAAAAAGGCACTTGTAGTGACATAAGAGAAAGGGGAGACCGAGGAGGACGAGTCCTATGAAAAGGAGGATGAAGAGCTCCTTCTTGACGAGAATCTGGAGGAGAAGGAGATCCCTTGTAAACAGAAGTGTGTTATTGGAGCCATTTGGGAAGCTCCAGAAGAAGGATGGATCATCGATTTAGGTGCATCTATGCATATGTGTCGTGACAAACACCTCTTTACCAAGAAAAAAAAATCCCCTATTGTAGAGATAGAGTATGGGGATAGGAGAGTTGTTACTACAGATTTAGTGGATTTGGTAGATCTGAAAGTCTTAGTGGTGAATAGACTTCTATACTCACCTTCTTAGATGTACTCTTTATTCCTCAGTTGAGTAATAATCTTGTTTCTACCTCTGTATTAGATGATATGGAGTTTGATGCCTTCACTAGAAAGGGAGTCTTTATAGCTAAATATGGGGATGAAGTGTAATTCAATGATGATAAGGGTAGCCAAGGACCGTTTAGGCTTAACTTGAGTAATGAAAAGAATAATGCTTCCTATGTTGGTGTCCCAAACTTGATGATTTGGCATAAGCGGTTGGGGCATGTGCACTTTGGTAGGCTAACGGAAATGAAGAAGCTTGGTGTAGTAGAAGGCATTCAGTTTGGGGATAATGAATTGATAGATGATTGTAGTGGATGTGCCCAAGGTAAGACTCACAGACTCCTTTTTCCTAAAACTGCCACATATAGAGGTGAGAAAGTACTAGATCTAGTCCACGGAGACATCAAGGGACCAGTAACAGTACCTTCCGACGGAGGGAAGAGGTTTATGTTGACAATTACTGATGACTGGTCTAGATACTGTAGAGTCTACTTCCTAAAAACAAAGTCTGAAACACCAACTTACTTCAAAGAATATAAAGCTTGGAGTGAGAAGTTGCACGGAACCCCCATTAAGAGAATACGGAGGGATAATGGGGGAGAATATACCTCTAACGAGTTTGAGGAATACATGAGGGATGAGGGAGTTCAGCATTAGAAAATTGTACCAAAAAATCTCGAACAACATGGTGTAGGCGAGAGGTTGAACCTGACTCTAGGAGATAGTGTACGTAGTATACTGGCCGACAAGAAGATAGGAAAAAGGTTTTGGGGAGAAGCCATGAACAATGCTAAATACATTAAGAATAAAGTCTTTATTACAGTTGTGAAAGGAGTGACAATTTATAAGAGATGGGTTGGAAAGAAACCAGATATTTCTCACCTGAAGGTTTTCAATAGTCAAGTTTACAGTCTTGACACAAATAGGAAAAACTGGAAACTAGATGCTAAGGGGAAACCTGGATATTTTGTGGGATATGATGAGGATGTCAACGGATATAGAGTCTATGACTTAGCTAAACAAGATATCATTCTGTTAAAGCACCTAGTTGTCATGGATGAAGGGAAGTCATTTGATCCCTTCAAATATACCAAGAAGATAAGATTTAGTTTTGTGTCCGAGAGTGAGGAGGACTTGGATCTTCGCAGAAGGGACATGAGTGAAAAAGTGATTGCAGATTTAGGGGAGATCCCTGATATGGGAGATATACTAGAATCTCCCCCATATCCCTATACACTCTAAGAAGACAGAGGAGGAGGAGCCGGAATAGACTTCCATGGATAGGGGAGCCGATGAGACAGTGAGTAGGAACCCGAGACTTCCCTCCATTCCAGCCTCGGACTTTGAGGGAGGACGAAAAAGCAGCAAAAGGCTACAAGAAAAACAAGCCGCTCACAAGGTAACTAAGCTGTCTCACCCTGATGAGCCTTAGTCATACTCCGGGGCAACGAACAATCTTGAGAAAGACAGATGGGTTAGAGCCATAAATGATGAGATGTCCTCCATCATGGAAGCAAATACTTGGGAGCTGGTGGACTATCCTCCGGACAGAAAAACCGATTGGGTGCAAATGGGTGTTTAATCTAAAACTGAACCTTGATAATACCATTGAGAGATATAAGGCTCGGTTGGTAGCAAAGGGGTTCACCCAAAAAGAGGGGATAGATTATGAGGAGACTTTTGCTCTAGTGGTTCCGTTCCCATCTGTAAGGATTCTCCTCAGTCTAGCGGCAGCGCAAGATATAGATATACCCCAGATGGATATTAAAAACGCCTTCATCAATCGAGAGCTAGAGGAAGAAATCTTCATACACAGACCAAAGGGGTTTGTACAGGAACGAGAGGAGTGCAATGTATGCAGACCCATAAAGTCTTTATATGGACTGAAGCACGCTCACAGACAATGGAATAAGAAACTAGATGAGTTTCTCACCGGTCTAGGATATATCCAGATCAATTCTGACTATTCTATTTTTATATTTGAGGATGAGAATGGTGTTATTTTCATTGCAACTTATGTGGGTGATTTGCTTATGTTAAGCAAGTCTATGGAAAAGATCAATAAGTTAAAGAAAGATCTTAGAAGCAGATTTGACTTGAAGGATTTAGAGGAGGCAAGATACGTTTTAGGAATTCAAAAGGAAAGAGATAGGGGGAAAAGGATTATCACACTTACTTAGAAAGAAGCTACAGGGAATATGTTTGAAAAATTATAGATGGAAAAGGCAAACACTTGTACCACTCCCATGGACTTGAAGAAAGTAAGTGATGGGAGTGTAAAAGGAGGAGAGATAATCTTAGATGATCAGATGAGTCCACATGAGAGACAGTTTATGAAGTCTATTTTTTACAGGCAGGTTGTAGGAAGATTAATCTACTTTATGAATGTACTAGGCCACACATAGCGGCCGCAGTTGGAGTCCTCGGTAGGAGTCTTAATGATCCTAGGAAGAGAGATTTGGAGGCAGCCAAGAGAGTCATGAGATATCTGGTGGCAACCTAAGATTTATGGTTGCATGTGGGAGGGGAGCACAGTGACATCAGTACTTGGAGTGATGCCAGTTATGGAGATGCACGTATGAGAAGATGCACTTCTGGGTATGTTTTGTATGTGGGGAAAGGTGCTTGCTGTTGGAGCCGTAATCAACAAAAGGTGGTTGCTCAGTCTACTATGGAGGCTGAGTATATGGCCTCTTGTACTACTGTGAAAGAGTTAATGTGGGTCAAGTCTTTATTGCAAGAACTAAGGTATATATAGGAGAGAGTGCGTGAAGTTTTTTGTGATAATCAGACTTCCATTTTAATTGCAGCCAATCCAAAACATCATTTTTAGGCTAAACATATGGAGATAAGATTAAGTTTGTGAGGGAAAAGGTTGAAAACAAAATTGTGAATCTTGTGTATAGGGGTGACAGGGAAATGGTGGCTGATATGATGATGAAACCTGTGCCCACTCCCAAGTTAAAATATTGTAGAGAAAAGTGTGGATTAAAAAAGAATTTGAAATTAGACTAGAAAATAAAGGGAGTGTTGAAATCACTAGATTTAGGGGGTATTTTCTAGGTTTTAATAGATTAAAAGTAAAAAGAAAAAGCGTAGGCAGCTTGCCTCCACCTCCTCCTTCTAGCCCCCATACTTGTTATACTCACTAAAGGAAAGTGAAGGAGGTGGGGCCATGGCTACCTCGGCTCCATAGGCAAGACTGAAGAGTAAAATAAATCACTCCTTAGCAAAAAGGTAGATTTCGGCAGGACTCGAATCTCCGACCAGCAAAGCGAGGCGTAGCCGTCAGCTCCAACCAGTTTGTCATAGGAGTTCGTTAGACTACATAGGGTATGAATGTTATTTAAAAATTATTTAGTAACATTAAGCCGATTAACAGAATTAAAGATAAAGAAAATAGAGACTAGTTGGAGTATGGTGTGTTGTCCATTGCTTATTTCAGCCATGGACTACACTTGGAAGCACCACTGACTACCCCTCAAACAGCTGTGTTTCAGACAATACAGATTACTCCATAATAAATAAAATCTGCTCAAACTCCACCAATAGGCATAATACTATAGACACTGTAAGATCCTAAAGTTACAGCCAAATCCACCAAGGAATCAAGAAGAAATAAGCTCCACAGTTTCACAAAAAACAACTAGCAGCCTCACAACCTAACCACTTAGACCTCTCACAGAATCTTACAGAAATAACAGAATAGAATGAAACTGCACACACATATAGATTCTATGTTATAGAATAAATTCACAAAGTTTCACATGAAAACACCAAACAGGGTAATCACACCACTAGGTCAAAGATGCAAAAAACAGTTTGCCATTGCTTTGATAAACTTGACTGTGATACTTAAAATATTCTAAGTCCTACAAGTTATACTCAGAGAGTTTACTACTGAATGTACGGAGGCATACTATCCGTACGGTATGAACCATCTACCTAAACAATTATAAGTATACCCGAATAGTTCGAGGTATGTCAGACTGAACAAATCTACACTAATAAACTAATTAGCAAAAAGATAAACCTATGTTGTACTTAATATTTACATCGACATCTCCACAATCTTCGTACATAAAAAACCAAGCTACCACTAAGCAACCACTAAACAAATATCATTACTCAGGATCTATACTATGCATATTATCCGCAACAGAGTTAACTTGTCTGCATCGCAGTTGCTCCGTACCGGCGACGGGTATTTATCCAAAATAACTGCAGCTCTGTTGTCCTGTCTGCATCGCACCTGCGCTGTACCGGCGGTGCCTATTTCAACATTTCGTTTACTTCACATCGGATCGCTTCGCGATCCGCCGTCCATTTGTCAATGCTTGTTCACGCCACTAAATGTGTCTTTTACATCACTTAAATTATATCCGTTCATTCGCTTCCCCACTCCATGAATCCATTCGAACCTCCACATAAAATTCCATTGCGCACCAACTTTCACAAGCGCACAAAATGTCGCATACACACGATACAAACTTTTCAAAATAACATGGTGCGAACAAAAACCCGCACGAAACAAATGTACCGGATATTTATTTTAACGGCTAGTATTAAAAGCCGGTTTGGATCTAACAGCACGCATCATTGCTGAGATCCCAGAATGGCCGCTTTGGTGTTTTTTGGGTGTAACATGACATGGCGCCACGTGGCAAGATAGCATTGGGAAGCGGGAATCCCGGGGAGCATGAACACAAGTCCGAAGGAGACAGACATATAATCCATGGCCTTGTCGTACACAGGCAATACAAAAAGGACATTGGCCATTGTACCTTTCTGTAATGTATGGTCTTTTGACTAGTTTCTACATCAGTAGATACGGGTTGTGAGAGGGATTTAGGACTTAGAAGATTGAGGAAGTAGCCGCCTCTCTCCCAATGAGTTTCTATAAGTATTGGCATCTTTGCACCTTCATAATTAATCGCGTGGTTGGGCGTTTTTTGTGATACGTTTTTGCTGTGGACTTAGGGAAGTCCAGACTGCACAGGGGTGCAGTCAGATTCTCTATTTGCCTACATGGGTAGCAGTGGTCTTAGTTGAAATCGGGTTACTCAAAAACTACGTAGAGGTTTCCTGAATTCTGTAGTCCAATGGGGGATACAAAATTGCATTTTTCTTGCAGCCTTTTGCTGCTCCTCCTTCCTCCCTCAAACTCTACCGCCGGTATAGATGGCTCTCTTAGATTCTTTTTAACAGTATCAACTTCTCCCCTCTCCCTTGGTTCTGGTTCGATTTCCATAACGTCTTTCGTTTCTAACCGAGGTGTCTCTTGAGGTTCCACTGTGTGTTTTTTTCCAGTCTGATTTGTACCTGCAAGATCATCATCTTCACGGAAACTTGGATAATTGTGGAGGTCAAAGTCATCAAATTTTTTTGATTCAAACCTGATTTTGACTGACTTTGTATACTTAAAGGGATATATTAGATCTTCCCTTCATCCATCACAACTAGATGTTTTACTAGAATTACATCTTTCTCTTTAAGATCATAGACTCTAAACCCCTTTACATCTTCATCATATCCTACAAGATATCCTGGTTTTCCTTTCGGATCTAATTTCTAGTTTGACCGATCTGTGTCCAGGCTGAACACCTGGCTACCAAAAACCTTTAAATGTGAAACATCCTGGTTTATGTCTCTCCATCTCTCATAAGGTGTTTGGCGTCTTATTGCCGAAGTGAGAACTCTATTTTTGAGATAATTTGCATAGTTCATTGCTTTGGCCCAAAATCTCTTTTCTATATTCTTATCCAATAACATACTCCAGGCACTATCACTTAGTGTCCTATTTAATCTCTTGGCTACACCGTTCTGCTAAGGATTTTGAGGGACTCTCTTTTGGTGTTGTACTCCATCTTCTCTCAAAAAATCCTCAAACTGATTAGAGGTATACTTCCCTTCATTATCACTCAGTACTCTCCAAATAGGGGTTTCATGGTGTTTCTCACTCCATGTTTTATATTCCTTAAAGACATGTGGAGCCTCAGATTTATTTTTCAGAAAATACACTCTTGAATTCTGAGACCAATGGTCAGTGATAGTCATCATAAACATCTTACCTCCGGATTGCAATTTCGTGTCCTTTATTGGACTACAGAATTCAAGAAGCCTCTATGTAGTTTTAACTAGCCTTCTTTAGACTACAACCATTGCTGATCAAAAAAACAAGTTGTCAACCTAACTACACCCCTGTGGAGTGTGGACTCCCTTGAGTCCACAGCAAAAAGAATCATTTAAAACCTATAACCACGCGATAAGTTATGAAGCCGCAAAAATTCCCAATTTATAGATTTCGCAAAGAGAGGGCTGTTGCCTACTAAAAATGCTAAGTCCTTAACACCTCTCACAAACCTTATCTATTGCAGTACGATCTAATCATATGACTATATAGTACAGAAAGGTAGTAGGACTGATGTCTTTTGTGTACAGCCTGTGTACGACAAGGCCATTGAGTGGACACGTGTCTCTTTTTTACTCGTCCTTTTGTTCTTGCGATTTCTGCTTCTAAATGTTATCTCTCCACCTGGTGCTAGGTCATGCCGCGTCAAAAAACTGCTAAAGTGACCATTGTGGGATCTCGGCAGCAACATGTGCCGTTGGATCAAAAACAACTTTTAATGTTAGTCGTTGAAACAAATGTCCGATTCATTTGTTTAGTACAGGATCATGTTCGCACTATATATTAACCTGTTCTATGTCCCTTCATTGGTATTTCCGTTAATCGGATTAGAGATCACAACAGAGTTTAAATAAATATCACACCCTATGTAATTTAACGAACTCCTATGAAAGACCAGTTAGAGGTGACGGTTACGCCTCGCTCTGCCGGTCAAAGGTTTGAGTCCTATCGGACTCAACCTTTTGTTAAGAGTGACTTATGTCACTCTTTAGTCCTCCTATGGAGCTGAGGCAGCCATGGCTCCACAACTCTCTCTCTCCTTCAGTGACTATAACAAGTATGGGGATTTGAGAGAGAGGTGGAGGCAGACTGTCTGCGTTTTTCTTTTCCTTTTTCACTAATCTATTTAGACCTAGAAAATACTTTTTAAATCTAGTTATTTCAACACTCCCCTTATTTTCTAGTTTGGTTTTAACTTCTCATTTGGTCCACACTTTTCCTTACAATACTTTAACTTCGGAGATGGCAAAGGTTTGGTCATCATATCAGTCACCATATCTCCATCAGACCTATACACAAGATTCACAATTTTTATTTTCTACTTTTTAGCTTTGAAATGATGCTTTGGATTGACTGCAATTGCAATGGGAGCCTGATTAACACAAAAAACTTCATGCACTCCCTTCTTCATACACCCCACTTCTTGTAAGAAGGATTTGACCCACATCAACTCTTTCACATCAGAACAAGAGGCCATGTACTCAGCTTTCATAGTAGAATGAGCAACCACCTTTTGTTGCTTACTGCTCCTACAACAAGCACCTTCCCCTTCATAAAAAACATACCCAAAAGTGCATCTTCTCATAGTTGCATTCCCGTAATTGGCATCACTCGAAGTAGTGATGTCAATGTGCTCCCCTCCCAAATGCAACGATAACTTCCTTGTTCTCACCAGATATCTCATGACTCTCTTGGCCGCCTCCGAATCTCTCTTCCTACGATCATTAAGACTCTTACTGAGGACTCTAAGAGCTGCTGCTATGTCCGGCCTGGTATAGTTCATAAAGTATATTAGACTTTCTACAACCTGCCTAAGATTATCAATCCTAGTTCTACACTTCCATCACTTACTTTTTTCAAGTCCATGGGAGTGGTACAATTGTTTGCCTTTTCTATCTGGAATTTCTCAAGCATATAATTTATTGCTTCTTTCTGAGCAAATATAATCTGTAGATTTATAGAGTATTTTCTAGGTCTGAATAGTTTAGTAGAAAAAGAAAGGAAAACCGTAGCCAGTCTGCCTCCACCTCTTTCTCTATCCCCAATACTTGTTGAAGTGATTGAAGGAGAGAGAGAGAGTAGTGGAGCTATGGCTACCTCAGCTCCTTAGGGCAAGACTAAAGAGTGACTTAAGTTACTTCCAACAAAAGGTTGAGTCCGGCAGGACTCGAACCTCCGACCGGCAATGTGGGGCGTAGCCGTTAGCTATAACCAGTCTGTCATAGAAGTCCGTTAAGATACATAGGGTTTGATAACTATTTAAACTGTGATATGGTCTTAAAACCGATTAACTAAATTATGATAAAATGAACATAGAACTAGTTATTATTCAGTGCGAACGTCATTTCGCAAAAACAAAGAAATTGGACACTTGTTTCGACGACTTACATTCAATGTTGGATTTAATCTTACGGCATATATCGCTGCCGCGATCACGAAATGGTCACTTTGGCATTTATATACGTGGCATGACGTGGGGCCACGTGGAGGGATAACATTTGGTCATAGAAATTTTGGGAGGCGTACGAATGAGTGAAAGGTTGACACGCGTCCACTTAGCGGCCTTGTCGTACATAGGCCGTACAGAAAGGACATCGGCCGTTGTACATTTTTGTACTCCACAGCTATGTGATTGGGTCGTACTATAGTTGATAGGGTTTGTGAGAGAGAAGTAGGACTTAGCATGTTTTTTTTTTGGCTGTCACCTCTCGTTTTGAGAGCTTTGTATAATCTGGCATCTTTGCCACCTCATAGTTTATCTGCTAGTTAGTCGTTTTCAGTGATTCTTTTTGCTATGGACTCAGGGGAGTCCAGGCTGCACAAAGGTGCAATAAGATTGTCAATATGTCCTCTTAGGCAGTAGTCGTTGTGGCTGAAAGTGGGCTAGTTAAAAGATATCTAGAGGCTTCCTGAATTATGTAGTGCAATGGAGGACACACAATTGCAGGTTATCGGCCCACCCTCTAGGGTGCCTACCTTCAATGGATCTGGGTTCATCTATTGGGAAGCCATGATGATAGGGGCTTTGTGCAAAAAACGATACCGAGGTATTGTTAGTGGACAAGTGAAACGTCCACCTCAGGGAACTCCACCAAGATTTGGTAGAATAAGATTTTTTGTAGTAACCTTTGTTGTAGCAGAGGAGGCAGATGATGGGGACACCTGTGTGTCCAAAAAGGGGAAAGAGAAGGAGACGCCTCTTACTCCTATTGCTCCTATTACCATGGCACCAGGAGCGGCGACCGTGAAGACCGTTGAGAACGACACCCAAACGTGGGAAAAAATCAACATGGCTGCCAAAAAAATCATTCTAAGACACCTCACTCAGGCTTTGGCAACCCCCCACCTTCACATTTACAAGGCCGAGGAGTTGTGGGTGAGTTTGGTGGAAATCTATAGAGCCGGTACTATTCAAGAGCCACAGTTGGCCGAACAAAAGTTAGGGAATTATACTTACAAAGGGGGAAAGATGTTAGACTATTTTAATGATCTCTCTTATTTGTATATGGAGATGGAGAGTGCCACGTGGACAGGTACAATGAAGATGAAAGTTAACACTCTCATCATGAAGTTAATTGACGAGTATGAAAACATAGTGTACGCAGTACAGGAAATGAATGACACTTCATGGAAGTGGAACACTATGGTCTGGGTGATACTTGTGCAAAAGAACACAATTAGGATTAGGAGGGGGGAAAAGAGCATCAAAGCTCTAAATCCAACAGGAAATCGATCGGGGAAGGATCCGAAGAAACCATTCAAAGGAGAGAGAGATGAATCTGGAGGACCGAGGCCCCCAAAGGGTCTTTGTCATTTATGCAGAATGCCAGGACACTTCATAGCAAATTTTGTGAAGTTGTCGAAGCTGAGGCTTGAAGAGAACCGTGGTGGGGGTTCTTGCTTAGGGAAGAAGAAGGCACTTGTTGTCACAAAAGTGAAAGGAGAAACCGCGGACGAGTCCTCTGAGGAGGATGGGGAGCTTCTTCTTGACGAGAGTCTGGAGGAGAAGGAGACCCCTCGAAAACAAAAGTGTGCACTCGGAGCAATTCGGGAAAATCCACAAGAAGGATGGATCATCGACTCAGGTGCATCCATGCATATGTGTCGTGATAAACACCTCTTTACTAAGCTAAGAAAGATCCCTACTGTAGAGATAGAGTATGGGGATGGGAGAGTGGTTACCAAAGATCTAGTGGGGTCGATAGATATAAAAGTCTTACTGGAGGATAAGACTTATATACTCACCTTTCCAGATGTAGTTTACATTCCTCAGCTGAGTAAAAATCTTGTCTTTATGTCTGTGTTAGATGACAAAGAGTTTGATACCTTCACTATAAAGGGAGTCTTTACAGCTAAGTATGGGAATAAAGTCTACTTCAGGGCAGATAAGGGTCGCCAAGGAATGTTTAGCCTTAACCTCAGTAATGAAAAGAAGAATGCTTACTATGTTGGTGTTCCAAAGTTGACAATTTGGCAAAAGTGGTTGGGGCATGTGCATTTTGATAGGCTGAGGGAAATGAAGAAGCTTGGTGTAGTAGAAGGCATTCAGTTTGGGGATAATGAAATGGTGGATGATTGTAGTGGGTGTGCCTAAGGTCAGGCTCACAGACTCTCTTTTCCCAAAGCCGCCACATAAAGGGGTGAGAAAAAGCTATATTTGGTCCACACAAATATATGGGGACATGCAAAAGTACCTTCGGTCGGAGGGAAGAGGTTTATGTTGACAATAATCGATGACTGGTCTAGATACTCTAGAGTCTACTTCCTTAAAACAAAGTCTGAAACACCAACTTACTTTAAAGAATATAAAGCATGGAGTGAGAAGTTTCATGGAACCCCCATTAAGAGAATAAAAAGTGATATATGGGGGAATATACCTCTAACCATTTTGAGGAATATATGAGAGATGAGGGAATTCAGCACTAGAAAACCGTACCATATACCCCAAAACAAAATGGGGTAGCTGATAGGTTGAACCAAACACTAAGAGATAGTGTATGTTGTATGTTGGCTGACAAGAAAACAGGAAAGAGATTTTGGGCAGAAGCCACGAAGTGTGCCAACTACATTAAGAATAGAGTCCTAACCTCAGCCGTAAATGGAATGACACCTTATGAGAGATGGGTTGGAGGAAACCAAATGTCTCTCACCTCAAAGTGTTCGGTAGCCAAGTTTGACACGGACAGGAAAAACTGGAAACTAGATCTTAAGGGAAAACCTGGATATTTTGTAAGATACGATGAGGATGTCAATGGATATACAGTCTATGACTTAGAAAAGAAAGATTTCATTCTAGTCAAACACCTACATGTCATGGATGAAGGGAAGTCATTTGATCCCTTCAAATATACCAAGAATATAAGAATCGGATTTGAGTCCAAAAGTGAGGAGAACTCGGTCGTTCCTGAAAGGGACATGAGTGAAATAGTGATTGTAGATTCAGCAGAGATCTAAGAAACAAAAGATCCATCGGAAACCTCACATATTCCTATGGACGTCGATGAGATAGAAGAGAAAGAACCACAACTGGGTTCCATAGATAGGGGAGCCGATGAGACAGTTAGGAGAAATCCAAGACTTCCCTCCATTTCGGCTTCCGAGTTTAAGGGAGGGAGAAGGAGCAGCAAAAAAAAACAAGAGAAACAAGCCGCTCATAAGGTAACTAAGCTATCTCACCCAGATGAGCCTTAGTCATACTCAAAGACAGTGAACAGTCCGCAGAAAGATAGATGGAATAGAACCATAAATGATGAGATGGCCTCCATCATGGAAGCAAATACTTGGGTACTAGCGGACTGTCCTCCGGTCACAAAACCGATTGGCTGCAAATGGGTGTTTAAACTAAAACTGAACCAAGATCATACCATTGAGAGATATAAGGCTCGATTGGTAGCAAAAGGGTTCACCCAGAAGGAGGGGATTGACTATGAGGAGACTTTTGCTCCTGTTGTTCAATTCCCATCATAAAGAATTCTTCTTAGTCTAGCAGCAGCGGAAGACATGGAAATACACCAGATGGATATTAAGACTGCCTTTCTTAATGGTGAGTTAGAGGAAGAAGTTTTCATGAGGCTATCAGAGGGGTTCATGGAGGAAGGAGAAGAGAGCAAAGTGGCTCATAAAGTCTTTACATTAACTAAAGCAAGCTCCTCGACAGTGGAATAACAAACTAGATGAGTTTCTCACTGGTTTGGGATATATCACGATGAGCTCTGACCATTCTATCTATATGTTTGAAGATGAGAATAGTGTGATTTTTATTGCAATTTATGTGGATAATTTGATGGTGTTAAGTAAGTCTTTGGAAATGATTAATAAGTTAAAGAAAGATCTTAGAAGCACATTTGATATGAAGGATTTAGGGGAAGCAAGATATATTTTGGGAATCCAAATGGAGCGAGATAGGGTGAAAAAGATTATCAGAATTACTCAAAAAGATGCAATACGTAATATGCTTGAGATTTCCACATGGAAAAGGCAAACACTTGTACCACTCCTATGGACTTGAAGAAAGTAAGTGATGGGAGTGTAGGAGGAGTGATAATTTTAGATGATCAGATGAGTCCATAAGAGAAAGTGTTTATGAAGTCTAATGAGTCCAGAGGAGAAAGGGTTTATGAAGTCTATTCTTTATAAACAAGTCGTAGGAAGTTTGATCTACTTTATGAACTATACAAAGTCGTACATAGCACCAATAGTAGGAGTCCTTAGTAGAAGTTTTTACAGTCGTAGGAAGAGAGATTGAGAGGCAGCCAAGAGAGTCATGAGATATCTGGTTGGAACCAGAGAATTATGGTTGCATTTGGGAGGGGAGCACATTGATATCACTACTTATATTGATGCCAAGTATAAGGATGCACCTATGGGAAGATGCACTTCTGGGTATGTGTTGTATGTGGGGGAAGGTGCTTGCTGTTGGAGCAATAAGCAACAAAAGGTGGTTGCTAAGTCTACTATGGAGGCTGAGTATATGGCCTCTTGTTCTACTGTGAAAGAGTTGATGTCGGTCAAGTCATTGTTGTTAGAGCTAGGGTATATGAAGGAGGGAGTGCATGACGTTTTTTGTGATAATTAGGCTGCCATTGAAATTGCAGCGAATGCAAAACATCATTTCAAAGCTAAACATATGGACATAAGATTGAGCTTCATAAGGGAAAAAGTTGAGGATTAAATTGTAAATCTTCTATATAGGTCTGATGAAGAAATGGTGGCTGACATGATGACCAAACCTGTGCCTTCTCTCAAGTTAAAATATTGTAGGGAAAAATGTGGATTGAAAGAAAAGCTAAAATTAGACTAGAAAATAAGGGGAGTGTTGAAATCACTAAATTTATAGAGTATTTTCTAGGTCTGAATAGTTAAGTAGAAAATGAAAGAAAATGCGCTGGCAATCTGCCTCCACCTCTTTTCTCTATCCCCCATACTTGTTGCAGTCACTTAAGGAGAGAGAGAGAGTAGTGGAGCCATGGATGCCTCAACTCCTTAGGCAGGACTAAAGAGTGACTTAAGTCACTCTCAACAAAAGGTTGAGTTTGGTCGGACTCGAACCTCTTACTGGAAAAGCGCGGCGTAGCCGTCAGCTCTAGCCAGTATGTCGTAGAAGTCCGTTAAACTACATAGGGTTTAATAACTATTTAAATTGTGATATGGTCTTGAAACCGATTAACTAAATTATGAACGAAGGAACATAAAACTGAGTAATATTCAGTGTGAACGTTAATTTTGCACGAAACAAATGAATCGGACATTTGTTTTGACAGCTAACATTCAAGGTCGGATTTAATCCTACGCCATATATTGCTGCCGGGATCCCGGAATGGTCACTTTGGCGTTTATGGACGTGGCATGAATTGGCGCCAGGTGGAGGGATAACATTTGGTCGTAGGAATTTCGAGGAGCGTACGGACGAGTGAAAGGTTGACACACGTCCACTCAGCGGCCTTTTCGTACACAAGCCGTACACAAAGGACATCTGTCGTAGTACCATTCTGTATTTTACAGTTATGTGATTAGGTCGTACTATAGTAGATAATGGTTGTAAGAGGGAAGTAGGACTTAGCATAATTTTACACAGTCACCACTCCCTTTTAGAGCTTTGTTTATATCGGCATCTTTGCTACCTCATAACTTATTGGCTTGTTGGCGATTTTTAGTGATTCTATTTGCTACAGACTCACGGGAGTCTACGCTGCACAAAGATGCAGTAAGATTATCAATTTGTCCTCTTAGGCAGCAGTGGTTGTGGCTAAAAGTGGGCTAGTTAAAAGCTATCTAGAGGCGTCCTGAATTATGTAGTCCAATGGAGGACACAGAATCGCAAGCAGGGCTTACGAGTTGGTAAATGTTTTGGCATCACTCGGTAAGGCTACGGTGGGGGCTGGACTCGTCAGCGTAGACTGGGAAGCAGTAGAGGCTAAAAGAAGAAATTCGTTGAACACGTGTTGAAACTTATTCGAGAAGCGCGGCGTAGGTCCAGTGGGCTTCTCAATGGGCAGATTACTCACTTCTCCTTGGACAGGACCCTACCCCGGAGCACGAGTCCAATAAACCACTTTTATCTCGAGGACGCAACTAGGGATGCCTCCCTCGGAGACTTATCGAGATACTCCTCTTCAACGGGAAGAGGGGAAAATTACAGGATTTAATGGGAAGGGTTTGGGTGCAGATTCCCGTCCTGGACTTATTGCTTCTCCCCGGGAGGAGCCCAAGTTTGTCTCGGTAGAGGCCTCATCTGTGGCAAAAGTGTTGTTGGAATTGGGACAGTACAAGATGATTCACATTTCATTGAGATTGGCCACTCCTCATCTATCACCTCTTTATTCCCAGCCCCCGCGGCCTTAGTGAGACGCAAAAGAAATCCCCGCCGCCTCATCTGGGGTAGCGACGGAAACCTTTGCTGTTTTCGCAATTTTTAAAACCATCATCCGTGCATATTCACCTCCTCACCGTCGCTCGCCCTCATCTGGCTCTAGAAATCCACCTTCATCCCAATTGGAACGGACTGCTCGCGGACCTACACCGTATCCGCGGCATGGGCCTCCATCTTCTCCTTTATCTTCATCCACCCGAGGTACTCATTCGAACAGGCACGAATTGAATCTTCCACCTGTCTGAACCAGTGGTTGTTCTTGGACACCGATTGAACCAAGGAGGGTCGGACTAAGACCAGCTGGAACCACTGCCCCTCCGGATATATATTCAGCAGCGGAAACTTCCTCAGTGGGGGAAGGGTCCACCTCTCTCCGAGCATCCCCTTCTACCAAAAGAGGAGACGGTTCACATCCCGAAGATAAGGATCCAAGGGTTATTTCACCGGCTCAATTTGTCAATCCCAACAAGCCTTCCTTGCCCGAGTTCACCAACCTTGCGGAGGAGGAGAAAGAAATTGGGGACGTAAGGATTTTTACAAGGGATAGTTCGGGGATCACATTCTCTGATTTCGAATTGTTGTGGAAATCTTTCACAAAATCCGAGATAAACAGGCATAGAGGAGCGATCCTAGATGACTTTGCGACTACACTTTTCTAGATGATGGTCAACTACCTCTACAGGGGGGCTCTGGCGGACTACAAAGAGAGGCATTCCCTTCTATTGGCCCTAAACATCAACATTTTAGACCCGGTTCTTGACGGAGCAGTCTTGCAGGCGGAATTAGATATGACTGCGGCACCGGATGCTCATGTCACCCTACATTCACAGAAGACATGAAATTACAAGCACAAGGGCTAGCTTATGTCAATCAACTTTAGGCTATCCGGGACGCCAAGGCTGCCACCAGGATGGTCGCAAACCCTACACCGTGCACTACTCTTTTGAACATCTACAGGCTTTTCTACATCGAGAGGAATGAATCTGTTATCAAGGAATTTACGGAATTCCAGTGTCTGAAAAGTGAGACACCACAGACCCTTTTTAACAGACTGTTAAGCCTTTGTCAAAAGACAAAACTTTCATCCATCAATCTTCTAGTTATGGCCACCAAATATTTCATCGCAGTCCTGAATTCTTTCGGCCCACGGGGCAGACTGTACTCGACAATTGCATTGCAGGCTAGGCCGGGCCATCCAGGATATCAATCCATGTGCTAAGGAAATTTTGCTCGTCGCCATGAAACTTTACGGCCACTTTGTTCATAGTGAAGCAAGGGAAAAAGGGGTAAACAACAAAGCCACGGGATATTTTGCAGGGTTTTTCAGAGAAATGCCTTATGACAATGAGGAACCAATGGAACTTTTAGCTTTGCGGAAGCATAAGGGAAAACAAGTGATTCATAGCGGATCAGAACCAACCATGGGGGCGGATGACTGAGTCTTCTTGTACAATTGTCTGAATTGTCAGCAAACCGGTCATGGGTGGAAGCCCTGCCCACGAAAGCTCAAACCCGAACTTGCCCTAAAGCTAAAGGAATGGGAAAAAAAGAGAGCTAAAAGGACAAGGAAACAGCAAGAACGGGAAAAAAGGAGGAGGATTGGAAGACAAAAAACCAATAACCAAGGATAATTACCGTCCAACTCCTTGGTCCAAAACTGCCAAAATGTCATATGTTGTTTTTGGAAACCTTTAGTCCTCTCTTTATCTCACTGCTATACTGCCATGCTACGCTAAGTCTGACATCGCAGCTGGAAACCTGTAATCCTCTCTATATTTCTTTGTTATGCTGCCATGCTGCGCTGCTCTAATATCACAGCTGCGCTGGTAGAACACCGCAACTATAGCAGCTTGAGTGAACAACTGCGCTGCTCTAAAGCATCACAGCTGCGCTGGTAGAGCACCGCAGCCATAGCACTTTGTGTGAAGGATGAATTGTAGTAGACAAGACTTAGTGTTGTATGTAACTCCAAAGAGAGTACACAAACTTGGTAAACCTCAGGCACATGTGTCGGTCGGTGAGGGAGTTAAGGTTGTTTGATCTAGACGACGAAGTACAGATTCCTTTGGGGACCAGATTTACACGTGGAGGTTCATATTCAGTAGGGAATGAATGCCTGGACGGCGGACGGAGTTTGCCGTCATTCTTGGAAGAGATATATTGACTGCGCCGTCATTTCGGTGAACGAACTTTTGTTGCGCACTTTAGCGGCGGCTAGAGTTAAAGATTGATGTAAATACTTTGTACGGCAGACGATGAAGGTTTAGTTTGGTAAATATTTAGTGTACCGGTGGACCACGGTAATTGTGGTACGGTTTAGATCAGTTGTAGGCTCACTTGTATATGTAGGACTTATAATATTTTGGAAGCTAGGAATTCTTTGTATGAAAACTGCGAAGCAGTTTTTGGGGTTTTTTGAATTGTAAGATCATTGTGATCTTTTGGCGGAACTCTGTGAAATTGTGCATGTGTTTTTTTTGGTTTATTTTCTTTATTGTGGCTAATTTTCAGACCTAGTGTGTGTCTGGTTTGCTTGGGACTTCATTGTGAAGTTGGTCATTTGTGGGTATTCGTGAGAGTTTCCTCTTTGTACTTTGATTGTGATTATGGCAACTGCTGCTACTGCTGCTGCTTCTTCTTCTTCTTCAGGGGCACCAGCTGTCTCAAATCAACAGGTCAGGGGCCCTCCCTCACGGACCCCGGTGTTTAATGGAGAAAAATATATGCATTGGGCTGATTTGACTAAATCTTACCTTAAGCAAGTAAAACTGTATGATGTGGTTTTTGGTGTTCTTCCGGATACGGACCCAAAATTTGAAAAGAAAAATGAGGATGCATTACATGTTCTCAAATTTATTTTTTCAGAAGACTTAAATATGACATATATCCATATCACTACGGCATCTGAATTATGGAAAAGTTTGAGAGAATCTCATGCCATAGCTACTAAGCAGAATGAGGTTATAACTGCTGGAAAAATTTGGAATTATAAATATACCGGGGGTGATATGAAATCATACTGTAGTGGTTTGAAACTTTTGTTGTCGGTAAATGCATGCTCCGGGGGGAATTTTCCTCCCTATCATCAAGCAATGATTTTAATTTGAGGGCTTCCTACTGAATATAAAGGAGCCTCGGAACAGTTAAAGAGGTTAGAGAAGAGTAGATGGAATATAGCAATAGCCGAAGCTTACATTCTAGAGGAAGAGGGAAATCACATAGCATTGAATGGAGGACATTCAGCAGTAGCTTACAATGCTCAGACATATAGGCCGGCTGGATTTTTAGGAAATAGGAATTTTACTCCTAATCCGAATTATAAGCAATATGATAGATGTGTCTATTGTTTTGGTCAAGGTCATGTTTTCCGGCTCTATACGGCATGTATAAAAGCATGTGAAGAAGGAATTTATCGTGCGGGGTGGAAGGTGCGATCGGAGGATTGATCACCAAAATTTTCGGCATCAAAACTGCCGGTTAAAAATGCGGCTTTCTTTGCAATCGACGAGATGGAACAAGATAATCCGGCGGGAGAAAAGGACGATGTGGTCAGATTTCTGCAATCGGATGACGATGAATTCTTTGCTGTTGCGAAAGATCTCATGGAAGGATCTCAAGAGAACGGGTGGATTATGGATTCCGGGTGCTCTTCCCACATGTGCGGCAACCGGTCTTACTTCAAAACCCTTACTCCAATTCCCACTCGTCGGATTTATTACGCGGATGACAGCGGTGTGGAGGCAACGGCAAAGGGAAGTGTGGAGTTAGCATGTGACATCTCAGATTGTAAAGAGAATCTTACATGATGTTCTCTATATTCCAAAATTTAAGAAAAAATTGTTTTCCACTTCAGTAGCAAAAATGAAGGGATTTGAAATTTTGCAGAAAAATAGGAAAAAGGTAGTAAACAAAGATGGAAGAGTAGCCTTTGTAGGAACTCGAGGCCCAAATTTGTTATACCGGATGGACTTGGCTGATGAAATTGACTTTGCATACTCTAATGTCCTTCCAGAAAATGTTTTGTGGCATAAGAGACTCGGTCATGTTCATCATGAACGGCTTGATAAAATGGTAAAACAAAATATGATAGAAGGTGTCAAATTAGGACAAAAAGATTCTCATGTTTGTGATGGATGTGCTTTGGGAAAGCTTCATAAGCTGCCCCTACCTCAGGCAGCGGATAACAGGGCCACGGATTTGCTGCAAATAATTCATTCTGATGTGTGGGGACCGTCAAAAGTCCCTTCACTTAGTGGCAGCCGGTTTTTAGTAACTTTTACAGATGATTTCTCCCCATACAACAAAGTTTACTTTATAAAGGAGAAAAGTGAAGTGTTTACTCACATCAAGCACTTTTGGATTTGGGCGGAGAAGCTTCATGAGAAGCCGATTCTCTCCCTTCGGTCCGACAACAGAGGAGAATATATTTCTAATGCATTTTCAGATTATTTAAAAGAAAATAGCATCTCTCTTCAATTTACGGTTTCCTATACTCCGGAGCAAAACAGAGTATCCGAAAGACTTAACGTGACTTAAACGGAAAGTGCAAAATCTATGATGTTAGATAAAAGGACAAATTTTAAATTTTGAGGTGAAGCTTTCTCTTGTGCATCTTATATTAGGAATAAAATAGAAACTAGAGCAGTAAAAGGTAAACAACCTATAAAGTGTGGACCTAAAAGAAATTCAATGTGAGTCACTTCTTGGTTTTTGGTAGCAAATGCTTTATTTTAGATAATCATCCTATTTCTAAGTTTCATCCGAAATCGGTTCCCAAAATTTTTATGGGATATGATGATGATTTCGTAGGCTATAAAGTATACAATATAGATAGAAAAACTCTTCAGGTTGATAGGAATGTTCAGGTTAAAGAAGAAAGTCACTCGGTTGATGTTTTTGGCATGACAAATTTTGAGAAAAATGCCAAAATTCAAGAAAATGTAATTTTTGAAAATGTTCCTCTTCAGTTTGCGACAAGTTCTTCCTCATCT
Source organism: Zygnema cylindricum (assembly GCA_037447655.1). NCBI lineage: Eukaryota > Viridiplantae > Streptophyta > Zygnematophyceae > Zygnematales > Zygnemataceae > Zygnema > Zygnema cylindricum. Next base: position 221,885 of record JBBHKE010002838.1, read on the forward strand.
GTCCCGGAGGATCATCTCCTATCCATACTCCGGACATTCCGGTGGTTCAACGAGTAGGACCTAGTCGGTCCCCTCCTCCTCCTCCTCCACCTCCTCCTCCGCTTCGGCGGACACGGTTGGCTCCAACAGTTCTAGCCTCAGATTTTCCGGGGGGAAGAAGGCAAAACAACAAGCGGCAAGGCTACAAAGCTAAGAGGCGTCGAAGTGAACATGTGGAGCATGCTATTTTTTCTGCCACAATGGAGCCAGTCACCATACAGGAAGATTTTTCAGCCCCGTAGAAGGATCAACGGATTTCCGCGGCGAATGACGAAATGCGATCGATAATCGAGTCTCAAACTTGGAAGCTTGTGGAGCTTTTACCGGATCGGAAAGCCATTGGGTGTAAGTGTTGTAATTTATAAATCTTTTTTTTTAGTAAACAGGGGTAAAAATAACTTAGAATATTTTTCTAAGTAGTTTACTGTAATACTTACCTTAATTAGCGTTACAGTAGCAAAAAGTACAGTAGAGTGTATTGTACTTTACAAAGACACGTGTCACCAAAAGAACGTATGCAAGTTTTTCGCAGTGGCGCAGAGAGTCAGCCACACGCGTCACGCAGTTGACGATTTGATTCACAGGATCGGACGAACGGGATCTGAACCGAGTATTCCGGAAATAAATGGTACAGTTTGACGGTACCATCGTCGATTGAATTTGTTCCAACGGACGCGATTCACGAGGGACCACAAGCGCGATTCGCGTGGGACCACAAGTGACGAAGCACTCAGGTGCTTCGTACTACACGACCACATTCGGCTAGACTTTAGCGACTATCGCTAACTAAGCATTTGGAACGTTTTGTGTACGGTTAGAACGTTTTATGTACGGTTCAATAGCTTGAAATATCTGAATAACATTGCTTTGTAGTTTAGTGTAATAAAAAATGGTGTTCCATTAATCAGGTTTTTAGAAAGTAAAAATTAGGGTTTTGAGGTACAATGACGTACAAGTAGGATGCTTTGTCGTTAGTCAGGAAAATAACTGTAGTAACGATTACCCAAATTAGTAAAGATCAGTAGATACACATTGTGAGTATATAACTTAGGACTTAGCCAATTTTGTAGTATCTAGTATTGGGAATATGACTTTCTAAGGGCAGTTTTTGGGAAACTTCCAAACATCATATCTTATGGTTTATTGGGTAAGTTGGGCTGCAATTTTGGGAATTGTCAGTTTACTGTATTGTTTATCATTGTGGCAAATTTGAAGCATATTGGCTATTTGAGTAATATTTTGTGTCAGCTCAAAGTTGGCTGTTGAGTAGGTAATTTGATAGTTTCTATTGTTTTTTCATGTCTACTTCCACTACTACTGTTGGTTCTCCTCCTGCAACGGTGGTTGTAGAACAATAGTACGTGGGTTTTAAAAGTTTAGTTGAATCCGGATAACTCAATTGAAAGATATAAGGCTAGGCTTGTTGCAAAAGGTTTTAGTCAAAAGGAAAGAATTGACTATGAAGAGACTTTCTCCCCGGTTGTCTGGTTTCCAACTATTAGAATTTTGTTGTCTTTAGCAGCCATTGATTATATGGAGTTACATCAAATGGATGTTGAGATAAATTTTTGGCATGGAGATTTAGAGGAAGTGATCTATATGAAGCAGCCTGAAATGTATGTAGAGACTAGAAATGAAAATCTTGTTTGTAAGCTGTTGAAATCCTTGTACAGACTGAAGCATGCTCCATGTTAGTGGAATCTGAAACTAGATGAGTTTCTAACTAGTCCCGGCTTTGTTCAGATCACTTAATCTATGTTATACAAGGGGAAGATACGATAATTTACATTGCGGTGTATGTAGATGATTTGCTGCTACTAAGTAAGTCATTAAATGAGATTAACAAAATAAAGGTAGCCTTGAATTCCAGATTTGAGATGAAAGATTTAGGGGAGGAAAAGTACATTCTCGGAATTCAAGTAGAAAGGGATAGAGATCGGAGAATAATCTATCTAACGCAACGGGAAGCGATTGGGAATATGCTTGAAAAGTTTGGAATGGCAGAGGTAAAGGGAAGTGCCACTCCCATGGAATTTAAGCAAAAAGTGGAAGGCACGGAGACCGATGGAGGAGTCATTTTTGATTACACCTTGGAATCAGGGGAGGCAGATTCTATGGCTGCCATTCCATATCGTCAGATTGTCGGCAGTCTAATCTACTTCATAAACTGCACACGTCCGAATATTGCGGCAGCAGTCGGTGCTTTAAGCCGCAGTTTACAAAAATCCGAGGAGATCGGATTGGGAGGCAGCGAAGAGGGTTCTTCGGTATCTTGCAAGAACACGGAATCTACAACTTGCTCTCGGCGGATATGAAGTTAGAATTAAGACTTGGAGCAATGGGAGTTACGGAGACATGCCAAGCCGCCGCTCCACTACTGGATTCATTCTGAAGATTGGAAGTGGAACATGCTGCTGGAGCAGCAAACTTCAGAAAGTCACAACTTAGTATACAATGGAGGCTGAATACATGGCAGCCAGCTCAGCTGTCAAGAAGTTACTTTGGGTAAAGTCTCTCTTTCAAGAACTTCATTTCATGCAATCTAGACCTCAAATAGTGTGGTGTGACAACCAGACAGCTATAGCGATTGCATCTAACCCAAGTCATCACTTCAAAAGCAAGCACATCAATATCAAGCTACATTTTGTAAGAGAGAAGGTGATGAACAGAATTTTAAAGCTTAGTTATTTGCCGGATGAGATGTTGGTAGCAGATATGATGACTAAGCCTTTACCTGTACCTAAATTGAAGTTTTGTAGAGAGGCATGCGGACTTAGTGACTGATAGAGTCTAAAGGTTTAGGGGAGTGTTGTTTTTGGAAACCTTTAGTCCTCTCTTTATCTCACTGCTATACTGCCATGCTGCGCTAAGTCTGACATCGCAGCTGGAAACCTCTAATCCTCTCCATATTTCTTTGCTATGCTGCCATGTTGCGTTGCTCTAATATCACAGCTGCGTTGGTAGAACACCGCAACTATAGCAGCTTCAGTGAACAGCTACGCTGCTCTAAAGCATCACAGCTGCGCTGGTAGAGCACTGCAGCCATAGCAGTTTGTGTGAAGGATGAATGGTCGTAGACAAGATTTAGTGTTGTATGTAACTCCAAATAGAGTACACAGACTTGGTACACCTCAGGCACACGTGTCGGTCGGTGAGGGAGTTAAGGTTGTTTGATCTGGACGACGAAGTACAGATTCCTTTGGGGACTGGATTTACACGTGGAGGTTCATATTCAGTAGGGAACGAATGCGTGGACGGCGGACGGAGTTCGCCGTCATTCTTGGAAGAGAAATATTGAGTGCGCCGTCATTTCGGTGAACAAACTTTTGTTGCGCACTTTAGCGGCGGCTAGAGTTAAAGATTGATGTAAATACTTTGTACGATAGATGGTGAAGTTTTAGTTTGGTAAAGATTTAGTGTACCGCTGGACCAAGGTAATTGTGGTACGGTTTAGATCAGCTTTACGCTCACTTGTATATGTAGGACTTAGAATATTTTGGAAGCTAGGAATTCCTTGTATGAAAACTGCAAAGCAATGTTTGGGGTTTTTTGAATTGTAAGATCATTGTGATCTTTTGGCAGAACTTTGTGAAATAGTGCATGTGTTTTTTTTGGTGTATTTTATTTATTGTGGCAAATTTGCAGACCTAGTGTGTTTCTGGTTTGCTTGGGACTTCATTGTGAAGTTGGTCATTTGTGGGTATTCGTGAGAGGTTCCTCTTTGTACTTTGATTGTGATTATGGCAACTGCTGGTGCTGCGCTGCTTTTTCTTCTTCTTCAGGGGCACCAGCTGTCTGAAATCAACATTATAAGCCAAGTTGAGACAAATCAAAATCCCAAAATTCGATGATAAGCAAATCTCCAATGAGATAATAAGAAAATTCACCACCGAGCGCTCCAAGTGTGAGGCTTTCTATTTCATGGGAAACAAGGAGGGGCGCTGTTTCTAAAAGAATAGGGTCCCAAAAGAGATGATGAAGTACGCTTTGTTTACCGGCGGAGGAGAAACAGCCGTGAATCCTCACCCTCTCAAGCTCCTTTATCGTTGGGGCCGTCACACTATAGAAGAGCCTAAAAAACACCAGCATGTCAAGCAAGACTCACACCGCAGAATATCATCTAGAAATAGAGTCACCAACTAGCCGCGATGGCTGCAGAATTGGCGGACCTCCGTTTAGGATTTTCCTCCCGGACTGTTGCTCAGACGGCTGATAAAAAACTCCAACGGAGGAAACATGAGTTACTACAAAATCTAGCGAAGCTTGAACAAGAATCCACGGCGGGTGGAGATGATGACGATGTTATGGGGTGGGATATGGAACCTCCTAAGGCTCACCATGCTCGTACCTTTATGTCTAGAGCCGGGAATCTGGGTGTGGGAGACAGTCGCAATAAGCTTTGCAAGTAAACATCAGAGCAAAAAAAGGACATGCAAAACTGGCCCAACGGGAGCATAACAGATAGGTCACGGGACCACTGTCCTTCACTCCCTGGGCGGTGATTCTGAACAACGACTTCGGTCTCGTAATCAAACCTAAGAATCCGCCCCCCACCCCCCCCTCCGTGAAGAAATTGCCCCCCGAATTCGAAGATTACAACAAAAAAAAACAAAGGGAGATGGGAAAACAGGCAAAAAAGGACGATAAACGGAGTTAGCAACATTGGTTTAAACAGTATATGGCGGAACGCCCGGAGGATAACACACAAGAAACGCCTCCCGCACCGGAATCAGACAATGAAAGTGAGGAAGCAAGGGGTGGTGCAGGAGAAACCGTAGGAACCAGGTTTCCCCATTTCGTCGCCAAAAACTCAACCTTTTTCCTCTAAGCCAGCAGTTATGATAGTAAGGCACCTCATGCCCTACGCCTTCGCCTATGTGAAAAAACTAGCCTCTTCCCATAACCTGCCTGAAGAATTCCTCATTCCGGCACTCGAAGAGGAAAATTAACTCGGGAAGGGAGAAAAGAGACCGGGCAGACCAGCCCAGGTCTGTCTTTTTATCTGTCGACCCCAAGACCCTTATGATGGATGGGGATTATAAGACATTATCTGTGGCGCTTATCTTCAACCGGCAAGTAATTTCAAACTTAACGCATATGGAGGATACCAGGATGCAGTGGTCAACACCAGAGCACTCCCAAATTTGATAAGTACCTCAATTTTGCAGCACATGCCCGAGGAACTCCGTCCGAAAATCTGCCCCAGCAACATATGCCTGAGCACGGTTAGCAGTGGGAACCAGATGGTCCACGAGATTATCAAGGCTATGTTAATCAAGTTCTCCGATGACGTGGGTCAGCGAGTCTAAATCCAGCTTCCCTTTTTGGTGGTTGAAGGCAAGCAGTTTGAAATTCAGCTGGGATTGGGCACCTGGACAAGGTGTAATATGGAGTTAAGTGTATGGAAGGAGTAGTTTAGAGTTTGGGACCCTGAGGATTCGGAGGGGACCCAGGTGGTGGTACCCTTGGATTTATGGAATCGAGGGAAAATCAATGCTTCCGTTTCCAAATATTATCATGTTAATGCCACCCACACTCGATCAAAATTGCTCGCCAGCGCCACAGACATGACCGAGGTGATATAGCAATTCCCTATTTCTAAGCGGTGGGAAGAGGGATACCAGAGGAGATTATCACAAGTATCCACACTTTAGCGGGAAGTCGACTAGTCTTTCTCACCTGTTTTTACCAAGGATAAGAATTCCGAGCCTTCGTCGGAATCTTCGGAGGTTCTGCCCAAAATCTAGAAATTCAATCGACAGGTGGTGTCATTATCAGAGTTGGATTCCTAACTCCGAATACTATCACTTTTCTCTAAAATCAGCTTGAAACTGAAGTTGTTTTGAAGGCAGGACATTAGGTGGAGTCTTATGTAGCCGTGGAAATATCACCCAAAGCCCAGGCTGTTAGTGAACATCGACTACAACAGCTTCACCAACAGTATCCCTAGCAGTTTCTCGTATCTGCAATCTGCAGAGCTCACTGAAGTCTACCCCAAAATGTTGACAACATCGTGGGACTGCATTTAGCCATGGATCTAGTAGTGGCAGGATGGTCGTGTTAGGGATACTCTCTAGCAGGAAAAGGTGAGGGACATCAAGACAGCCGAATTCGAACATTCTTTCAGATGATCAAATTAATATCCCGGCTGCAGCAGCTTCAAGACACACCAGTGTGGTACGTCTTAGAGAATGTCCACCCGGGAGATTATCAAACAAAACAGGTCGCCAATAGCTGGAATCAAGTTACGCAGGTTTAGGGGCTCCACTTTTTTTCCATGCAGCGCAACTGGGATCAAGGGCTCACAGAGTTAGGGCTTATTGGACTAATCTAATCCTTTTTTCAGTCTTCCAAAAACTCTTACATAACCACAAAACATATCCCCAGATAACTCTGCAACAGATTCTCGGACCAGGGCTGATGGCCACTACAGTGATAAAGGCTGATTGTGTTCTTTTGGTGCAACAAACCTAGAACCCCACGGCGAGCCCTACCAACCGTGGTGTCCTTCCCCAACAGCCATGCATATCGAAAGGGAGCGGCATGAATGATATTTGACAGCAAGACTAGAGCTTGGACAACACTGATGATCAAGGAAGGAGAACAAGCAATGGGATTCCAACCTACAACAACGGCAGCACCAGATATTTAAGACCTCCAGAGGTGCAGCCTACTCAGAGAGAACATGGATCTGAATGCGGTCACATGGGTGTTAAAACATTCTCTTGCCTTTTTTAATCTTGAGTATCCTTAGTCAAGGGCTAGTTACCTTCAAGCTCCAAAGTTGTTAGTAGTGCACGCGAAATTGCAGCTTGTGGGGGGGAGAGAGGCAACGAGAAAGACTATCATCAAAATTTTCCATTCGCAGCATTTCACCCAAATGAAGGGATTCCTCAGTGGGGGGGAGCGGGAACTTGGAAGGGGACAACCTAGCGGAAGTTGTCAACAGCAACGTTCTAACAGGAGGAGAAGAAGTAGACCAACAGGTAGGGTTGGAATTTGACATCTCCCGCTGGGGTAGACCCCCGGAAGCATGGGCAGCAGTGGAACTCGAGAAGATGGATTGGACCTTAGGGGAGCAGCTAGTCCTTCACCAGAAGGCCCAGCTCTCCAAATTGTTAGAGGATATCAAACAGGTGTTCTCATGGTCAGATATCGACCTTGGCATTTACAAATGCACCTCTTTTCGTATCGATTTGATAAAAGAGACGGCAACTGTTTGGCAGAAGCACTTTCCACTCAGCTTCAAGGAAAAAGAATTTATCACGGCGAAGGTACAAACCCAGATGGAAGCAGGATTCGTGCAAGAAAAGACAGGACTCCATGGGTTTGCGTCCCCAACCGTTCTTCCACCCAACATGGACTCGTCTAGGAAAATAGTAGACTTTTAGATGTGTGGAGACTATCGGATGCTCAACACGGCAACCGTACTTGACCGATACCGGATGCCAACCCCGAAAAGATCTTCGACTCGCTGGCCGGGGCTACCATTTATTCCACTTTAGATAGGAAAAATGGGTTCCACCAAATTGCAATGGAGCCAAAGCACCAAGAAAAGACACCGTTTTGGGCGGGGTCGAGGTTGTATGGATGGCTATACATGCTTTTCAGGGTGAAGAATGCACCAGCGAAATTCCAATGGGCCATGGACGAGGTGCTCTGGGGAATTGACTGTGCACAATGCTATATCGACGATGTGATTATCTTCTGAAATACCTTAGAGGAACACTTGGAGCACATACAAATGTTCCTCCGGGCTCTTGAAGCAGCGGGCTTGAAATGTCACCCGGGTAAGGGAATTTTTGGGGTGCAGAAAATTATTTTCCTGGGACATGAAGTTACTCCAGAGACAATGGGTCCCCATATGGTCAAGGTGGCAGCCCTTGATGCCCTTCCTCCTCCGCAAGACATTTTTGCACTCCGCACGTTTTTAGGCCTAGCCAACTACTATCACAGATTCATCCCCGAGTTTAGTAGTCATGCCTAGCCTTTGAAATAGTTATTCCAGAAGGACCAAGAGTGGCGCTATGTGGAACAACAACAGATTTCATTCTATTTTCTAAAGGATTCCCTTAAGCAACACCCCGTGCTCCGGATGTTATGGTAAATATGGCGGCCCTTGGTGCCCTTCCTCTTCTGCAAGACGTTTCTGCACTCTGCACGTTTTTAGGCCTAACAAACTACTATCAGAGATTCATCCCTGAGCTTAGTAGTCATGCCTAGCCTTTGAACCACTTATTCCGGAAGGACCAAGAGTGGTAGTTAGGGAAAAAACAACAGATTTCATTCCAGTTTCTGAAGAATTCCCTTAAGCAACACCATGTGCTCCGGATGCCCGATCATCAAGGGCCTTTCCTCCTTTACACTGATTGGAGCAAGTTTGGATTAGGAGCTTTTTTAGCTCAATTAGATGATGCTTAGGCGGATTATGTGGTGGCTTACGCTAGTAGAAGCAATAAACAAGCGAAAGGGAACTAGAGCAGCTATCACGAGGAGTTACTTGCAGCAGTTTGGGCAATCCAACATTTCCGACCATATAAGTATGGGGTTCACTTCACTTTGATTACAAATCACGAGCCTCTCAACTGGATTATGGAGAATAGTAAGCTAACCAGCAAGCTGGCGAGATGGGTTTTAATATTGCAGAAATATGATTTTTAGCATTATACACCGGGCAAAGGGAAATCCATGGGAACGCCACACCGACGGACTTAGCAGAATTTTTGACCCTTCCACCAGAGATTCTACCAGGGCCCGTCACGATGAGATTCCTGAAATCACTTTGAGACTTATTCAAGCCTCTTCTGTCTTTATTTGGCTTGCGCAACCTGGGGGGGAATTGGCAAATTTCTTTGCAGATGCGGAGAGACAGGCTGCGATAGGGGCCGGGCGTAAGGATATTTGGAATGACCCTGATTCCCTTTGTTGAAAAGAGGTAATTAATATTTCACTTTCCTATTTTAGTTTTGCTTTAAAGAAAGAGAGCGAGGATCAAAGGCGCGCCATGGTTGCTGCCATATTTAGAAAGTGGCAGTAAAGGGTAATTTACTAAAATGATGCCTAAGTCTAGATTTGAACCTGCGACCTCTAGATTCTCTATAGCCTAACGCCTTAACCATTAAGGCGTAACGAAACGATACACGTGACGGGTTTCATAAATATCTAAACATTAACGCAACAGCTAATTAACAGCAGACTAACCAAAAGGAGCAATTCCTGCATGTACGCGAATCTGAACCGTGTAAAATATGTTTTGATCGGACGGCCGACATTATAGCCGCCACACGAAGTGAGCTTTTGGCGGCATACGGAGATAGCGTCACATGGTGCCACGTGGCGCCACATTATTTGATACCGGAGAAGATGGGAGGAGGAACCATGGCTTCCGATTTGATAGGTGTCACCTTGTAGACCTTGTCGTACAATGGTCGTACAATAAGTACATCGCCCATTGTACCTTCTTGTACTATGTAGTGTTCCTATTGGACTAGGGTTTAGTAGTAGGTAGTCGTGAGTAGGCAGACCGAGACTTAGTAATATTTAGGTACCTCTCTCTCTAAGAGAGCTTGTAACTATAAAGGTCATCTTTGACCAGCCATAACTTACTGCTCAGGGGAGCAAATTCAGTGCTTATTTTTGCGTTTGACTCAGGGGAGTCTTGTCCTCACAGGGGTGAGGGTGGTCAGAATACTTTTGTGCCTGGGCGGCGCTTATTCAGTGGGGAAGTGGAAGGGGCAAATATTATCCTAGAGGCTTTGCATAGGCTGCTCATTCTGTGGGTCAATGGAGACCACAAAATTTCAGGTTATGGGCCCACCCTCTAGGGTGCCCATATTTGATGGATCTGACTTTTTATATTGGGAAATGATGATGGAGGGAGAACTATTTGAGAAGCATCTATGGGGCATAGTGTCTGGACAAATTTGATGCCCACCACCACCTAGGTTTGGAGGGACACGGTTTTCTGGCACCTCTACCTCTACAGTTGGTAGAACAGCTGCCACCATCACCGAGGATGAAGATGAGGAAGGTGAGGAGATTGTCATGGAAGGAGAAAAGGGAGGAGTTGCAACTCAAGTGACACCATTGCCGAAGGAGATACCGGCAGCAACACCACCAACAACAGCGACAAGGGTTTAGACCGAAAGATCAGAGTATGAAAAGTGGAACTACAAAGACAAGGTTGCTAAGCTCTTAATTCTTAAAAGTGTAGCAAAGGGCATTGCCATTCCCCTTATGCATGTCAAATCTTCATCTCAGATTTGGATATCACTAGTTAACAAATATAAGAGTGGATCATTGCAGCAGCAACAGTTGGTAGAAAATAAGATTGCAGCTTATACTTATAAGGGAGGAAGTATGAATAATTATTGCAATGATTTAGGAGCATTATTTGGAGAGTTAGAGAGTGCAGGTAACTCATGGTCTGAGAGAGAAAGAGTGAACACATTAATGATGAAACTACCTGAAGAGTATGAGAATATCATTAACCAGTTGCAGGACATAGGAGATAGCAATTAGAATTGGGATGACACTGTGGGAATGATTTTAGTGAAAGAAAGCACCATAGAGCTTAGGAGAGGGTGTCTAAGTGTTCAAGCATTGTCTCCAGGAGCTGATTGGCGGAAGCGTGATGAGGAGAGAGGGAAAGATCCCTATCGAAACTTTGGCGGAAGAGGACAAGGAGGTGGCAGATTTGAGAGACAGGGGAGAGGAACTTCTTGAGGAGGATTGTGTCACTTCTGCAAGAAACCGGGACACTATATGGCAGATTGTGTCAAACTTGCAGAAAATTTTTGACTGAAAGATGGTCAAGGAACCTCAAAGGACGAAGGAAAGAAAAAGGCTTTCCTGACTCAAGTTCTTGATGACGAAGTGGAAGAAAAAACAGAACCTGGAGAGGAGCTTGAGGAGCTTCTCCTTAATCCGAAAAACACTGAAAAGCATGTCGACATTCCAAGGAGACAAAAGTGTACTTTCGGAGGTAAGAGGGATCCACCCCGAGGATGGGTGGATCATTAACTCAGGGGCTTCAATGCATATGTGCAAAGATAAGCGGCGGTTCACTAAACTGAGAAAGATCCCAACAGTTGAGATAGAGTACGGAGATGGTAGAGTAAAAACCACCAGTCTTGTTAGAACTGTTGACTTGAAGGTTCTAGTTGATGGAAAGTCCTCAATTGTAACACTCTCAGACGTTCTTTACATTCCATAGCTTAGCAAGAACCTAGTCTCAACAGCTGTCCTAGATGAAAAGGAGTTTGAAACAGGAACTAGGAAAGGAATCTTCACAGCAAGCTTTGATAATGAGGTTTATTTCATAGCTGAGAAGGGCAGTCAAGGAATGTTCAGAATTGTTCTTTGCAATGAAAAGAGTGTTCTCTACTCGTGTGCAAGTGAGATGATGCTTTGGTATAAAAGGTTGGGGCATGTGCATCTAGATAGATTAAAGAAAATGAAGAAAAAGGGAATAGTGGAGGGTATTACTTTTGAAGATAATGAGACCTTTGATGATTGTAGTGGATGTGCCCAAGGGAAGATTCATAGACTTCCATTTCCAAAGGCAACCACATTTAGGAGAGAGAAAGTATTAGATCTAGTTCACAGTGATGTTTAGGGACCTGCTAGGTATGCTTCACATGGGGGGAAGAGATGGATGTTAACTATCACAAAATATTGGTCTAGATACACGAAGGTATACTTTCACAGACATAAGTCAGAGGTATTAAGATATTTCAAAGAGTATAAAGTATAGAGTGAAAAGCTACATAAAACCTCAATAAAAGAGAGATGAAGTGATAATGAGAAAGAATACACCTGAAGAGAATTTGAAGAATATCTTAAAGAAGAAGGAATTCATCATGAGAAAATTGTTCCCTATAATCCGGAACAAAATGGAGCAGCAGAAAGAGTGAATAGAACTTTAGAAGATATGTCCAGAAGTATGTTAAGTGACAAGAGGATAGGGCTGCAGTTTTGGGCTGAGTCTATGAACTATGCTAATTTCATCAAAAATAGAGTCCTAACTTCAGCAAATAAGGAGGAAACTCCGAATGAGAGGTGGACAGGAAGAAAGCCTGATTTGTCTAGTTTGAGAGTGTTCGGAAGTCAAGTTTATAGTTTGGATTCCGATAAGACTAAATGGAAGTTAGAGGGAAGAGGGAAACCAGGATATCTTGTAGGATACCGAGTGTATGACTTGAAAAAGAGAGATATAATTCTGGTAAAACACATAGTGGTGATGAATGAAGAGAAGTCCATAGATCCATTCAAATATAATAAGGAAGTCAAAATCAGATTTGAAACGGATCAGTTTTCTGACTTTGATTTTGAAAATGAAGAGAAGGAAGAGGGAGAAAAAGAAAAATCTGCAGATCTACCAAAGGAGAAGGAGGAAAGGACAACATCCGAGGCAACGCCACAATACGAAGTGGAAACCGATGAGGAACTTGATGAGACATCGGAATTGGAAGATAGGGGAGCTCAAAATCTCCCAAAACGAAACCCAAGGATACCTTCCTTACCGGCGTCCGATTATGAAGGGGGAAGAAGAAGTAGTAAACGACTTCAAGAAAGACAAGTAAATAACCAACTCACAAAGATGTCTCACCCTGATGAACCTCAAACATACTTAGAGGCCATAAACACTTTACAAAGTAGCCGGTGGATCACAGCTATAAATGAAGAAATGGCCTCTATCATGGAAGCCAATACATGGGAGTTGGTAGATTGTCCACCGGACTGAAAACCGATCGGATGTAAGTGGGTGTTTAAACTTAAATTAAACCCGGATAATACCATTGAGAGGTACAAAGCTTGGTTAGTTGCAAAAGGTTATACTTAGAAAGAGGGGATAGACTACGAATAAACCTTTGCACCTGTAGTCAGATTTCCTTCTCTTAGAATCCTTTTAAGTATAGGTGCAGCGCAGGATAAGGAAATCCACCAGATGGATATTAAAACAGCCTTTTTGCACGCAGAGTTGGAAGAAGAAATTTACATGAGGCAACCGGAAGGATTCGTGGAAAGTGGGGAAGAAAACAAAGTTTGCAAACTGATAAAATCACTCTATGGGCTTAAGCAAGCCCCGCGACAGTGGAATATAAAGCTTGACGAATTTCTGACCGGTTTGGGGTATATCAGAATTAGTTCAGATCACTCTATATATTTTTTTGAGGATGAGAATAGAGTGATATTTATTGCTATTTATGTGGATGATTTGTTGGTCTTAAGCAAGTCCTTAGATAAAATTAACAAACTAAAACGGGATCTTAGAAGCAGTTTTGATATGAAAGATCTTGGCGAAGAAAAGTACATTTTGGGAATTCAGATGGAGAGAGATAGAGGGAATAGAATTATAAGACTCACTCAAAATGAAGCAATCGGTAATATGCTAGAAAAAATTCAAATGGAGAAAGCAAACACATGTACTACTCCCATGGATTTGAAGAAAGTGAGTGAGGGGAGTGAAGAGGGAGGAATATTGATCATTAATGATGAGATGGATGAGATAGAAAGAAAATTTATGGAAAATATCCCTTATCGGCAGATTGTAGGCAGTTTAATTTATTTTATGAACTGTACCCGTCCGGATATAGCTGCAGCTGTAGGTGTCCTTAGTAGAAATCTAAATGAACTAAGAAAGAGAGACTGGGAGGCTGCCAAAAGGGTGATGAGGTATCTCGTGGGGACAAGGGAATTATGGTTGCATTTGGGAGGGGAGCACACTGACATCACCACTTGCAGTGATGCCAGTTATGGAGATGTGCCTTTAAGGAGGTGTACGACTGGATATGTGTTGCAAATTGGATCCGGTGCATGTTGTTGGAGAAGCAAGCAACAAAAAGTAGTTGCTCAGTCCACTATGGAGGCTGAATACATGGCTTCCTGTGTTGCCACCAAAGAATTAATGTGGGTTAAATCTCTTCTTGAAGAACTTGGGATCATGAAGTTTGGAACTCAAAATGTTTTTTGTGATAATCAAGTTGCTATCTCTATTGCAGCTAATCTGAAACATCACTTCAAAGCTAAGCATATGGATATTAGACTAAGCTTTGTCAGAGAGAAGGTTGAAAATAAAATCATTAAACTGGTTCATAAAACTGATAGAGAAATGATTGCAGACATGATGACAAAACCAGTGCCTTCCCCAAAGTTCATTTATTGTAGAGAAAACTGTGATTTAAAATTGAAAAGTGACTAGGAATTAAGGGGAGTGTTGAAAAGAGGTAATTAATAGTTCACTTCCCTATTTTAGTTTTGCTTTAAAGAAAGAGAGTGAGGATCAGAGGCGCGCCATGGCTGCCGCCACATTTAGAAAGTGGCAGTTTTTGAAGTAAATGGAAATTTACTAAAATGATGCCTAAGTCTAGATTTGAACCTGCGACCTCTAGATTCTCTATAGCCTAACGCCTTAACCATTAAGGCGTAACGAAACGATACAGGTGACGGGTTTCATAAATATCTAAACATTAACGCAACAGCTAATTAACAGCAGACTAACCAAAAGGAACAATTCCTTCATGTACGCGAATCTGAACCGTGTAAAATATGTTTTGATCGGACGGCCGACATTATAGCCGCCACGCGAAGTGAGATTTTGGCGGCATACGGAGATAGCGTCACGCGGTGCCACGTGGCGCCATATTATTTGATACCGGAGAAGATGGGAGGAGGAACCATGGCTTCCGATTTGACAGGTGTCACCTTGTAGACCTTGTCGTACAATGGTCGTACAATAAGTACATCGCCCATTGTACCTTCTTATACTATAGAGTGTTCCTATTGGACTAGGGTTTAGTAGTAGGTAGTCGTGAGTAGGCAGACCGAGACTTAGTAATATTTAGGTACCTCTCTCTCTAAGAGAGCTTGTAACTATAAAGGTCATCTTTGACCAGCCATAACTTACTGCTCGGGTGAGCAAATTCAGTGATTCTTTTTGCGTTTGACTCAGGGGGGTCTTGTCCTCATAAGGGTGAGAGTGGTCAAAATATTTGTGTGCCTGGGCGGCGCTTATTCAGCGGGAAAGTAGAAGGGGCAAATATTATCCTAGAGGCTTTGCATAGGCTGCTCATTCTGTGGGTCAATGGAGACCATAGAATTTCACCCTTGAGTCCATCCAGCAAGGTTCTCCTCTTCCCCATTTGTCTAGAACTCAACTATCCTGTGTGCAAACCCGAATGGCAGCGTACGAGTGGGAAAGGGGCATCCAAATCCGAAAATAGACAGATGGGAAGAGGAAAGTGGTTCCTCTCTCGGCCACCGGGGAAATTCTTATTTTTTCGCCTCTACCAGCAATGTGGCCATTTTGTGCAGAAACGGACTACCTCCCTGGTCACATGGTGGCACGGGTTGTGGATCGAAGCCAACCGGATTGTGCAGACATGTCCTTCGTGTGAACGAGTGAAAGCAGCCTTCAACAAAAAAGGAAGTACCAAAATTCATTCCCTTCCCATCAAGGGAATGTTTTATCCTTGGTCTTTAAATCTAATGAGTCCTCTACCCACTAGCTGATGGGGAACCGCTTTGTATTGGTGATGATAGAGCATTTTTCCAAATGGATAAAATTGGTGGTCCTACCCCGTAAGGAGTCCAAGGCAATTGCACACGCATTCTTGATGAGAGTGTTGTCCCAATTTGGTGCACCGGCCAAAGTTCTGACCGACAAGGGATCCGAATTTGCGGGGGAATTCTTTAACTTGTTGGAATTATGCCTTATCGACCACCGGCTGACCAGCCAAGACCACCCGCAAGCCGAAGGTTTAGCCCAAAGGTGCGTATAGACAGTGAAGCGGTCATTGCATAAATATGTTGTTGAAAAGGATTAAGGAGAATGGGACAGAAGGGTGCCTTAACTTGCCATGGGGTATAGATTTAAGTCGGGAAATTTCCCTCTATACCTACAGTCCTTACTTCCTCTTGTTCAGACGACATCCCACTCGGCGCTCCCTCAGCCCAAGCAGAGGTCATTCCGAAAATGGATAATAAGGGATCGGTCGAGAAATAGATTACCAACAGGGCAAAGTTATTCCACCGTGAAATGCCTCTTGCCATGGGGAACTTATAGGTAGCTCAGCACCGCGATCAACTCTAGTATTCGCAACGCCGGAGCACGAATTGTTTTCCACGGCAACTGCGATTTATGCCCGCGGATTTCGTGTACAGGATGCAACAGAAGAATGACACTCTAGATATTTATGTGGGAGGGGTGATTTTAAAGGAAATAGAGGTTTCCATTAAGGATGATCTGACATTAGAGGGAAAAGATGGTCGAAAAATCAAGGAGAATCATATCAATGAGGCTCCCTGTCACCTTAGGGGTTTGGAAGACGAGCCGAATTTCCACCTTACCTATTTTGCCGATCGACCTTCATTTTCCTCCGCGTGCCTCCAATCATCTCAGTTGGGCCCTATACTAGTCTAGGGTCGATGCGACTTGTGTTGGCATCAGTCCTGCCTTCCATCCTTTTGGGACTCTCGTCTTCAACCTTCTCCCCTCTGGTTCTGCGAGAACTGCAAATTGGGCGGGTAGCATATTTATTTACTTAGTTTTGATGACTAAGAGGGGGTGAAATTAGGATATCAGCCCACCCCTTTCCCTTTGACCTCATGGGGAAAGAGGAAGGAGAGGGGGTTTCTTCTTTTTCTTTTCCCTTCGCTTTCTCCTGCATCCATCCATTCGGCAAGTATCTTTTTCCCCCACGTTTCCATTCATGCCACCGGGAGGGATTGGGGTAGAAGGGGGCATAACCATTCCCTAGGGAAGCATTCGCATTTGATATTCTTTGCAGGTCTCCCTTTCGACAACTCTAAGGATCATGGACCCTTCCTCTCTTATCATCAAGCAGGCTCGAAAGCTTTCAAGCTCGTGTGCCTTCTGGGCACACCCACATATATCTTGGATTGCCAAAACCCATTTTTCCTGTACGGTAATCAACGTACAGATATTGAGGCGTAACAAACCGAACCGGATTCCTCTTTTTTCCACACGGAGCGCGACGCAATTCGGTTTACGCCTAACGGAGGCCAGACGACGAAGTTATTCCACTCCCAAGATTGCAGTTTCGCCACTTGGAAGCAGTTTCCCAAATCCCTAGCATATGGTACATTATGAATTTGCACGTAACTTTTGGGATTGCAATCTAGATTATGTTGTTAGGCGTCAGTCGAACTTTAGTTTATGTCCAACCGGCTTCTGGTTCATTAATTACCTTAGGTCCAGGTTCGGTGTTTCAGTGCCACCTAAGTACTTTTGATAGATTAGTGGATCCGATTTAGACTCTCAGTTATGGATATAGCCGGAGTCTGAAGTATAACTTTTTTCCTTGAGTGTGGTACGGCCTTAATTGTCTTATGTCAGTTTGATAGCAATTTCTCTCGGCTCATTGGCTCCTTGCATTGCGTTGACCTTTTGGATCTGAAACTGGAGAAACTCTATTGTATAAGGCACAGGGGGACGAACAAGACACGGTTCTTTTTCAGTACTCTCTACGAGAAAACCCTTAGAAAATTCCAGCAAACTTCTTTTGGAGAACTTTTTGTTTGTTTGTGATTTTGACCCTATTGCCATCTTGGTGTACCTTTGTCCTTTGTGGAAATTGTAGTCGTAGTTTGCACAATCTTTCTTTTTTTGGACGATTTGGGACTTGTGGCGATTGGACACCAAGAAGGGTCTTGCCGCTTCCGGGTTGCGGAAACCAAAGAGTTAAGGAGGACTTTACCTGTTTTGGTGTCTTTGAGAGAGATTTCGTCTCCTCTTTTTGTCAACGTTGCGTTTGGGGCATGTTGAGCTCAATTGTTATTATTCTAAATTCTATCTTTATCTCTATTTTTTTATGGCAAGGTGATATTGTTAATTCCGAGACAACCTATTATTCTTTTATTTTTCTGTTATTCTGCATGGAAGTGCCTTTGTTCCCTCTTTGGTAGTCCTTTTTGGGCTTTGGTTGCGTTTCAGTCATGTTTGGCTACAAAAATCTTTTAGACCAGAACAGTGGGTTTTGAGGAAATCTTTGTTAGACTTTCAACTGTGCAACTATAGGGATATCAACCCACCCATTTCCCTCTAACCTCATGGGGAAAGGGGGAAAGAGAGGGGGTATCTTATTTTACTTTTGCCTTCGCTTTCTCCCACATCCATCCATTCGGCATGTCTCTTTCTTCCTTACGTTTGTATTCATGTCAGCGAGAGGGATTGGGGCAGAAGGGGGCATGACCATTTCCCATGGAAGCATTTGCATTTAGGATTCTTTGCAGGTCTCCGTTTGGACAACTCTGTGGATCATCGACCCTTCCTCTCTTATCATCAGGCACGCTCGACACTCTCCCAAATAGCTTCTATATAATACGCCAAGTTTTGCATCAAAAAAAAACTGCTCAGGAGAGCAAATCTTGAAATCCTTTTTGTGTCTAACTCACGCAAGTATGGCGCTCATAGGGGTGAGGTTGGTCAGATCTTTTGGGGTTTAGACTGCGTATTATTCTTGATCAAAGTAAGAAGGCAAAATTTATCTTAGGGGGCTTGCAGTAAAGTGCTAATTCTGTGTGCCAATGGCGGCCACAGAATTACAAGGTATGCCTCCGTACGTTCAATAGTGAAGCTTTAGTGTATATGAGTAAGACTTAGACGTTTTTTGGAGTTATGAACACTTTGTAGTCAAAAATTGTACATGCTATTTTTGGCGGTTTTATTTGTGAATATCTCAATGATTTGTGAGAAAAATTACTTGTAATATCGTGTGTGTGTGTTCATCGTGATATTATCTAGGTTGTGGTAGATTTCTAGAGCTATTGAGTCTTTGGTTTGTGACTTATCAACTGTTGAAGTTGCTATTTTTCAAACCGATTTTCTTTGTGAAATTTTCGTGCTTCTTTTCATTCTAAAATGACTACACCTGCATCCTCGTCGTCTTCAATTTCATTTTAAAATGACTACACCTGCATCCTCGTCGTCTTCAATTTCATTTTAAAATGACTACACCTGCATCCTCGTCGTCTTCAATTCCAGTAGTGCCTTCTGAAAAACAAGTTATGGGCCCACCTTCACAAATTTCCGTTTTTTATGAGAGAGAATATCTGCATTGGGCAGGTCTTATTCGGTCTTACTTTGTACAAGTGAAGCTTTTTAATATTGTTAATGGATCTATGGCAAAAACTGATGCCAACAATGATCAAAAGAATGAGCAAGGATTTCATCTAAGAAAACTTGTTGGTTTTTGGTGCGATTCCAAGCGATTCTCCGATACGCCGATTTGCTTCATATTTTTTTTTTTTATAGGTGAATCGGTTTGCTAAGTATAGGCGATATTTTTCGGACAAGAATCGTAGCGGGATTTTGTCAGTTTTCAGTTTGCAGTTTTTTTTGTCTGAACATGCAGCTGTCCCCCATGTCTTATTGTGCTGTGGACATTTTACACGTGGCAAATAATTATTGGACCACCACTTAGTGAGTGTGTTAGCTTTAGGCTATTTAGTCGTGTGCTTAGGAACAAACAATTATCATTCACAAGAAAGCAAAGTCACAAAAGGAATCTAGCTTTATTAATAATGACAATCAGTCCACTTTTGTTTTACATCCATTGTACTTGTATTCTTATAATGAGAAGTAACAAATTTGTCTGAATTTTCTCTGTGTTTGTCATATCTCTACCCACTCTAAATTTTGATCAAAATGCCTGGTCACTTGTCCTATCTGAGCCTTGTGTTATTTTTCTCCGGAGTCGAAAGTTGTGGCGCTCAAATTTATCTTTGTCGCTCGTAATGGCCAACCCCGCGTATCAGGTTATGGGCCCATCTGCTCACTAGACAAGTTCGAAGGCGCCAACTATCAGTTTTGGAGGTGTAGGGCGGAGGCCGCTCTAGAGGAGAGATCATGTCTTGCAATCGTACTCGGAGTTGAGATACGTCCCAATGATGCAAATGCTGCAAACCCAACAGATGCAGAAAGAAAGAAAATCGGCGATTGGGACATGAGAGAAATCCGTGGCAAGAATATTTTGATAAGGGGTTTACTATACAACCAGCTGAGAAATGTCACAAGATTCAAGACATCAGCTGAGATCTGGTTTCCTTGGAAGCCACCCACAAGCTTTCAAGGATGACAGCCCGCATCAAGTTGGGGAAGACGCTAATGACAACCATCTATTAGGACGGAATGTCCATGGAGGCTTATACCTCCCATTATGCTAATTTGTTGGCCAAAGCTGACGCAGTCGGCTTCACCCTTCCTAATGACACGAAAATTACCCTCCTCATACTTTCCCTCTCGAAGGAATACAAACCAATTCTCACTTCGTTGGATCAAAAAGATGTAAACTCATGGAAGTGGAATGAGGTTGTTGAGGCGCTCCTCAAAGACGAGTTCAACACCAAAATCATGACGAGCCGTGAGTCCATTGCCGGAATCAACGGGTATGTTGCAGGCAAAAAGGAGAGGAAAGATTAAAATCGCGACAGAAAAATAGATAGAAAACGTTTGTATTTCGATAAGACTGGTCATTTCATTTCAGTCTGTCGAAAAAACTCCTATGACAAACTGCATGGGAAAGTAGACGAGACGAAACTGAAAAAGGGGAAAGGAAAGGGGAAGGAGATCGTCACCTCACAAGCAATGATGGCGTCCTCCACCGCGACTAGAAATGACCACTGGATGGTGGACAACGGTGCATCTGAGCACATGTGTTTCAAGTGAGAGTGGTTCTCCAACTTCCGTGAAATCGCTCCTTCGCAGATCTTCATGGGAGACAACCACAACGCATATGCCACAAGAAGAACAACGGAGCAAGCGACTCCTCATAGTCAATCCCCTCTTTTTTTGGGTGAACCCCTTTGCTACCAAACAAGCTTTATATCTCTCAATGGTATTATCTAGGTTCAGTTTTAGTTTAAATACCCATTTACAGCCACTAGGTTTTCTGTCTAGAGGACAATCCGCTAGTTCCCAAGTATTTTCTTCCATGATGGAAGCCATCTCATCATTTATGGCTCTAATCCATCTGTCTTTTTCTGGGCTATTCCCTGCCTCAAAATATGACTGAGGCTCTACTGAAATCACCAGATTTAGGGGAGGTATTTTCTAGGTCTTAATTAAAATAAATAGAAAAAGGAGGAAAGCACAGGCAACTTGCCTCCACCTTCTCTCTCTAGCCCCCATACATGCCGTAGCTCCTTAGACAGGGCTTAAGAGGGACCTAATTCACTCTTAACCAAAAAGGTTGAGTCCGACAAGACTCGAACCTCCGACCGGTAGGGCGAGGCGTAGCCGTCAACCCTTACCAGTCTGTCGCAGCAGTCCGTTAGGATGCATAAGGTTTGATAGCTATTTAAACAATAGATAGGCGACTAATCCGATTAACATAATTACAAATAGAATACATAGAAACTAGTTGGAGTTTGAGTATGCATGAAACAAATATACCGGGCATTTGTTTTTCAACGGTTGTCGTTTAAAGCCGGTTTTTATCCGACCGCCCGCACAATTGCCGAGATCCCGGAATGGTCGCCTTGGCGGTTTTCGGTTGTGACATGACCTTGCAACACGTGGCACGATGTCATTGAGAAGAGGAAATCCCGAAGAATATGAGGACAAGTCCGAGGGAGACAGGCGTCCCTTCCATGTCCTTGTCGTACACAGGCCGTACAGAAAGTACATCGACCGTAGTACCTTTCTGTACTGTATAGTCTTCTGATTAGTTCCGTACCTCAGTAGATAAGGGTTGTGAGAGGGTTTATGACTTAGTGAATTGAGGAGGTAGCCACCTCTCTCCGAAAAAGTTTTTATAAATATTGGCATCTTGGCCACTCCATAACTAATCGCCTGGTTGGGCGTTTTCATTGATTCTTCTTGATGTGGACTCAAGGGAGTCCACAGTGCACAGGGGTGCAGTCAGATTATCTGTTTATTTGCTTGGGTGGCAGTTGCTCTAGTTGAAAGTGTGTTAGTCAAAAACTACCTAGAGGCTTCCTCAATTTTGGTCCAAAAGGGGGACACAGAATTGCAGGTTATGGGCCCACCCTCTAGCGTGCCTATATTCAACAGATATAGGTTCATTTACTGGGAAGCTATGATGACAGGGGCATTTTGTGAGAAACGATACTGGGGTATTGTTAGTGGACAAGTGAAACGTCCATCTCAAGGAACTCCACCAGGGTTTGGAGGAGTGAGGTTTTCTACAGCAGGATCTGCTCCAACGGAGGAGACAAATGATAGAGACAGCAGTGTGTCCGAAAAAGGGAAAGGAAAGGAGACACCTCTCACTCCTATTGCCATGGCACCCGGATCGGTGGCCGTGAAGAACGAGGAAAACTACATTCAGATGTGGGAGTACACCAACATGAATGCCCGACACTTCATTATGAGGCACCTCACCCAAGCGTTGGCAACCTCTCACCTTCAAATCTTCAAGGCCGAGGAGTTGTGGATGACTTTAGTGGAGATCTATAGAGCTGGCACCATTCAAGAGCTCTAGCTCGCTGAGCAAAGGTTGATTAGTTACACTTTCAAAAGAGGAAAGATGTTGGACTATTGCACCGATCTCTCTTGTGTATACATGGAGATTGAAAGTGCCGGATGGATAGGCACTATGAAGATGAAAGTTAACACTCTCATCATGAAGTTGCCGGAGGAGTATGAAATTATAGTGTATCGAGTGCAACAAATGGATGATAGTGCTTGGAAGTGGAGCACCGTGGTTCGAATGATACTTGTACAAGAAAACACCATTGAGATCCGAAGAGGAGGAAAGAACATTCAAGCTCTAGCTACCGGAATTGACCGGTGGAAGAAGGATCTGAAGAAGCCGTACAACAACTTTAAAGGGGAAAAGGATCAATCTGGAGAACCAAGGACTCCAAAGGGCCTTTGTCATTTCTGCAAAAAGCCGGGGCACTTCATAGCTGATTGCATCAAGCTATCGGAGCTGAGGCTTCAAAAAAATCGTGGAGGTGGTTCTTTCGGAGGGAAGAAGAAAGCACTTGTGGTCACTCGAGTGAAAGGAGAGACCGAGGAGGACGAGTCCTCCGAGGAGGAGGATGGAGAACTTCTTCTTGACGAGAATCTAGAGGAGAAGGAGATCCCTCGAAAACAGAAGTGTGCCCTTGGAGCCATTCGAGAAGCACCAGAGGAGGGATGGATCATTAACTCAGGTGCATCTATGCATATGTGTCGTGACAGGCACCTATTCACTAAGCTAAGAAAGATCCCTACTGTGGAAATAGAGTATGGGGAAGGGAGAGTAGTCACTACAGATCTAGTGGGATCAGTAGATCTGAAAGTCTTAGTGAAGGGTAAGACTTCTATTCTCACCTTCTCAGATGTGCTCTACATTCCTCAGTTGAGTAGGAATCTTGTGTCTACCTCTGTATTAGATGACAAGGATTTTGATACCTTCACTAGAAAAGGAGTCTTTACAGCTAAGTATGGAGATGAAGTCTACTTCACAGCAGAAAAGAGTAGCCAAGGAATGTTTAGGCTTAACCTGAGTAATGAAAAGGAAAGTGCTTACTATGGTGGTGTCCCTAGCTTGATGATCTAGCATAAGCGTTTGGGGCATGTGTTCTTTGAGAGGCTGAGGGAAATGAAGAAGCTGGGTGTAATAGAAGGCATTCACTATGGGGATAATGAGATATTGGATGACTGTAATGACTGTGCCAAAGGTAAGGCTCACAGACTTCCCTTTCCCAAAACTGCCACATATAGAGGTGAGAAAGTACAAGATCTGGTCCACATAGATATCTGGGGATCAGCAAGAGTGCCTTCGGTTGGGGGGAAGAGGTATATGCTGACAATTACTGATGATTGGTCCAGATATTCCAGAGTCTACTTCTTGAAAACAAAGTCTGAAACACCAAAATACTTTAAAGAATACAAAGCTTGGAGTGAGAAGTTGCACGGAACCCCCATTAAGAGAATAATGAGTGATAATGGGGCAGAGTACACCTCTATCCAGTTTGAGGATTATTTGAGAGATGAGGGAGTTCAGCATCAGAAAACTGTACCGAATAATCCAGAACAGAATGGTGTAGCTGAGAGGTTAAACCGGACTTTGGGAGAGAGTGTGTGCAGCATGTTGGCAGATAAGAAAATAGGAAGAAGATTTTGGGCAGAGGCCATGAACTGTGCTAACTACATTAAGAACAGAGTCCTCACCACAACTGTTAAAGGAATGACTCCTTATGAGAGATGGGTTGGAAAGAAACCGAATCTCTCTCACTTAAAGGTATTCGGTAGTCAAGTTTACAATCTTGACACAGATAAGAAAAACTGGAAACTAGATGCTAAGGGGAAAGCGGGATATTTTGTGGGATATGATGAGGATGTCAAGGAATATGGAGTCTATGACTTACCTAAACAAGATATCATTCTGGTAAAACATCTAGTTGTCATGGATGAATGGAAGTCTTTTGATCCTTTAAAAAACACTAAGAAAATCAGAATCAGTTTTGAGTCCGAGAGTGAGGAGGACTTAGGTCTTCCCAAAAGGGACACTAGTGAAAACATGATTGCAGATTCAGAGGAGATAAAAGATGGGGGAGATATACCAGAATCCCCTCATATTCCTACACCCTTTGAGGAGAGAGAGGAAGAGGAGTCATGACCGGTTCCCATGGATAGGGGAGCTGATGAGACAGTTCGGAGGAATCCAAGATTTCCCTCCATTCCAACTTCGGACTTTGAGGGAGGACGGAGGAGCAGCAAAAGGCTTCAATGAAAACAGGCTGCTTGCAAAGTAACAAAGCTTTCCCATCTAGATGAGCCTCAGTCATACTCGAAGGCAATGGACAGTCTGGAGAAAGAAAGGTCGGTCAGAGCCATAAATGATGAGATGGCTTCAATCATGGAGGCAAATACTTGGGAGCTGGTGGACTGTCCACCAGATAGAAAACCCATTGGGTGTAAATGGGTATTTAAACTGAAACTGATTCCAGATAACACCATTGAGAGATTTAAGGCTCGGCTGGTGGCAAAAGGGTTCACTCAAAAAGAGGGGATAGATTATGAGGAGACATTTGATTTAGTAGTTTGATTCCCATCTGTAAGGATTCTCCTTAGTCTAGCAGCAGCGGAAGACATGGAAATTCACCAGATAGACATCAAAACCGCCTTCCTCAACGGTGAACTGGAGGAAGAGATCTTCATGCTGCAACAAGAAGGTTTTGTGGAGGAAGGAGAGGAAAGCAAAGTCTGCAGACTTATAAAGTCCTTATATGGACTGAAGCAAGCCCCTAGACAATGGAATAAGAAATTAGATGAGTTTCTTACCAGTCTGGGGTATATTCAATCAATTCTGACCATTCTATTTATATGTTTGAGGATGAGAATGGTGTGATTTTTATTGCAATTTATGTGGATGATTTGCTGGTATTAAGTAAGTCTATAGAGAAGAAAAATATGCCAAAGAAAGATCTAGGAAGCAGATTTGACATGAAGGATTTAGGGGAGGCTAAATACATTCTGGGAATTCAAATGGAAAGAGATAGGGGGAAGAGAATCATCAGACTTACTCAGAAAGAGGCTATAGGAAACATGTTGGAGAAATTACAAATGGAGAATGCAAACAGTTGTACCACTCCCATGGACTTGAAGAAAGTAAGTGATAGTAGTGTAAAAGGAGGAGTGATAATGTTAGATGATCAAATGAGTCCAGAAGAGAAACAGTTTATAAAATCTATTCTTTACAGACAGGTCGTAGGAAGTTTGATTTACTTTATGAATTGTACTAGGCCTGACATAGTTGCAGCAATTGGAGTCCTAAGTAGGAGTCTTAATGATCCTAGGAAGAAAGACTGGGAGGCAGCCAAGAGAGTAATGAGATACCTGGTGGGAACTAGGGATCTATGGTTGCATTTGGGAGGGGAGCACACTAACATCACTACTTGCAGTGATGCCAGCTATGGGGATGCACCTATGAGAAGATGCACTTCTGGGTATGTATTGTATGAGGGGGAAGGTGCTTGCTGTTAGAGCAGCAAGCAACAAAAAATTGTTGCTCAGTCCACAATGGAGGCTGAGTACATGGCCTCTTGTTCTGTTGTGAAAGAGCTGATGTGGGTGAAGTCCTTGTTGCAAGAATTGGGGTACATGAAGAAGGGAGTGCATGAAGTGTTTTGTGATAATCAGGCTGCAATTCCAATTGCAGCCAATCCAAAATATCATTTCAAAGCTAAGCATATGGATATAAGATTGAGTTTTCTGAGGGAAAAAGTGGAAAACAAAATTGTGAATTTGGTGTATAAGAGTGATGGGGAAATGGTGGCTGATATGATGACAAAGCCTATGCCATCTCCCTAGCTAAAGTACTGTAGAGAAAAATGTGGATTAAAAGAAAAATTAAAATTAGACTAGAAAATAAGGGGAGTGTTGAAATCACTATATTTAGGGGAGGTATTTTCTAGGTCTTAATGTAAATAAAAAGGAAAAGAAAAGCAGAGGCAGCCTGCCTCCACCTTCTATCTCTGCCCCCCCCCACACTTGTTGTAGTCACTGAAGGGAAGAGAGGGCGGTGGGGCCATGGCTGCCTTAGCACTGTAGAAAGGACTTAAGAGTGACCTAAGTCACTCTCAACAAAAGGTTAAGTCCGGCAGGACTCGAACCTCCGACCGGCAGAGCAAGGCGTAGCCGTCAGCTCTTACCGGTCTGTCTTAGTAGTTCGTTAGGATACATAAGGTGTGATTGCTATTTAAACGTTACCTACGTCATTAATCTGATTAACGGAATACCAAATTACGGACATAGGAAGTAGTTGGGTTATTAGTGCGCACGAAACAAATGTACCAGACATTTGTTATTTTCGACGGTGAACATTAAAAGCCGGTTTAGATCCGACGGCCCGCATCATCACCGGGATCCAGGAATGGCCATCTTGGCGGTTTTCGGATGTGACATCACCTGTCGACACGTGGCAAGATATCATTGGAAAGCAAAAATCTCCGGGAGCATAAGGACAAGTCCGAAGGAGACAGGCGTCCCCTCTATGGCCTTGTTGTACACCAACCGTACAGAAAGTACATTGGCCTTAGTACCTTTTTGTACTGAACAATCTTCTGATTGGTTCGTACATCAGTAGATAGGGGTTGAGAGAGGGGTTTAGAACTTAGAGGATTGAGGAGGTAGCCGCCTCTCTCCCAACAAGCTTGTATAAATATTGGCATCTTTGCCACTTGATAATTTATCGCCTGGTTAGGCGTTTTTCAGTAATTCTTTTTGCTCTGGACTCAGGGGAGCCCAGACTGCACAGGGGTGCAGTCAGATTATCTATTTATTTGCTAGGGTAGCAGTTGCTCTCGTTGATAGTGGGTTAGTCAAAAACTACCTAGAGGCTTCCTCAATTTTGGTCCAAATGGAGGACACAGAATTGCAAAGTGCAGTCCAAAACGTAGAGGTCTTGCACTTGCAACAAGTGCGGTTCTTTCCAAATCAAGGTAGGGGAATCCACCTAACGTGCAATCTGCAAATGGACAAAAAACTAAAGCGTCAGTCGAAAAGTTCGTGATACGAGTCAAGAGTGAGCGAGGTCCTAACATGCCCAACTATAATCAAATGTTGTGGCATCGCAGGCTAGGACATCTCTATACAAACGACATGAGAAAGTTAGTTAAAGGTCAACTTGTTCATGGACTAGGACTGAACAATGTGACAGGCTTACCAGATCCATGTCGTGGCTACGAATTGGGTAAATTTCACCGTCTTCTTTTTCCCAAAGACGGAGGAAGACGAGCTACTCATCCGCTTAAGCTTGTCCACTCAGATGTGTGGGGAGAGATGAAGGTCAAATCTTGCAGTGGAAAAGATTCGCCATTACTTTCATAGACGACTACTCAATAATGACTCACAACTACTTACTTAAGCAAAAGAGTGAGGTATTCGAATGCTTCAAGCAATACAAGGCTATGGATGAAAAGAAACATGAAAAGTCTATCATTGGCTTGAGAAGCGACAATGGAGGAGAGTACTTATCTTTAGATTTTAAAAGCTTCCTTACCTCTTAAAGAATCGAACTTCACTAACGGCTCTAGACACTCCTCAGCAAAATGGTGTTGCCGAGCGGATGAACCGCACACTCAACGAAATGTCACTCAGCATGATGGCTACCCATCAAATTAGCTCCGAATTTTGGCGAGAAGCCATGTGTACAGCTGTATATCTGCGCAACACATATCCAACATCAGCGTTAGAGAATGCAACTCCGTTCGAGAAATGGCATGGATTCAGACGAACCGTTTCTCAGTTGAAAGTACTTGGAAGCGGAGCATACGTCCATGACCATGCAAACAAAGGAGAAAAACTGGCACCAAAAGCAAAAGAAGGAATATTTGTAGGCTATGAAGAAAGCAGAAAAGCATACAGAATATTTAACACTAAATCTCTAACCATCATGATAAGTAGAAATGTGAAACTTGCAGAGGGAGAAACACTTGCGAGAAACGAGGTGCATGGCAATAGTGGGAGAAAGGAAGGGGAAAAATTACTCCCCTTCGTTTGACGATTGGTCACCGAGCGATGACAAATGTGCTGAAGTAGAGGCAACTATCTCAAACAAATCTCTTGGTGAATCCAACGTCCTTAGACCGAAATCGAGGATTCATCACCTGCACAAGGAACAAACAGTGAGAGTCAGATCAACAAGAAAGAAATCAATTAGAAATAAATTAATTAGAAATAAATCACTGCGATTGAGGCAACGGAAAACGAGATTGCACATAAAACAAAAAAATCTAAGAAAAAGGTTGTAGTGGACAAACCTACCTCACCTACCTCAGTGCCCCCAGGAAAGGTTAGCAACAGCGGGGCTAGAAAGCCCCCAAGGAAGTTCAGAGAGTTGTACGATACCAGAAGTGCCCCAAGGAAAAAGTTCGCACAGATGGCTTAAGCCAAAGAGCCTTTAACTCTCCACGAAGCTCTCAACGGTGAGGATGGTGAAAAGTGGAAGCTCGCAGTCAATGAGGAAATGGCGTCCATTCTGCAAAACAAAACACAAGGAAGAAAGCCAATTGGCAGAAAGTGGACTTTTCGAATTTAAAGAAATGTAGATGGAACCATTGATCGCTACAAGACAAGACTAGTGGCTAAGGGTTACACTCAAAAGGAACACATTGATTACAAAGAAACATTCGCTCGAGTTGTAAGGTATAATCCTATTCGTTTTTACTCGCTTTGGCCACCATCCTCGACTTGGAAATTAAGCAAATGGATTTGAAGACGTCGTTCACATGGCGAACTGGAGGAGGAATTGTACATGGAGCAGCCTGAGGGGTTCGAGGATCCAAAGAACGAGAACAAAGTCTGTAAGCTGTCCAAGGCATTGTACGGTTTGAAGCAATCTCCACGAGTTTGGAACGTGAAGATTGATGAGTACCTACAGAGTCAAGGGTTTTTGAAAATTGAGTTAGATCACTCTGTTTATTATAATGCAGAAAGGAACATAATCATTGCTATCTATCCAAATAACCTGATTATCCTGGGCAAAACCAAAGAGGATATAGCCAAAGTAAAAGACATGTTAAGGAGTCAATTCAAGATGAAGGATCTAGGAGAACTCAAATATGTTTTAGGCATAGAAGTCATCAGAGATAGAGTCAACAAAAAATCCACCTAACTCAAAGAAAATATATACAAGAGCTACTCACCAGATTTAACTTGGACGATGCAAGGGGAGTCAGCACACCTATGGAACTTGGAGAAAAGCTGATTCAGGAATCCGAAGAGGGGCAAGGGGAATTAGTGGACCCCCACTACCGCGAAGTAGTGGGAGCCATCATCTTTGCGATAAATTGTACGAGTCCCAACATTGCCACTGTTGTCGGCATCCTAAGCCGATTTATGTTGAGGCCAAGCAAGCAACATTGGATGGCAGTTAAAAGGGTGCTGAAGTACTTGTAAGAAATAAGAAACTACACATTAACATTGGGAAGAGAACATGAAAGCATTAACATTCATGCTTTAAGCGATGCAGTTTGGAGAGGTCACCTTACCACATGAAAGTCTACAACTGGTTACCTGTGCAATATTGGCGATAGAAGTGTGAGTTGGGCAAGCAAGCTCCAAAAAATTGTGGCCCTCCACACCATGGAGGCAAAATATATAGCAGCATCTGCCACTGTTAAAGAAGCTCTTTGGCTGAGAGCATTTCTAAATGAGATAGGATTCTTGCAATCTGAGAGGACTAAGATTTTTACAGACACCCACAGTTGCTTAGCATTGATTAAGAATCCTGTAAATCATCCTTAGTCTAAGCACATCTCTATGAGGTATCACTTCGTTAAGAATGAAATTGCAGCGAAAGCCATGGAGTTTTCCTACACTCCTGATAAAAATAATGCAGTTGATATGCTTACCAAAGCTGTAGGAAAAGATAAGCTTAAAATATGTGCAAGAAAGGCAGGCTTGACTAATTTCGTTGCAGAAGCAGAAAAAGCTAAGGAGGAAAATCCTAAGAAAGTCACTATCACAAAGGAAATCAAGAAACGAAAGATGAGTGACTCCCTCAAAAAATCCGAATGATATACTCTCGGAGCACCATTTCCAACCGTGGCCCCTCGGCAGGACCAAACAGGTTTGGAAGAATGTTATTGGCGTTTGAAGTTCCGAACCTTACGGTTCACGAAAATGTATGCGTTGGAGTGCGCCGCCGTAGGTTACTCAGAAATTTCAATTTGCGATTGTCAAATGTACGATTACGAGTTACACGGTTCTGTATGACTCCGCGGTGCGCTAGTGGCGCGACGTCTGCTCATCTTTTTTTTTAACAGTCTTGTACGGACCATTCTGTGGAACGTACATATACGATTTCGCCAAATGTACAGTTCAATTTTAATTACATCATCGAAATTTATTGAAAGTGACTGCGTGATATTTCTAGGAAGGTATATGGTCAACAGATGTACGATTATGAGGTACACGGTCCTGTATGACTTTGTGGTTCGCAACTGGCGCGACGTCTGTTCATTTTTTTGTTTAACGGTCTTGTACGCACCATTCGGTGGAACATACATATACGATTTCGCCAAATGTACGGCTCGATTTTAATAAAGTCACCAATATTTACCGAAAGTGACCGCGTGATATTTCAAGGAAGGTTCGTGGTCAACCGAAGTCTGTAAGTACGGAAAATCACCGCATAATCGAGTGGGATTGTTGGTTTTTTGTGCGATTCCCGAGGATTCTCCGATACACCGATTTGCTTCGTATTTTTTGTGTTTTGTAGGTGAATCGGTTTAATTAGTATAGGCGATATTTCTGGGAGGGGAATCGTAGCGGGATTTTGTCAATTTTCAGTTTGAAGTTTTTTTTTTTTGAACATGCAGCTGTCCCCCACGTCTTATTGTGCGGTGGACAATTAAATTGTGGCAAATTATGATTAGACCGCCACTTAGTGAGTGTGTTACCTTTGGGCTATTTAGTCGTGTGCTTAGGATTAGACAATTATCATTCACAAGAAAGCAAAGTTAGAATAGGAATCCAGCTTTATTAATAGGGACAATGTGTCCACTTCTGTTTTACATCCATTATACTTCTATTCTTATAATGGGAAGTAACAAATGTGTCTGAATTTACTCTCTGTTTGTCCTATATCTACCCACTCTAAATTGTGATCAAAGTGCCTGGTCACATGTCCTATCTGAGCCTTGTGTTATTCTGCTCCGGAGTCGGAAGTTTGTGGAGCTCAGATTTATCTTTGTCGCTCGTAATGGCAGACCCCGCGTATCAAAACTAATGATAGCTAAGGAGCTGCATAGGACATACTTTCAGACTACTAAAGCATTGGAAATGTGGGCTGGTTTGAAAAGACATATTTTAGAGCTAATGCTCTCTATGAGATTATAACTGCTGGGCAGATCTGGGTATACAAGTATACAGGCAGAAACATGGTCGAATATTGTAATAAATTCAGAATTTCAGTTGCCGAAAATGCATGCTTAGGTGGTTATTTTACTGTGTACCATCAAACAATGCTTTTTGTGAGGGGGCTTCATATTCAGTATAAAATAGCTTTTGACGAACTAAAAAAATTGGATAAGACACAGTGGAATCTAGCTACAGCTATAGTGTATGTGCTAGAAGAAGAAGCAAATCAGCTGGCATTTAATTCTAGAAAGCCAGCTGTCGCTAACGATGCTCAATTTCAGAGAGAATAGATTTCAAGGAAATCAATCTCTTCAGCGGTATGAATGGTGTGCCTATTGCTATAATAATGGTCATTTCAACAAGTTCTGTCCTTTGTATATAAAAGCGTGTAAAACAGGTTCTTATCGCCAAGGATGGAAGGTGAGAGGAGCTCCATTTTCAGTGAAACCTTCGGCCAAAACTGCGACTTTTTCAGCGAAAGAAGAGGAACCGGTGAACGAGATGGAAAAGGAGAAATCACAGGTTGTCAGTTTCCCTAAAAAAAACATCAAGTTCTTTGTTATGGCCAAGATGATGGAGGGAGAAAAAATTCTAGGGTGGATTATAGACTTCGGGAGTTCCTTCTATATGTGTTGGAACAAATCTTATTTCAAGGATATGACACCTATCCCTACTTGTCAAATTTTTTATGCTTGTGGTGCCACGGTGGAAACTAATGCTAAGGGTAGCGTAGATCAGAATTGTGAGACAGATGGTAAAGCTATAAAAAGAACTTTGCATGATGTTTTATATGTGCCGAAATCTAATAAAAATGTGTTTTCTAACTTTGTTGCACAGAGTAAAGGTTATGAAGTCCTTTAAAGCAAAGGCAAAAAGATAGTAAGCAAGGATGGGAGATAAGCCTTTGTGGGAAATAGAGGCCTAAACATGTTGTATCGGATGGACCTGGTTAATAAAGTTGATTTTGTGTACTCCAATGTCCTTTCACAAAACGTTTTGTGGCATAAAAGGCTTGGGCATGTTCATAATGAGATGCTTGAAAAGATGGTGAAGACTAATATAATAGAAGGTGTGAAGCTTGGTCAAAAATTATCCCATGTTTGTGATGGTTGTGCTCTCGAGAAGCTTCATAAGCTTCCTTTACCACAGGTTTTGGACTATGGAGCAAATGATCTTCTCAGCCTTATCCACTTAGATGTATGGGGACCAGCCAAAGTTCCTTTCCTCGCTGGCAGTAAAGACCTTGTCACCTTCACGAACGATTACTCACGGTTCAGCCGAGTGTATTTTATGAACGAGAAGAGCGTGGTCTATTGTTTTGAAAAGTTAGTTTCGTGCGTACGCGACATTTTGTGCGCACGCAACGTTTCGTGCGTAAATTATTACCGAAAGTAATGTTGTGGTACGAATGGAGGTTCGAATGGATATATGGATTGGGGGATTAGTTATACAATTGAATTTAAAGGGACGTGGGGGACTATTTGAGTGGTGCGTAATGCGATGAGAAATGGAAGGCGAATCGCGAAGCGATCCGATCGAAAATATTTGCATTGTTGAAAAAGTATGTTGCTTGTACGAAACATAATGCGACATGCGCATTTATGAAAATGGACGCCGCAGGTACGGAGCGTTTTATCTAGCAAGTGGACGTGAATGCTCTTCGCGACGTCGTGGGATATTTGACGACTCACTGGATTTCGTTTGGATTTTGTGACCACACGGAATCACGTCAATCACACAATGTTTATTTTTGGACGCCCCGTATTCTTTAAAGAAATTCAAGGAATCTCGTTGAGTGACGAGACATACGATTTTGTGAGATTCTGTGTACTTGTAAACATTTGAAACAACAATTGTTTGTCTTTTTGTGTATTAGTTAATAGTGTAGATTTGCTAATTCTAACATACATCGAATTATTTGGGTATACTAACATTAATAGAGGTAGCACGTAAAACGCGTACGACAAGTATGCCTCCATACATTCAGTAGTGAGATCTAGTGTATATTTGTAGCACTTAGTCATTTTTGAACTTAAAAACTTTCTGTACCAAATTTGTTTTGGTCACTTTTGGTAATTTCATTTGAGGATTGCTCTCAGATATATATTGGCAAAATTATCTCAATTTTTGCATATGTGTTTTTCCTTGTATTGGTAATATTGTCACAGATTTGCAGGCCTAGTGTGTGCCTGGTCTACGTTTTACTTCATTGTGAAGTTGGTTTGATTTATCTAAGTTATAGTAGACTCTTTTTCTGCAACTTTGACTGGATGATGTGATAATTATATTTCGTGTTTTTTTATGAAATTTTGAGGGAATACTTAGTAACCTAGAAAATATATGTTTATGTAGTTTCAGCTTGTTTTATTTATTCTGTAGAATTGTGAGTGTATTCAAAGTAGGCTGTTTTTGCGATAGTTTGTGGTGCCTCCGAGGGTGAATCCATGGCTGGAAATGGCTATGGACAATAAGGTCTTCACACATTTAAAGCATTTCTGGATCTAGTCGAAAAATTTCACGGGAAACCGATTCTTGCTTTGCGCTCTGACAACAGTGGAGAGTATGTATCAAATGCCTTTGCTGAATATTTGAAAGATGGTGGATTTTCTCATGAGTTTACTATTCCTCAAACCCCGGAACAATATCGTGTGGCTGAAAGACTCAATCGGACCTTGACTGAATGTGCTAAATCTATGTTGATGGATAAAGGTGTGGATCCAAAATTCTGGGGGGAAGCTTTTCAGTGTGCTTCTTACATTAGAAATAAATAGAAACTAGATCTGTCAAGGATAAAACACCTTATGAAATGTGGACAGGAAGGAAGCCGAATGGCAGTCACTTTAGAGTCTTTAATAGTAAATGTTTTATGTTGGATAATCTTCCAAATTGGAAATTAAGTTCGAAATATGTACCAAGGATATTTTTGGGCTATGATGATGAAATTTTAGGTTATACAGTGTATAATCCTCAAAAAAAACACAATTCACATCGCTAGGATTGTTGAGATCAAGGAAGAAAGTCAATATGTCGATGTTTTTAGCATGAATGAGGCAGAGAAGGCAGAAAAATTGCAGGAATATGTCATCCTTGAGCAGATTCCTTTCAAGCAAACAACGGTTTCTTCCTCTCCATCTGAACTACCACATGTTTTGGGGCTGCCTGATCCACCTACTATTACAACTACTACCGGACCTCCTCCTCCTCCTCCTCCTCCAAGACTGCCTCGGCAACCAACAATTCTCGCTTCAGATTTTCCGGAGGGAAGAAGACAAAGCAGCCGGCTGA
Source organism: Zygnema cylindricum (assembly GCA_037447655.1). Classification (NCBI taxonomy): domain Eukaryota; kingdom Viridiplantae; phylum Streptophyta; class Zygnematophyceae; order Zygnematales; family Zygnemataceae; genus Zygnema; species Zygnema cylindricum. The sequence continues at coordinate 257,049 of JBBHKE010002838.1, forward strand.
GAGGTGACCGAGTGGATCATGCTTATTCTGCAATCACAAGGGAGCCTCTTACCATTCAAGAAGCTTTCTCCGTTCCGGAAAAAGATCTGTGGATTGCTGCGGCGAATGACGAGATAAAGTCAATTATGGAGGCTCAAACTTGGGAGTTTGTGGAACTTCCACCGGATCAAAAAGCGATTGGTTGTAAGTGGGTATTCAAGTTAAAACTGAATCCCGATAATACCATTGAAAGATAAAAGGCTAGGCTTGTTGCTAAGGGGTATAGCCAGAAAGAGGGCATTGATTATGAAGAGACGTTCTCACCTGTAGTTCGTTTTCCTACTGTTAGGATTCTCTTATCTTTAGCAGCAATAGAGGATATGGAATTGCATCAAATGGATGTGAAAATAGCTTTCTTGCATGGGGATTTGGAGGAAGTTATATATATGAAGCAACCAGAGGGATATGTAGAAAAAGGGAAAGAAAATCTGGTCTGTAAATTGTTGAAGTCCCTTTATGGTCTGAAGCAGGCTCCACGACAGTGGAACCTAAAACTGGATGAATTTTTGACAAATCTTGGCTTTACTAGAATCAGTTCAGATCATTCAGTTTATGTTATGGAAGGGGAAGATGGAGTGATATATATTGCTGTTTATGTTGATGATTTGCTGTTGCTAAGCAAATCCATTAATGAAATCAACAAAATAAAATCAGCTCTAAATTCCCGGTTCGAAATGAAAGATTTAGGGGAGGCTAAGTATATTTTGGGAATTCAGGTAGAAAGGGATAGAAAACAAAGACTAATTTTTTTGACACAGAAGGAAGCCATTGGAAACATGCTTGAAAGGTTCGGCATGTCAGAGGCAAAAGGAAGTGTTACTCCCATGGAGTTCAGACAGAAAATAGAAGGGAAAGAATCACATGGTGGGGTTGTGATTGATGACTCTTTGGAGTCAGGGGAGGCAGATTTTATGTCCTCCATTCCTTACAGGCAGATCGTCGGAAGCCTCATCTACTTCATGAACTGTACCCGTCCGGATATTGCAGCAGCTGTTGGAGCCTTAAGCCGAATTTTGCAAAATCCAAAGAAGTCAGATTGGGAGGCAGCAAAGAGAGTTCTTCGATATCTTGCAGGAACTCGAAACCTCCGACTCTCTCTCGGTGGAGAAGAAGTAAAAATTAAGACATGGAGCAATGCAAGTTATGGGGATATGCCAAGCCGACGCTCAACCAGTGGATACATTGTGAAGATTGGAAGTGGGACATGCTGGAGCAGCAAACTTCAAAAGGTGACACGTACATGGCGGCTGGCACAGCCGTCAAAGAGTTACTTTGGGTAAAGTCTCTCCTTCAAGAGCTTTTGTTTATGCAATCTGGACCTCAAGTAATGTGGTGTGACAATGAAGGTGCTATTGATATTGCATCCAACCTTAGCCATCACTTTAAGAGCAAGCACATTGATATCGAGCTACACTTTGTAAGGGAGAAAGTTATGGGAAGAGTTTTGAAACTCAGTTATTTACCTGATGAGGAGATGGTTGCTGACATGATGACTTATCCCTTGCCTGAACCTAAATTAAATTTTTGTAGAGAGGCATGTGGCTTAAGTGGCTAGCAAAGTCTAAAACTTTAGGGGAGTGTTGTTTAGGAAATTTTTAGTCCTCTCTATGCCTCGAGTGTGAGGGAGAGAGAGTTTCACGACTTAGCATATGTTTGGTTGAAAGTTCGGTTCATTACACACCAGAATTGATGTTCCACTAGATCGGTAGGGAGTACATCTTTGTATACACTCCCGAGACAAAAGTCACTACAAGAAATATGACACTCCTGAATATCCGGTTGTAGGTGCATAGATACACTTGAGGACCAAATGGCACATGGAGATTTGTCTACGGTGCCGAATCTGATACGTACCCGGCGGACGGAGACCGCCAACAAATGCTGGTCCGTGTGAATCACATACACGACAAATGACGTGGCATACAGAATCCTACCCAGATGTAAATATTCGTTTCATTTGGTCTTTGTCTTTATTTGATCAGTTGATTAGTGTAGGATTCTTTTTATTTGACATACTTTGTCATTTCGGATCATAGTTCAAAAGTAGGTGAAAGTAGGCCCATATAATATGCCTATTGTATGCAAAACATACGATATGACCCTTAAGACCCATATTGTATTAGGACCTATTCGGACCAATTAAAACATTCGGACCAAACATTGGACCAATTAAAACATTTGGACAAAAAGAAATTATTTAAACCGTCAGATTCGGACGATCGGACGGTCGCTGATCAAAGTAGCGATCTAAGAAGATCACATGAAAAGCCCATAACACAACTTACGATAAAGGCGGCCGACCAAAGGCCTACCATAAAAACGCCTACTTTTGAACTATGTTTCGGATATACGCACAGTATTAGGTGTATCAGGTTGGTAGATGTACGGCAGGTTTGCCTCCGTAGGTTCAGTAGTGAAGCTTTAGTGTATATGAGGAGGACTTAGATATTTTTTGGGGTTATGAACACTTTGTAGTCAAAAACTGTACATGATGTTTTTGGCATTTTTATCTGTGAATATCTCCCAGATCTTGTGAGCAAAATTACTTGTAATTTTGTGTGTGTGTTCATCTTGCTATTATATACGTTGTGGTAGATTCGAAAATCTATTGTGTCTCTAGTTTGTGATTTTTCAACTGTTGAAGTTGTTGTTTTTCAGACTGGTTTTTTTGTGAAAGTTTCCTTCTTGTTTTCATTCTGCCGTCTTCAATTCCAGTAGTCACTTCAGAACAACACAAATGTCACTTCAGAACAACACAATGATCCTTCTTGCCGATCAAAATCCCACGCCCACGAGGTGATGGAGCACCCTTAAAATTTTATCGTCGAAGTCCTTTAGAGAAGACAAAAACGCCCAACAAGGTGATGGAGCACCCTTAAAATTTTATCGTCGAAGTCCTTTAGAGAAGACAAAAATAGAGCCGTTGTAGGTATTGTTGGGACGAGATAGAGAGGACGTTGAGAAAAACAGCGAGTGAGGGTTTGAAATGCCACCTACGAGCCGGACAGCTTAGGAAGGTCATCGGAGTGGCAAGATGTACTCCAACAAAGCATCATTGACCATTTGGTTCAAAAAGGATGGGGCACCTATAGTAGAGCCTAAAGCTTTAATACCCTCCGTTGGTGATGCAATTCGAAAACCCACAAGGACGGGGAAGTTTTAAGGCAAACCTTGCGGGCAAGAAACCACAAATTTAGACGGGGTCAATAACAAACCAATCCTACAAAGTTGCTCCACAAAATGGGTAAAGGCACAAAAAACTTGTTAAGAGGGCCCACAATAAGCATATCATTTGCAATTGAAGGGAATAAACAATTAGGAAAGTCGTAGCCGAGTCTCGCATGCTTGAAGGTGGGCCAATGCAAAAAGGGGGCCACCAAAGATCACCTTGGTGAGTGCCCAGTCGCACATTCCAAAGTGGCAACATCATCTAAAGGACCGCCAAGAGTAAAGATGAGGGAGCTCGTGAGAGAATAAAATGTACGAACAAATGGGAAAATTTGGTTGATGTATGATGGAGCGTGCCTTGGTCCCTAAAAAATATCATTACGGTTGACTGTGCTGAAAGTGTTAGCAACATCCACTTGGAGGACCATTCAATCCGGATGGAGATCTAAAACAACCCGAAGACCATGAAAAACTGCCTCACAGCCCCCTTTGGTAGCAACACCAAGCGCACAATATATTGTGGGAGTTCAAAATGTAGAGGAAGAAGAATGGAGACATTAAGGTTAATGAAGCACAGTATGCGGATGAGGTGCTCGAAAGATTTGGGTTCTTAGATTGCAAGGCACTTGGATGTTTTTATTTTCAAGGGCCTCAAATCTAATGTCATTTTAGGAGAGGCAGAGGCAAATGCGACTTCTTAAAACATGAACTACATAGGATTGGAAGGCCGTACGTCTACAATGTCACGCAAAGACATGTGACGTCATATGCAATTTAAAAAAAAAAGGTGCTTACCATACATTGTAGACGTTTACAAACACCACAGGCATTGTAGACTTATACAATTATATCAATCTAAGGTGAAAAGTTATCCTAAGTGCTAAAATTATGTTTGTAGTCAACGGCTCACTTCAACTCCCCAAACCAACCCTCCATCACTTTCATATTTTGGGGTGTCGTGCACCGGTTTATGTTCAATCTCAAAAAGAGGAAGGGAAATTTGCATCTCGAAGTTAGTCTGAACATTTTGTTGATATAGCTCCAAAAGGAGCCTTCATCAGATCTATGATTCGATCCGCTATATCATTGAGGAATCTCACAATGTGGACTTTCATGAGGACCTTTTATCTACAATTTCTTGATCGGCAAAGAGGACTTCGAATCTTGATATTTATATGTTCTATGACATGAATACGACATTGAAGCCCGGATTCAAACATTGAGTCGAAGTCAACCTCCAATGTTTAGAGGGGGAAGGGGAATTTTTTGAAGATTTGAAAATTTGAATTTGGATAACATTGGAGGTGATTCGTGAAGCAAAAATTCCCGAATATCTTCAGACACCCGAAAATCTTCGACCTCTAAATTGAGTGGACCGAGTGTTATTGAAATAAAATCGGAAAAGGAGACGGAATTGGAACCACGGCGAAGTATGAGGGAGAATAAAGGGAAGAAGCCGGCACCCCATTTTCTTGACCGGAAAGAGGGAAATGTCGAAAACTCACATTTTTATATTTCGGCGGCTAAGGAGGAGGACTTCCTCCTATAGCAATCAGTCTGTGAGAATTTACCCCGCTATCCACAATCGTATACCAAAGCCCGAAGTTCTTTCAATCAGGAAAAAAAATGGAAGTCGACGTTGGAGAAGGAACTTCAAATAATTGCTAAATTTAAGATGATTTGTAGACACCGAAAAAAAATAATGCAATAGGTTCCTTAAACTAGATGCAATCCGATGCAAAGTTTATTTCGATTCCCACATTTTTGTTTTCCGTCTGTCAAGTATTGGTTAGGAAGAAACCAAAAAAAGGCGTTTGAACCGAATGGCTTTTGTTTTGTTTTCATTTGTTCTTCGAGAAACATTTGATGGAATTATCAAAAAAAAGGATCAAAAACCATCAAAAGATTTCAGAAATATTTTGCCCAAAGTCCCAAACCAATCATTGAAAAAGAAGAGTAAAAAAACATACACCGAAAATTTTTATAAATCCAGCTTATATAAAAAGTTATGAACAGAGAAAGTATGAACAGAAGAAACATTGAAAAAAATCTAGAACGAAAAAATAAAAAAATCAGTCTTTTGAATTGTCACTATCAGTAAAAAAACCACGCACTAACCATTTGCACCCAGTTATCCTTACAAAACAACATTCGAAAACTCGTTCGCATCCCTCTTCTCATCCTCAACTGCCCCTTTATTATCTGTTATGTTCGTCGAACAATATTCGTTTACGTTATTCCCTATCCGACAGATGTTTCCTGGTTGCGTTTAACCGGCGATTAAACTGCGTTCAGTTCAAAAAACTTTTGAAAACACGGCCACCGTCACAACGGAACAAACCATGAAACTGAAGAGCGACAATGAAACTCCCTTCCTTCGGCTGCCGCTCGAAGCGGAAATTCCCACTCTCTCTGTACCGGCCAAAACGTCAATCGGACTGTTGTCTCCGTCCGGCGAAGGAGTCATCTCTGTAACCGAACCCACACACAAGTTAGAGTGGCCCTTTCTCAATCTCAACAGCTGAGGCTCTCTATAGCCTTCGTCAGGTACTTCATAGACTGTGACGGATCCCGTAAGGAAAAGGGGAAAGGGGTAAAATTAAGCAAAATTTAAGTACCACCAAAACCTAGAAACTTGTTGCTGAAACTGCATTATATTCCACTTACACCCCTACACTAATAATGTCCTACAAATGATTGTGACAACCCCCGTGGGAAAAAGGAAGGGGTAAAATTTTAAAACAAAATTGAAGTACCACCTCACAAAGACAAATCTTTTTAAAAATTTAAATACAATCTTTTTAAATACAATCTTTTTTTTTAATTTTAATTTCATTGCATAAACGCATTAATTCCAGAATGATATTTGCAGCAACCTCCTCCATTGACCACCGCTCTAAATTCTTGTCTCCATCAGAAAACAGGAATTCGGAAACCCCCAAAAAAATAAAGTTAAAAGCAAATTCCCCCTCGCATCCCTGTCAAATCCAAAACGACTAAATTGAAAACAACCGAAACCCAAAACCCGACACCTGACACCCAGAACCAAAAAAACTGTAACTGTATATATGATCATGGATATAACCAACTTTTTCCTTCTCAAGCAAACCGATGATACCGGGAGTTTGGTTCGTTGAAGGGTGTCTTTATTGCTTATACTTGAGCACCGTAAGTGGCTCCTGTGGGGGTTATGCTATGGAGACGAGGATTTGTAATCGCTTAGTCCCACCACTACAAACTCTTCATTTTGTACCTTTAGAATACTGTACTACTGTTTTGTATTTTGGTGTTCTGTACTTTGAGCTGTACGTTTGGACTCTGAAAATAGAATGCAACTTATAGGACTGAAACTCATGAACTTAAAAAAAAAATTGCCAACAACTTAGAAACAGCATAATCAACAAAGACTTTCCCTCCTTCTCCTCAAGATATTACATCTTGTCATTACAACTTTGCACCGCAGCACTACCAAAACCGAACCTCTATCCGCACCTGGTACAGGGGCTGGTCCCCAATTCGGAGCGGGACTCGGTGCCAAGCCTCTGCACGTGCGGCTTCCTGGTGTGTTGAGAGCCTCCGGTACGACGCCGCACACTTTCTCGGCCACATACGACACGTCATCGAGGGAGGGCGAATCTTCGGGAGAGGTTCGGCACAGGCAGAGCCTGTCGTTGGCCTGCTGGACTCCGAAGCAGCAGGGGCCGCCAGGATCGGAAGAGGTCTGGGAACTGCCGTTGCGGCGAGACTCAAGGTGGGACTCGCAGGCTCGGGAGATGAAGTTCCAGATGAGGGAGCAGTAGAAAGGGGGGAGAGGGAGAGGGGGGAAGGGGAGAAAGAGGGATGGGAGTCGGAGAGAAAGAGGGTTTGGGCGAGGGAGAGGGTGAGGGTTTGGGCGAGGGAGAGGGGGAGGAAGAGGGTGAGGGAGAGGGGGAGGGAGAGGGTGAGGAAGAGGGGGAGGGTTTGGGTGAGGAAGAGGGGGATGGAGAGGGAGAGGAAGAGGGAGAAGGAGAGGGGGAGGAAGAAGGAGAGGGGGTGGGAGAGGGAGAGGGAGAGAGGGGAAGGGGAGGAGGCGGACTGGACGAGTTAAAGCCTAAGAAAAGCGAGGACGAAGGGGAACTGGCCGGAGAAGTATCGGTCATCCCAGGATCGGGAAGAAAAGGGAAGACTTGGGAGGTGGCTGGGCGGAGAGAGAGGAAGAGGGAGGAGATTAGTAAAACGGTCGTAAAGACCGTGCGAGCGTTCGCACCCATTGTCGTTTGGATTTATTTTTCTACTTTTTGGAAAGTGCAGTATGTTCCTGACCTTTGGGGAAAGATAAAAAGGAAGTTTCGAACGGACGGACAGGCCAATGTGGAAATATTTCACGCCCTTGGTTTCGCTGACGACTTCGACTTATTTTTTATTTTTTATAATAGCGCTGCGAGGTCCGCACGAGCTGCCGCGGCGACAGGAGCGGTTCGCTAACTTGTCGCCCGACAAAGTCGCACGTCGCCGGTCAGGCGTCACTTGTCACGTGTCAGAGGGGCAGATGCGCTTGTCCAGGTCACGGTAACGCCGGAGAAATATTTTCTTCCGGCGCGCAGAGACAAACGGCGATCTTCCCCGTTTGTATAACCGAACGCGCTAAAATTCTGCATCATGTGATTTGTTACATCGAACCGTTGCCTCCTCCACAATGCAGATCTAATGGCGGCAAGCGAATAACCGTACTATTTGGCCAGACAAAAGTCACGGTTCATTGGAAGAATCGGTCTGGCGGGTGAAAGCGGCTCGATTTCTCGTAGATCCTTCCACGTAACAACTTGGCGAACGCTTTTAGTGTTAATTCAAGATTCAGGGGGTGTCCCCATGTAATCTGTACTTTGATAAAGTATTTTGGACTATAGTGAAGATTCGCCGTACTACTTTGAAGAGCGTCCCAATGTGCGAAAATGAAATCGGAACTTTGACATGTAACGGTTGTAGACGTAGTTACAACTTGTGACCATTGAAGACGACTACGAAACTTCCAACGATTGGTGACGCCAACAAAAACAGCGACAGTTGTAGACGTCTAGATTTTTGTGATGTTTAGGGTTTGGTGACATTGTGACGTCACGCTCGCTTGTGACAACGTCGACGTCATGGATTCAAGAACTTTCCGCCATGGTTTTCCGATTTCGTTTTTTCTACTTTTCTCACTCGACTTGCCATTAAAAAAAAACCTGAAAATTATCAGGAAAAATATTTTTAAAATATCTTTCATTTTATACCAATATTGTCGTGTCTCATTTTAAAAAGTGTGAGATACAAGCGATAGTGTGAGAGGGAGAGAGGAGAGGCGACGACGGCGAAATTTTTGCAAAGGACCCATGATTGAAAGTGGAGATCCAGACCCCTGCAGTTTTTTTTCCGTACATAACGCGTGACGGGCACGGAGAAAAATAGCGAGGACTCTCCTTGGTCCTAAAATTCTACAAATCGTGTGGCGCGTGCGTGCTTCATTTTTCATTCGCTGTTTGGGCGGTACCTGAACCCCCTCGAGGTGATTTTGGAAGAAGTTTTTTTTTGGGCTGGATTCTCTTGCCGGGGGTCGAAAAGGGGAAAACGCCAAAATGCATTCGCATGACGACAAACACGCCGTACATTCAAAGTATGAATTGACGTTCACTCTACTTTGGTAAAAATGTTTTTTTTCGTACGGCTAAAGTTTTTGTCAAAGTTCCCTGAAAAAAGGGCAAAAAGACAGAGAAAAGTATATACTTTAAATCATGGGGACACCCCCTCAAGCTCCCAAATTTCTATAACCTTAAACAGAATTAGTGATACTTTCTTTTTTTTTAACGTTTATAACGTTACTGTTCAATTAGCGTTAATAACTCTAACTTGGGTTGTTTCTAAATATTGTTGTGTGCAAATTGTGTATGTATTAAATTTGCCAACTATTTCGTACATTCGTACAGAAAGAGTATCAAAAAAAGTCGTCGACACGGGAATGTGAGTGCGTCGACACGAAAAAACGCACTCAGATTTGATTCCCATTCATAAAGGCCAGGGCAAATCGGGAGAACCTGTTCTCACATGCTCAAACATTAGTAATGTGAACAAGGGTTATAGCGGCTTACTATGGGAATGTGTATCCAAATTAGTGTTAGATGGATAGATTAGCGTTAATGTTTTGTTGGCGCTAGACCATTGAACCCAAAATAGAATCATTAACACTAATTATTTCTTTACCCTAATAACTTATTAACAGTCTAAGCGATTCACGGTGTATTTTTTGTTAGGTTCGCATCAATTCTTTTTTTTTTGTTTCGGTTCGCGTCTAAGAATGTCCTTACCTCTATGTTAGTACCGAATTATTTTAGTATTGTCCAATACTTTCTGTTAGGGTTGACGTGTAGCCATTTTCGGTCCTTAGGGTTGACGTGTAGCCATTTTTGGTCCTTGTTCCAAATTAGAGTGTTTCAGTGTTGTCCATTTTTCCGTCGATAGGTGATAGAATTTTGGAGGTTTTTTGGAGGCGCACGATCACACATGGCGCGCCATAGTTGTTTTTAATATTTCGGGATGATGTGGCTTTCTTCATTAACTATTGAAATAAAATATGGATCTAATAGAGTAACTAAAAGGAAAATTTTAACTTTGAAAGAAACGCTAAGTGCGATGGTTCATTCCAACGGTCGTAACATTTTATTGTGGGGAGCAACAATCCTCTCGTCTAACTAATTTTTGTAATATGAGACTTACTTCGGTTTCTGGTGACAAACACCTTTTGAATTATTATATTGGAGGAATTTAATGCTCCATCACCTTCGAATTTGGGGGTGTCGAGCTACGGTTTATGTGGACCAAGCGAAAAGGAAGGTCAATTTGCGGCGTGGAGTTGGCCCGAAATATTTGTGCACTATAGTTCAAAGGGAAATCTTTACTCGGTATTTGATACAGTCCGTGGCATTATGCAAAAACCGTGCAATGTCAATTTTCATGAGGATTTGAATTTAGTTATCAGGAAATCGACAGAACTAAAAAAAAAATCTTGATTTCTATGAGGAGGACGATGTCGCACGTTTCTCGCACAAACGAGGATTGTGATCAGGATCAGGAGTTGCAATCCAATGTGAATGTCACGAAGGAGAAATTGGATTCAAATTAGGGTTCGGTAAAACTGGACATTGACATCAATGTCCAAAACAACCTTTGAGTTCAAAGTCGAGCTCCACAAATGTGGATGAGGAGGAGAGAAATGTGGAACAATTTCAATTTTTGGAAAGAGTACTCGAAAAGATATAACAAAGAAATCAAATCGGCTCCCTTTCAACAAAATTGGTGGCTTCAATTTTAATTTTCATTATTTCGTCCCCGATTCTAAGGAGACAACATACCTTTTATAGAAATTAATGTGCAAATACTTGGTCGACAATCCATAGTCATACACCAAGGCAAAACTTTTGTGTGATTGACAATCTAAGTGGAAGCAGAAATGAGAGGAGTATAAATCATTTGTGGAGAATCAAACATTTTAGGAGGTAACCATACTGGATGGAAAGAAGGGGATTGATGCATGGGTCTTCAAAGCTACAATTGGTGCATTGGGTGAAGTAGTGAAGTACAAATCTAGGCTAGTTTGTTCTACATTTCAACATAAGGGTAGATTACACAAAGGGTTATACTCCGGTTGTTGAGTTTGACTCTTTAGAGATTATTCTTGCGATTGCAGCAGTGAGAAAAACACACATCCACCAAACGGATGTTGAAACAATTTTCGTGAATCGAGCTCTTAAAGAGGAGATTTATATAAAGGTACTAGAACCGTGATATCACACGAAGGTAAGTATGGGGCCATCGCAGATGCAAATACAGTTTGAAGCACGCGCCACATAACTCCTACTTGCGTCTTCACAAAGTAATTTTGAACTTTGGTTCAAGCATACGATTTCAGATTCAAATGTGCACTCAAAAGGAGAAAGAGTTAATCAAATCATATTCTCAATGTACGTCGATGACGTTTTAATGACGTCGGATAGTCAGGTACTGAACCCCAAATAGCAACTGCATCGAAGTCTTTACTTCAAAGTGACGAAACTAAGCGAAGTAAAATACCTTTAAGGGATTGAGGTGATACCCTATGAGAACTTGGACATAAAGTTGAGTTTGGTGGAATATTGTAATGAGGTTTTAGCGTGGTTCTCTATGTTTGATGCAAAATTTGTTTCAATGCATATGAATGTGAAATTTTTAATTTTGAAGGTTCGCGGAAAAATGACGATGGATGTTCCGTATCGCACGCCATTAGGATTCCAATGTACTTGAGTGTTGGCATGCGGCACGATGTTTCGGTGGTCATTTCAACTATGTTGTCAATATTGCCAATCGCCAAAGAAATGGCATTGGGAGGTCGTGAAACATATATTTTGCTAATGGTTTGTACAATCAATATCGACCATTTATTTCAATCAGCAAGACAACTGTTGGATTGCGTGGGGTATTGTGATGTTGACTGCGAGGAGGATTTTTATTCGAGAAAATCCACGTTTGGATATGAATTCCTGTTTGGTGGGGTGGGGATCTCAAAGAGTTGGCGTCTCCAGCCAATCGTGACTTTGAGTTCGATAGAGGTGGAATACATGGTGGCGTGCCACGCATGTGTAATTCTGTGTCCTCCATTGGACTACAGAATTCAAGAAGCCTCTAGATTGTTATTAACTAACCCACTTTCAATGGCAACCACTGCTACCCAAGCAGACAAGTAGACAATCTAACTGCACCCTTGTGCAGCGTAGACTCCCCTGAGTCCGTAGGAAAAAGAATCTCTGAAAACGCCCAACCAGGCGATAAGTTATGAGGCAGTAAATAATGCCAATTTGTACAAACTTCAAAGGGAGAGGTGACTACCTACCAAAATTTTATAAGTCTTGATTCCCTCTAATAACTTCTATCTACTGAAATACAGACCAATCAGATTACCGTACCGTACCAAAAAGTACTACTACCGGTGTACCTTTAGTACGACCTATGTACGACAAAGCTATTAAGTGGACGCGTGTCTGCTTTTCACTTGTCCGTACGTTCCTCGGAATTCCCAAGACCGAATGTCATCCTTCCAAGTGGCTCCTGGTCATGCCACGTCACAAAACGCCAAAGTGACCTTTCCGGGATCTCGGCGAAGACGTATGCCGTTGGATAAGAATCAGCAGTAAATATCGTTCGTCGAAACAAATGTCAAATTCATTTGTTTCGTGCGGGATCTAGTTCGCACTAAATCTTATCCTGTTCTATAATGTTACATTTACATTTCCGTTAATCGGTTTAAGGGACATAACATACTTTAAATATAAATCACACCCTATATACTTTAGCGAACATCTACGACAAACTGGTTAGAGCGGACGGCTACGCCACGCTCTACCGGTCGGGGGTTCGAGTCCTGTTGGACTCAACCTTTTTGTAGAGAGTGACTTAAGGTCACTCTCTAACCCTGTCTATGGAGCTGAGGCAGCCATGGCTCCATCACTCTCTCTCTTCTTCAGTGAATTTAACAAGTATGTGGGTAAATGAGAAGAGATGAAGACAATCTGCCTGCATGTTTTTTTTTTCGCTAATATATTAAGACCTAGAAAATACCCAAAAACTATTTATTTCAACACTCCCATTATTTTCTAGTCTAATTTTAATTTTTCTCTTAACCCGCATTTTTCCCGACAATATTTTAATTTAGGAGAGGGCATAGGTTTGGTCATCATGTCAGCCACCATTTCTTCATCAGGTCTATACACAAGATTCAAAATTTTATTATCAACTTTTTCTCTCACGAAGCTTAATCTTATGTCCATATGTTTTGCTTTGAAATGATGTTTTGGATTGGTTGCAATTGCAATTGCAGCTTGATTATCGCAAAAGACTTCATGCACTCTCTCCTTCATATATCCTTGTTCTTGCAACAATGATTTCACCCACATTAGTTCTTTTACAGCAGAACAAGACGCCATATACTCAGCCTCCATAGTAGACTGAGCAACCACCTTTTGTTTCTTACTGCTCCAACAGCAAGCACCTTCCCCCATATACAAAACATATCCTGAAGTGCATATTCTCATAGGTGCATCCCCATAACTGGCATCACTCCAAGTGGTGATATCAGTATGCTCCCCTCCCAAATGCAACCATAATTCTCTGGTTCGAACCAGATATCTCATGACTCTTTTGGCTGCCTCCCAATTTCTCTTTCTAGGATCGTTAAGACTCCTACTGAGAACTCCTACTGCTGCCGCTATGTTCGGCTTTGTACAGTTCATAAAGTAGATTAAACTTCCTACGACTTGTCTGTAAGGAATAGACTTCATAAACTCTCTCTCCTCTGGCTCATCTGATCATCTAGAATTATCAGTCCTCCTTCTACACTCCCATCACTTACTTTCTTCAAGTCCATGGGAGTGGTACAGGTGTTAGCTTTCTCCATTTGAAATTTCTCGAGCATATTTCCTATTACTTCTTTCTGAGTGAGTCTTATGATCCTCTTCCCCCTATCTCTTTCCATTTGAATTCCCAAAATATATCTTGCATCCCCTAAATCTTTTATGTCAAATCTGCTTCTAAGATCTTTCTTCAACTTATTAATCTTTTCCAAAGACTTACTCAACATCAACAGATCATCTATATAAATTGCAATAAAGATCACACTATCCTCATCTTCAAACATATGGATAGAATGGTCAGAACTGATCATGATATATCCTAGACCAGTAAGAAACTCATCTAGTTTCTTATTCTATTGTCGTGGAGCCTGGTTAATTCCATATAATGACTTTATGAGCCTACAGACTTTGCTTTCTTCCCCACTCTCCTCAAACCCTTCCGGTTGTCGCATGAAGATTTCTTCCTCTAACTCACCATTGAGGAAGGGGGTCTTAATGTCCATTTGATGAATTTTCATGTCTTCCGCTGCTGCCAGACTTAGGAGAATCCTTATTGATGGGAACCGAACAACTAGAGCAAATGTCTCCTCATAGTCAATCCCTTCTTTTTGGGTGAACCCTTATGCTACCAAACGAGCCTTATACCTTTCAATGGTATTATCTGGGTTCAGTTTTAGTTTAAATACCCATTTACAACCAATAGGTTTTCTGTCTGGAGGACAATATGCTAGCTCCCAAGTATTTCCTTCCATGATGGAAGCCATCTCATCATTTATGGCTCTAATCCATCTGTCCTTTTCTGGGCTGTTCACAGCCTTTAGGTATGACTGAGGCTCATCAGGATGAGATAGCTTAGTTACCTTATGTGCAGTTTGTTTCTCCTGTATCCTTTTGCTGCTCCTTCTTCCTCCCTCAAACTCTGAGGCTGGAATAAAGGGAAGTCTCGGGTTTCTCTTTATCGTCTCATCGTCTCCCATATCCATAGATATCGAGTCTGGTTACTCCAGTTCTGTCTCCTCAAAGTCCATAGGAATATGTGAGGTGTCCGGTAACTCTCTTGTTTCTTGGATATCACTTGAATCTGCAATCACTGTCTCACTCATGTCCTTTTAAGGAAAAACAAAGTTCTCCTCACTTTCGGACTCAAACTTGATTCTTATCTTTTTGGTATATTTGAAGGGGTCAATTGACTTTCCTTCATCCATAACAACTAGGTGTTTGACCATAATGATATCTTGCTTTGCTAAGTCATAGACACTATATCCTTTGACATCCTCATTATATCCTACGAAATATCCGAGTTTTCCCTTAGCATCAAGTTTTCAATTTTTCTTATCCGTATCTAGAATGTAAACTTGGCTACCAAATACTTTAAGGTGAGAGATATCCGGTTTCCTTCCAACCCATCTCTCATAAGGTGTCATACCTTTGACTGCTGAGGTAAGGACTCTATTCTTAATATAGTTTGCATAGTTCATGACTTCTTCCCATAATCTCTTTCCTATTTTCTTGTCAGCCAACATACTGCTTACACTTTCTTTTAGTGTTCGGTTTAACCTCTCAGCTACTCCATTTTGCTCTGGATTATGTGGTACAATTTTCTGTGCTGAACTCCCTCATCTCTCAAGTATTCCTCAAACTGGTTAGAGGTATATTCTCCCCCGTTATCACTCCTTATTCTTTTAATGGGGGTTCCATGCAACTTCTCACTACAAGCTTTATATTCTTTGAAGTAAGTAGGTGTTTCAGACTAGGTTTTTATGAAGTAGACTCTAGAATATCTGGAACAGTCATCAGTAATTGTCAACATATACCTCTTCCCTCCAACAAAGGGTACCCTTGCTGGTCCTATGATCCTTCTGTGGATTAAATCAAGTACCTTCTCTCCTCTATAGGTGGCGGCTTTAGGAAAAGGAAGTCCGTAAGCTTTTCCTTGGGCACATCCACTAGAATCATCCACCGTTTCATTCTCAGTGAACTGAATGCTTTCCACTACAGCAAGCTTTTTCATTTCCCTCAACCTATCAAAATGCACATGCCCCAACCTCTTATGCCAAATCATCAACTTTGGGACCCCAACATAATAAGCATTCTTCTTTGCATTACTCAGGTTAAGCCTAAACATTGCTTGGCTCCCCTTATCTACAGTGAAGTAAACCTCATCCCCATATTTTGCTTTAAAGACTCCCTTTCTAGTGAAGGTATCAAATTCTTTGTCATCTAAAAGAGATGTAGAGACAAGATTTTTACTCAGCTGAGGAATATAGAGCACATCCGAGAAAGTGAGTGTAAAAGTCTTACCCTCCACTAAGACTTTTAGATCTACTGATCCTACTAGACTGTAGTAACCACTCTCCAATCCCCATACTTTATTTCTACAGTAGGGTTTTTCCTTAGCTTAGTGAAGAGGTCCTTTTCACGACAAATATGCATGGATGCACCTGAGTCGATGATCTATCCTTTCTGTGGAACTTCCCGAATTTCTCCAAGGGCACACTTTTGTCTCCGAGGAATCTCCTTCTCCTCCAGACTCTTGTCAAGAAGAAGCTCCCCATCCTCCTCAGAGGACTCGTCCTCCGTGTCTCTAGTCACCTTTGTAACCAAAAGTGCCTTTTTCTTCCCTCAAGAAGAACCCCCTCCATGATTCTCTGGGAGCCTCAGCTCCGACAGCTTGACACAATGTGCGATCAACTGTCCCGCCTTTTTGCAAAAATGACATAGGCCCTTTGGGGGGCTTGGTCCTCCTACTGAACTCTTTCTCATTTGTATGATTTTTTCAGATCTGGTCTCCACCTTTCCCGTCCGACGGCTTGAGCTTGAACGCTCTTTCCTCCTCTCCTGATTTCAATCGTGTTCTCTTGCAGAAGTATCATGCGGACCACTGTATTCCACGTCCATGAACTATCAGTCATTCCCTGTACCCTGTACATTATATTCTCATACTTGTTGGGTAACTTCATGATGAGAGTGTTAACCTTCATCTTTATTGTACCTGTCCATCCGGCACTCTCCATCTTCATATACAAACAAGAAAGATCATTACAGTAGTCTAACATCTTTCCCCCTTTGTAAGTATATTTTCCTAACTTTTGCTCTGCGAACTGGAGGAATTGTACCAGCTCTATAGATCTCTATCAAACTCACCCACAACTCCTCGGCCTTGTAAACGTGAAAATAGAGAGTTGCCAAAGCTTGTGTGAGGTGTCTCAAAATGAAGTTCTTGGCAACCATGTTGGTGTCTTCCCACATTTGAGTATCGGTCTCCACGGTCTTCACTATCGCCGCTACGGGTGTCGTGGGAATAGAAGCAATAAGAGTAAGAGGTGTCTCCTTTTCTCTCCTTCTTTCGGACACAATGGGGTCCCCATCATCTGCCTCCTCTGCTAAAGCACATGTTGCTACAGAAAACCTTATTCCACCAAATCCTGATGGTGTTCCCTAAGGTGGACGTTTCACTTGTCCCTAACAATACCCCAATATCGTTTTTCACACAAAGCCCTTGTAATTATGGCTTCCCAATAGAAAAACCCTGATCCATTAAAGATGGGTACCCTAGAGGGTGGGCCCATAACCTGCAATTCTGTGTCCTCCATTGGACTACAAAATTCAAGAAGCCTCTAGATAGTTATTAACTAACCCACTTTCAATGGCAACCACTGCTACCCAAGCAGACAAGTAGACAATCTGACTACACCCCTGTGCAGCTTGGACTCCCTTGAGTCCGTAGGAAAAAGAATCTCTGAAAACGCCCAACCAGGCGATAAGTTATGAGGCAGTAAAAATACCAATTTGTACAAACTCTCAAAGGGAGAGGTGACTACCTTCCAAAATTTCCTAAGTCTTGATTCCCTCTAATACTTTCTATCTACTGAAGTACGGACCAATCAGATTACTGTACCGTACAAATATGGACTACTGTTGGTGTTCCTTTTGTACGGCATATGTACGACAAGGCTAATTAGTTGACGCGTGTCCGCTTTTCACTCGTTCGTATGTTCCTCGGAATTTCCATGACCGAATGTCATCTTTCCACATGGCTCCAAGTCATGCCACGTCACAAAACTCCAAAGTGACCTTTTCGCTATTTTGGCGAAGACGTATACCGTTGGATACGAACCGGCATTAAATGTCGTTTGTCGAAACAAATGTCAGATTTATTTGTTTCGTGCGGGATCTTGTCTGCACTAAATTTAACCCGTTCTATGATGTTACATTTACATTTTCGGAAATCTGATTACGGGAGGTAACATACTTTAAATATGAATCACATCTAATGTACTCTAGCGAACATCTACGACAGAGTGGTTAGAGCGGACGGCTGTGCCACGCTCTACCGGTCGAGGGTTCGAGTCTTGCTCGAGTCAATCTTTTTGTACAAAGCGACTTAAGGTCACTCTCTAACCTTGTCTATAGAGCTGAGGCAGCCATGGCTCCATCACCCTCTCTCTTTTTTAGTGACTACAACAAGTATGGGGGTAAGAGGGAAGAGATGAAGAAAAGTTGCTTGCATGTTCCCCTTTTTCGCTAATATATTAAGACCTAGAAAATACCATAAAGCTATTTATTTCAACAACAACAACATGTAGTACATTGTAAATTCAATGATGAAGCAAAATGTAGTTCTATTTTTTTTATTTTTTTGTACGGTTGACACTTACGTGGTACAGCGCTAAGTTTTACAAGAAAACGACAGAAAAAAACCCTTACTTAGGCACATGGAGATTCACCTTTAGTGCAGGTGGCGACTTTGACGGGTTGGTCTATATTCATTTACGGGATCGCACAGCCAAGATCTGACGGTCTAAAACAATTGTCGAAGAGATACTTTAAAAGTTATCCGATCGGTGAGGTCGCCCGTGTGACAAAGCTGCCCGTTTGCTGACGTTGGCCGAGGGACAAAGTTGCCTGTTTGTTGACGTTGGTCAAGGGACAAAGTTGCCCGTTTGCTGAGGTTGGCCAAGGGACCAAGTTACCCATTGTGACGTCGTCTGTGGGGCACATCGTTCAGAGCTGCAAACGAACAAAAAGTGTGCCTGTTTAAACGTTTTTCAAACGGACGACCAAAGGTCTATAATTTGCATAAAGATTGCAAATCTAGCCCGGGCGGCATAAAGTATGTTAGCTTTAGGTTGTGTTCGTCCAAAACAGAACATGCACTGGAAATTTTTTTACCGTATTTAAAAAGCCACTAAAACCATAATACAATTTGAGTCGTTTTGAAACTTAAAATGTACTACAACTTGTCGTCTTGCTATTTTTGATCCACCGCCACGTCAAAAAAAGTCATATTCAACCTTTATCTGAAAAAGACTTGCAAGTCTATTTTTTTTAAAATAAAGCCTGACCAACTAATAAGATTATGTGTTTGCAAGTGCTGTAAACTTTTAAATGCATCTTGTAAGAGATCTAATAGGAATAAAAAACGTTTTCCTATTACATGTTTAAAATTTTATTTGTTCCATGGCCTTTGTGGAAGTTTTCCATTGTCACACTAAACATATACAGATTCAATGGGATTTTGTACAAGATCTAGAAGCACCAAAAGAAGGGGAATTTTAGTACGTGTCGACTTTTGAAAAAATTGTCAATATGCTTATTAAAGCGGTGATTTTCGAAGTCCTTTTAAGAGGGCCACGCAAACTAGGGTTGATGTGAATGGTGACAATTCTCCAATGAAGTGGGGGAATGCAACAAGTCATTGGAAAAATGGATCATGAACGAAATCGGCTTGATTGCGCGTTGACACAATTTGGTTTATTTCGAGTAGGATTTGATGAAATTACATTGTGAAACGCTATTAGCGTTAGGAAATAATCAATGAAAAACAATTGTGTTATTAACTCTAATATGGGTGAAAGGCCCTTCACCAAAAAAAAAATCTCTAATGTATTCATAAAAGCTTATTTGGGTACGCTTTTCCCATAGTGTAGTCGCTATAGTTTGTGTTCACATTGAACACGTGAGAACAAGTTCGCCTGATTTTTCCTCGTCTTTATCATTCGAATCAAATGTGGTGCCCTTTTTCTTGTTGACTAACTCACTTTCGCAAGTCGAAGCTCTTTTTTGACACTCTTTCTAAACAATTATACCAAATAACGAGTGATTTTAGTACAAACTAACACATTTTGTACATTATACAATTTAAAAAATTACTTATTAATTACCCTAACAAGACAACTCCTGTATTGAGGTAAGAAAATAATTAAAGTCATTCATTATATTTTAGGTTCGAGGGTCAAAATTGGGGGCACCAAATTAGCGTTATCAATACTATTAGCAATTCACGGTGGATTTTTTTGTTCGGTTCGCATCTGTAATTTTACGTAGTTTCAGTTCGTGTTTAGAAATGTCAGTATGTCTAGATTAGTATGGTAGTATTTTGGTTTTGTTGAATACTTTCGGTTTGGGTTGTCGTGGAGCCATTTTTGGTCCCCGGTCAATATTTGAGTGGTTTAGGGTATTGCCCTATGTAATTCTAACTAAGCAAATTTACTTTGTGTTTTATTGCTGATTCGTCGTTCACGGTTTTTTAGTGTCCTAAGGTTTCACAAAAAAAAAATTACTTAAGGTGTGACGATTGTACACGTCGACAAATGCCCGTGATAGTTGTCAACGTCTACAATCTGTCTTGACGAACCTTATTTTTTGAAACTTTTTCCAGCGTCCCTAAGACATATCATAATTTTTGAAACAATTTGGCATGTCACCTGTCTTTGCGTGATATCGTGGACGTATAGTTTTCCATCCATAGCTGTACAACATGCCTTTGGGTTTGTCTCGCTTGTCCTGCCGCCATGAACGACAATACAATTTATGGCGCCTTTTTTCACCTTTCCGTGAAATGGCATTGCAACCTTGAGACTCATGTAAAAGTACAATATGCAAGCAGACAAAAAAAAACAGCCTTTTACTTTTTTTCGTCGTCAAAAACTTTTGAAACTTTTCACATGTGAGAACATGTTTTCCTATTTGTGAAAACGGTTTTACTTTATTTAAAGCACATCGTCGATGAGTTTAAAAATAAGTTTGAAGATGACGTGATAGTGGGTGGAAAAAACACAAGACGACAGCTTTTCGCACATCATAAACTTGAGGATGACCCAAATTGTACTTTTACAATTTTGCGATTTCTTTTTACAGTTACAATTTCAGCAGTTCGTCACTAAATTTTAAAGGAAAACGACAGAAAAAAACCCATGCTTAGCAACACGAGGCCCTACCCTTATTGTCTTCTGTCGACATGTGGCAAAACTCTGGAAGCTCCTAAGCGGCGCACGCTCACACATGCCGCACCATAGATGGTTGTAGTATTAAGAGGATGACAAATCTTTTGTACAACCTACAATTGAAGTAAAATGCAGAGGAAATAGAAGAGGAAGGAAGATAGAAGATTTCGGTTTTTTATTAATGTGTGATTGTTTTTTTCTGAAATGTGTTTTAGTGTCATTTCAATTTGATGCAATGTTGATGAATTTGAGTGATTTTGTTGTTATGTAATTTTTGTGGTGAAAATTGAGGTGTACATCAAATCATATTGTATGTGTGAAAAAGAGGATTTAGTATTATTATTTTCCTTTACGTATGCAACTTTGAGACCTCCATAAATACTCAGAATAGGCAGCTTGCTAGAAGCCTCTAGGATAACCTCAGTTCTTTAAGATTTAAGCTTTGTCTGAATATTGCTGACACCCTAACAGAATACAGACTGACCAAACTGCACCCCTTGGAAAGGGCTGACTCCCCTGAGTTTTCCCTGAGTAGTTAATTATCAATGGTCGAAGATGACCCTTTTATACAAGAGCTCTCTAAGAGAGAGGCGGCTACCTCTAATTTTCTAAGTCCTAAACCCCTCTCTAAACCCCCTCCTACTGATGTACGGAGCCAATCAATTGAGTGTACAGTACAGAAAGGTACTCGGTCCGAAGTACTTTCTGTACGGCCATTGTACGACATGGCCAGAAAGACGAGGCCTGCCATATCCGGGTTCGCCATAGTGTGTCCCGGAGACACCATTATCCAATGTCATGCTGCCACGTGTCACCTGTTGTGGTTATGACGGCAAACCGCCAAATCAACCATTCCGCGATGCGGGCTTCTTTCTCCGTCGTTAGATTGATGTCGGCCTTAATTTATAGCCGTTTAAAATACAAGTACTACATTTCCGGTGTAATTCTATTTTTCTTGTCTGTGTGATTGTGGTCAGTTTGTCAGTAAATCAAACTTCTCTATGTCGTCATCTTTAAGTAGTTATCGTACCCTATATACTTCAGCATTGGTCTTAGACTACAGGGCAAGACTAACGGCTACTTTGACGGATGATAGGTACAAGGATCAAATCCTGGGTTCGTCAATCCTTTTGGTAAGTTTGCCAAGGATGTGCCTTCTGACTCAAGAAGGAGCATAGGCAGCCATGGCTCTAGCTTCCTCTCTAGCCGTCAGTGTGTATGACAAGTATGGGGGCTAGAGAGAGAAGTTAGAAGCTGGCTGCCTTTGCTTTTTCTTGCTCCTATTTGAATCATTTAAATAACCTAGGAAATACCTTTAATTTCAACAACGTATTGTTTGCTTGTCTATACAACATTGGGTCAAATTGAAATTAAATTTCTTAAATTTCTCAAATAAAATAAGATACATAAGAATGTAAGATAATTTCTTAAACACCAATGAACATAAAAAAAAACATTATTTTTTTATTCTACGCAATACCGATTCTTTTGTTGTAAAGTTTGCTTAGATTTCCAACAAATTGTGGTGCAAGAGAAAAAGGAAGGTGTTTGAAGTGAGAGGTTATTGTTAGTTTTCATCTGTTTTTTTTTTAAACAGCGATAAAAATGTAGAAAGAAAATGAACCCAACAATCAAAAGATTCTAAGATAATTTTTTTTGTTAATAGTAATTTAGAGCTAGTCCACTCTATTATTTTCAATGATGCCACATGTGTATTTTTTCACTTTTTTCCTCTGTGTACATATTACAATTTTTTGGAGGTTGATTACTTAAAACCATGAAAGCAAATAAGAGAAAAGATGTTATCTATATACGTGATAAAATGTATTAAATTTTGGGATTGTTCCTCAAATGAGGAGTTCATCTTCGTACAAAGTCAAACAAAAGTACTTTTTGAACTGGCATGAGGTTCTCATTAAATATTCGGGCGGAATGTTGTCTGCCCACAGTCAAAGTGACCTAAATTATACGGGTGAAGACCTACCAAGCTCAATATTAAGTGGGTGGCGAACTAGTTTGCGCGTCAACAACTAAAGTCAAGGTCAAATGTTCTTGCCCTTGTCGGCTAAAATTTTTCTAAGTGCGCATAACATGATAATTTCGGTGGACTCGCATCCACTCTATCGTAAGGCACATAGCCTTACAAGTTGTACGGACCTCATCGCGTTTTCATTGTGGATATTTTCTATTTATATGTGGAACAATATTATACGTGTATTTTGAGCGTACTATCCTTTTTAGGGACATTAGCCACACACTAAAGTGTTTGAGCGATGGCGTCTCAGATTCTAAAAATCAAGACATCCGACGGTTAAGGTTTACGCCTATAACCTTAGAGAATGCAAAGACACCTTCTGAAAAGATGTTTCTAGAGAAAAAAAAAGGTAAGAAATGGTACGAGACAGTACAACCATTAGTGAACAACATCACTTTCTTTGTAATGGAAGTACGACCTCATACGCAAATAAACTACTAAGGGCTCTTGTCCATCACGCTTTGCCAATAACCATACATACATGTTTACTAGCCTCAAACGCCTATAATTGTTTCAACATATTTATTGGCAATAATATTTGATCATTTATGGTGAAGTTCCAGCAGGGAAAGAATGAGGTTCTTTAGTGACGGCTCGACTGTTTCGCACAATGCCCAACCACTTTTTTTTCGTTAGAAAAACAAGGTTACTGAATGATTTGATTCTTCTCTAAGGTTAAGGGCGTAAACCTTGACCGTTGGATGTTTTGCTTCACATAATAAAATACGCCATCGGTTTAACCTTTCACTTTACAACAAGTGACCTCAAGGAGGACAATTTTCAGAGACTGGATGTATAACATTGTGCTGACTGGAAAAGTGAAAAATTATCCACGATCAACAGAAATTAGGGGTCGCACACGTTGTGTAGGCCATTGGCCTTCCGCCATAGTGGATGAGAGGCCACCGAAAGCCGCGAAAAAATCTTTGACCAATGATATTATTCGACGCTCTTTTTGCCATCCACTAACCATTCTGACATTTTCCTATGCTTTTACAAATCTTACGTTTCATCCGCCCGTACAGATTTTTATTTAATACCTCGTTTGCGTCACATTTTTCCTCTGCTAGTATAGATATTACATTCGTACTTTGTTGTCAATTTTTTTTTACACATTTGCAGAATCCAATAGTTTCTTACGTGGTACTAACGAAAATGAGCTACACAAATAAATAGTGGTTTACTGATCCAACACAATGGAGCAAAGGCATTCAATAAACGTATCCATACATTTATTAACGCTGTATGGCGGAATATACGCCTTATTCATTTGGTTCTGCCATCTAAGGCAACTCACTTGATTGCTTTATTGCAAGCCTTACCAATAAGGAGTTCTTGCTTAGACAACTAGAATAGTCAAAGATTTTAAAATCACAACAATTTGAACATTTTATCTGTGCAAACAGACGAAATTTAAGATTTGTAAAAACATATTAAATTATACACTTCTATAGGTGCTTACTTTATTACTGTTGGGATAATTTTATTATGTTTTAAAAGTAAAGTCCTCTCTGTGTAGGTCCATTGATGGCCAAAGGAGCGTTATAGGATGTCTTCCGTCAAAGATTTTTTTGTAGGCACGTGGCCTTTGCTTATTGTGAGGTTCTCATCGCTTGTCCACCATGGAACATAATTTATATTTACTTAGTGTACCAATCATACACGTTGGGGTGTGGCTAGTGTTTCTTAGATACTCCTTGAGAACAGTTGAGGACACTACACCGTGAATCGCTTTTAGTGTTTTTGTTTTTTTAGCCACTTAAAACATATTTTTTCTGTGCACACATGCCCAATTTTCAAACCGACGTTTCTTATTGAAAGGTATTGTTGTCATCTTCCGATTAGTAGTCTCCAATCATAAACTGGAAACGTGTGCACAGAGAAAAGACATTTTTTGTGGCTAAAAAATCTTTATCACTAAAAGCGATTAGCGGTGTAGCTACTTGTTCAGAATAATTAAGGACACTAGCCAGATGGATAAAATGAGGTTTTGCTTCGAAAACACAAAATTGGACAGTTGAAATTGTCGCCCAAAATTTTTAGAAATCTTTACAAATCTATAGTAAACATGTTTTATAAAAACAATTAGAAAATAAGTACAACTTGGTATGTTGGAATATTGGGAGAATCGGCGGTTTTGCCAATGTGTCTTAATATTTAGTTTCAGTTGGCGCCTATTTGAAAGTCTTATTCTGTTTAAGTGGTAATTTGGTTTGGTTGTGTAAATTGTCGATGTAGAAGGTTGTTTCATTTTCTGTTACGACGCCGATGTTGTTTGGTCTTGTACGGTAGTTGCAACACTGAGACCTCTATAGGTCCTCACAATAGGCAGCTCACACAAAGCCCTAGGATAACGTTGACCCCTTGTATTTTCAACAAAAAAAACAGCCACCTTGGTGGACAATAACTTTGACGAGCTTAACCCTTTTGAAGACAAGACTCCCCCAATTCGATAGCAAAAAAAATGGCTTAATTTTCTCCCTTGAGCAGTAAGTTATGATGGGTCAAAGTTTACCTTTTGTACAGAAGCACTCTGGGAGAGAGGCTACCTACCTAAGATTTTACTAAGTCCTAAACCCCTCTATAAGCCCTCCATTACTAAAGTAGGACACTAATCAAATCACCGTATCTTACAAAAAGATACTGGTGCCGGAGTACTTTTTGTATGGTCATTGTACGGCATGGCAAAAAAGTTGATGCGTGCCAAATCCATACTCGTTCTAAAATTCTCCGGAGATGCCGCAAGCAACTGAGATGTCGCCACGTGCCCTTCGGTGTGGCGATGACCGAAAACTGCCAAAACGCCCACTCCGTGATATAGGCTTCTATCGCGGCCGTCCAATCAAAACCGACTTTTAATTCTAGTTGTTGAAACAAATGTGCCATATATGTGTTTTGTGCTGTACCCTAATTCGTACTATACTTAATCGCTTATATAAACTATGAATTCGTTCTTTCCATTAAATGAATTTCTCAACCTGTTTATGTTTGAGTAATTATCATACCCTTTATATCTTAGCATTGGTCCTAGACTTTAGGACAAAGCTAACGGCTACTTTGACGGACGGTAGGTATGTGGATCAAATCTTGGGTTCGTTAAACATTTTGGTAAATCTACCATGATTTTGCTGCCTATCTCTCTAGAGAGCTTAAGCAACCATGGCTCTAGCTTCCTTCTAGCTTCCTTTCTAGCCTTCAGTGACAACGACAAGTGTGGGGGGTGGAGAGAGGAGTTAGAGGCAGATTGCCTCTACTTCTTTTCTGTTTTTATGTCACATTCTTAACCTAGAAAATATCCAAAGAAAATATTATTTTCTACACTCCCTTTATTTTATAGTCACTTTTTAATTTAGGACCACACTTCTCTCTGCAAAAAAATAACTTAGGGGAAGGTATAGGTTTGGTCATCATATCTGCAACCATCTCACTATCTGGTCTTTACTCTAAGCTGAATATCTTGTTTTTTACCTTCTTTTTAACAGAGCTAAGTCTAATGTCTATGTTTTTGCTTTGAAATGATGTTTGGGATTGGCAACAATGGCAACGGCTGCCAGATTATCACAAAAGATTTTTTGCACACCACTTTTAACATGTCCAAGTTCACCAAGCGAAGATTTCACCCACATCAATTTTTTTAGAGCAGAGCAAAAGGCCATATACTTAGCATCCATTGTGGAATCAGCAATATCCTTTTGCTGTTTGGTGCTCTAAGAGCAAGCCTCGTTACCCACATACAATACATATCTAAAAGTACATCTCTTTATAGGAGCGTCCCCATAACTGGCATCACTCCAAGTGGTGATGTTAGTATTGTCCCCACCCAAATGCAACCATACATCTCTTGTCCCTATGAGATATCTAAGGACTCTTTTAGCTCGTTCCCAATCTTTCTAAGTGGGAGCATTCAGAATCCTACTTAGTACTCCTACAGCTGCAACTATATTTCCAGCGAGTACAATTCAAAAAATAGATTAGGCTGCCCACTACTTAACTATTGTCATGCACGATTATATTTATTGCCTATGAAGGATTTTCGACCCTATTACTACTTCGTTGGATGTGGTTTCGGACCAATTTTGGAGTTGGTCAATATTGAGCACGCAGGGCACCAAAAGCCATTTTTGAGAGACGATTATGATCACACTGATTATTTTTTTGTTATGTAATCGAACGCTCTATTAAAGTCTATGTAGCATAGCTAATAAAACTATATTTCACTTAATTTGGATAATTAGGCTACAAGATATGTGAGGTCAAAGTAGTGTTTTGGTGCAGATTGTAGAAACTTTGACGTTCAATATCTTTTTAACGGCTGGGTTAAACATGCTGTATTTTATATTGATAGATAGAATTTTTTAATATCTTTCTATTGAATGTTTGTTTGGATTGATCAGATAGAAATTATTAGAGATAGGGCATTTTCTGTAAACTGCATAATCTAGGTTAATTATTGACTTTTTGAAGTAATGATTGCTTTTGCCGGTTGGAAATTAGTACAGGCTGTCCAACCGACTTTTCATAAGTCAGAATTTCTGACGTTTTCGGGTTTCTGTAAACTGCATAATCTAGGTTAATTATTGACTTTTTGAAGTAATGATTGCTTTTGCCGGTTGGAAATTAGTACAGGCTGTCCAACCGACTTTTCATAAGTCAGAATTTCTGACGTTTTCGGGAAATAAACATAGAATGAGTCTCAGTCAGAATTTTTGATGTTTTCGGGAAATAAACATAGAATGAGTCCCGTAGTGTCAGATTTTGATGCTAAGTATTAGTTCTAAGTACTTTAGGTTGTTGGAATTCAATATTTTCTTGGAAAATGAAGGCTAAGAACTGTCTCTCAGTTCTGTCGCCTTCCAAAACCTGAACTCACCAGAAAAGAGCTATTTTTCCAGCCTCTCTTATGCCATCTTTGGATCATGTTGGAATTGCCTTCCAGCTAGTCAATTTGTGTCTTGTTTGGCAACAATGATACTTCGGGCTTTCTGATTGCAATAGTCCTTGGGATTCTAAAGAAGGGAGTTGGACGGATCCCTGATTGGGAGGGATCCGTGGGGTTTCGGGACCTTTGGAGTCTGATCACGGGAGTTTGAGTTTTTCCGTGGCCTCAGTTTGCTCCTCTGGGTGGGTCAAAACCCTTATTAAGTTAGCATTTGGGGACGCTTGAAGGTTACTTATTTTGTGCTTAATTCTTTGGAATATGTTTATGTATTGTGGTGAATGGCTTCTTTTTGAGTAGGGCAGGAGGCAATATTGTTAATTCCGCAGAGATCACTGTCCTAAATGTTATGGTAGCCTAAATTATTTCCATTTTGATTTGATTTGTTAATTCCCAGGATTAGGGTTATGGTTGACTTTCTTTTGTTTAAAGTTGTTAGCATAGCCCACCAAGCTTGATGATATTAAAGCTCACGATTAGAAGAAGGAGTATGTGAAGCCCTTCTAGTTGGTGGAAATGGTCGAGATGCTCGTCTTCGCTCGACATATTCGGCTAGAGTGGGGAAATCTTCAGTGGACATCCCAATAGGTGGAGTGGACGGAAGTGGAAAAATTGGGGGAGGAATTGGGAAATTTGGAATGTCTTGTCCTCCACCTGTAGGGGAAACTGATGGCACCGATGACATCCCCGAATCTGCAGAAATTTGGCCAGCCCTCCGGGAGGAAGAGCTAGTTTCACCCATTTCCGGGGTTCGAAACATGTCTCTACGTGGTGCCCCCCCACCTCCCTTCTATTCCAACATCCATCTATATTTTTTTTTGACATTTTCAAATATAAATAAACTGAAATCAAAGACACAAGTGCACCTTATAAAACACAACAATGCACGGTCTCTCAGTTCTGTCTAACCGCGAGCTTTAATATCATCAAGCTCGGTGGGCTATGCTAACAACTTTAAACAAAAGAAAGTCAACCATAACCCTAATCCTGGGAATTAACAAATCAAATCAAAATGGA